>OY982578.1:1332040-1415390 GCA_963859945.1 Euplagia quadripunctaria | reverse complement strand
TCAACACATAAATAAATAATTATGTAAAACAATGTGAACTCTGTACAGAAACTATTACACCTCGTAATAAGATGATTTGGTCATTTCGGTATATCCGAAACATTAACTAAGTTTTAATATCACTGTCCTGAGAAGGACAGCCACTGCAACCCTAACCATGGAGCTTTGCTAAAGACTTCACTAATAATAATAGTACCAAAGAATAGGAACCGCCTAATTAATAAATATCTTATTTTATATATATATATCAGTGTATTTGATTTGAGGGGCTCGTGGCTAAGTGGTAACCGAGTAGGTTAACACATTACAAAGTTGCGTAATACTAGCCAGGTCAGTCTACGATGGGTGACCATTCTTAACACATTGAGACCCCTCCGTGTCGAGGAGAGCACGTTAAGCCGTCGGTCCCGGTTGCCATACGAGCATCTGTGGCATTAATTACGGGTAGTTGGAGCCCTAAAAAGTCCGACAACCTGGTCTAACTACAGAACTTCGATATTTGCCTAGTGCTTGGGTTGTGGAGGTCTGATGGCAGTCGCTTCACGTAAAATATCAAAGTTCGGCCGTATCGTAGTTAGACTGAAACCCGACTCCAAAACTTAGTTGGGAAAAGGTGCGGAGGATGATGATGATGATCAGTATATTTGATTTGATTAAGGAATTACAGTCGGATCCTGGTTTCCAGCTCAAAAAAAGACTGCGGGATTACAAGCCCTTGCTCTGAGATCACCAATTAGTTTAATTTGGGGTCCGGTTTTATAAATTCTAGAAAATCTGTTCAGCCGTTTGAAGATCATCAGCTCTTTTCTAATCGTTGAAGGGATTTTCGAGCCGGGCTATTTTAAATTGTAAATTTATATTTATTTATAGATGACTTTTAAGTCACCTCCCTAACCACGTAAATTCGTCACATGTATTTACTTTGTTAAAATTCGCTATAAACCGTATCATTATAAATATCAATGAAAAAATCAAGAACAAAAGTGGCAAGCGCTTTTTACTATGAATGTGAAAAATGTAATTTCTTACCTTGATATGTGTTTAAAGTAAAACTGTTGCACACAGTTGTACCACACACAATATCCAAAGCTAATGACTCAAAACTTCCGTACTTTTTGGTGTTTAGTTCTTGTTATATATTGTAATGTTTACCTAAGGTCCGCACAAAATGGGTCGGTGGTCCGGATCCGATCGCGGTCCGCCGTTTAATGACCCCTGGCCTAAACACTATCCTAGTTTTTTATTTTAGTGATTTCTTTGTACTAGAATTACTTTTTTCATAGTCACGATATCTATAAAAACCGATCTGGCAACAATGTGGAAGAGATTTTATGTATTTTGATGTTAAACAATCATTCTACTAAAGTAGATTCATAATCTTGGCTGGCATAAACAGCAGCACCTGGATACCTACATATGGTCTATACTATAACGTTTAACAAGTATGAATTAAACATATTTTTTTTGACTGGCCTGTTGGTCTAGTGGTTAGTGACCCTGACTGCTAAGCCAGAGGTCGTGGGTTCGATTCCCACCTACGACAAATAATTGTGTGATGAGCATGATCATTTGTTCTGTGTGTGTGGGGTGTAATTTATCTATAATATGTATGTATTTAGAAATATATAAGTATGTTTATCAGCAGTCTGGTTACCATAGTACAGGCTCTGCCTAGTTTGGGATCAGACGGCCGTGTGTGAGGCGTGTGAAGTTATTATTATTATTTAAAATACCCCTCGACTCAAAAATACTTTCAACGATAAGAAAAGAACTGATGATCTTGAAAGGGTTAAAAAGATTTTCGTTAATTGTAGCTAAGAACACTCTCGAACAAGTCACCTTTCAAATAAAAAAAAACAAACTAAATCCAAGTAAATCCATCAATTGAGGAGCTATTATGCCACAGACAGACACACAGAACCATACGTTAACTCATAAGACCCTTCTTTTTGCTTCGGGGGTTAAAAATACTGCGAAAATTGTCCAAAAACGCTTAGCTTTTATTTATCTTGCATTGTTAGTATGGATAAAATCTTGCAAATTAATTTTATACCGGTTTCCAACAGCTGATAGAAAAATTAGAAGGGAGGAAAGAGGGGGAGAGTGTAGGGCAGAGAGAAGGGAGGTAGTGGCTGGGAAATGGGTAGAGGGAAGGGTTAGGGCCTTCGGTAACCTCACTCGCTCGGTAAAATACAACGCAAGCTTTCTACCGGTTTTCTGTGAGGCCGTGATATCACTCCGGTGGAGCCGGCCCATGTGCCGAAGCATGGCTCTCCCACGATTAAATGTACTGTATATATATATATAAATATATAAATAAAATATACTGATTTGACTTGACATTCCCTACCCTATTGAAACTGAACAACCGAAAATTTAACAACCGTATCCTAAATTTACACACCTGATTCCGTCGCAGCAGGACGCTTTACTCCTTGATAAGGAGCCTCCGTCGGATCCGAATCTAGTTGGGATTGGAAACCCCGAAAAACACACGTGAGTAAAACCGTAATATCTTTGATAAATATCAATCACAAATATTCATATTCTAATATATTTACTTATCCGCTATAATAAGACTTCGTGGATGTAATTTAAAGATTAAGTACTCATACAAGGATATTTCTCGACTATCCATGAATAACACAAATATCCTATGTGAAATTCAACACTACATCGCAAAAGCGTCAATTGTACTACGTCTCTGGTTGCATATCAGTTTATATAGTTACGGATAACCAACGAACGTAGAGGGCCAGTAAATCCTCTAGTCCAATAGGAATCATTTTAACCGTTCGTTGGCGCTGAGAGACCAAACAGTAATGTTTAGATAATAGACAAGGGAGGTAGAACTACTGTACAGACAGACTTATTGTCATACGCATTTTTAACCTAAGGTCAGAGTTAATATAATTTAGTAAAGAGGAGATATTTTAACTAAACCATTTTTGTGACGTTAAGTATATTCTAAACCTACTAAACAGTACTTCACTCATTCGTACGCTCAATAATAGTGTCATTTACTTTCCTAAATTCGTAATATACATATGAATACTTGTTGTAGCGATAAGTTATGAAGCTAAATTGTTAAACTTAAATTATTATTACATAGGTCCCTAAATGTTAGTGGAACTTGATTTCTAATACAACATTAGAGGTTTGTGGCGAAGTGATTCGTGGTGAAAAAATTTCGTGATGTTGTGGGTTAGGATTATCTTATTAATCAAATTACGCTTGCAGAATTAACAAAGGCTCTCAGATATCATCTTTGATAGCTGTCTATATTACTAATTAATAATTATAGTTTAAAAAACTATTATACTATTATATAAAATTCAACTAAAAAAAATAAAAAAATTAATCGAATTATTGCATTGTCATCGGCCTTTGACAGGTGTGCAAAATTTGAATGAAATCTGGCCGTTTAAAGTGGGTCAAAATCGCGCCCAAAGGAGTCGGTTACAAACATACAAGTGAAGTTAATATAAAGCGCGTAAAAAGAAAAAAACAATTCCATCCGTTTGCATATTGTATTGTAGACGTAAGTTTATCTCAAATGTTCAATATCATATCGGCTTTTTCTTTATAATTCAAGTCAATATTAATTAATATGTAAAATATATCATTTATTTGTACATTATGTATCTATAAGTAAGTACTTAATTAATAAATATAACAATTAAATTTAATATCTTTCAATATATGCAATTAAAAATTTAAAACACGAACTCTCCTGTTTTAAGGTGGACGAGTAGAAGCAGCACGATACATTCGAAGAGCTATTACAAAATAATTCACATAGCTGAGCAACACTTAGCGTGATATAATGTGTAAAATTTGTATAAATATTTTTATATATAAATCTATCATTTCAGGTATCTTAGAAAGGTATCCCAGATGTGATACCTACTGGTGGGATCATTTATTTAGGATCGTCAGAGGTTATGTATTCTATTCGAAATATTGTAAAGGCCGAAAGACTAGTCAAATTATCCTACACCAAAAGGTAACACGCGTGTTGCTGACCCTTAAAAACTTTTATTTTAAATATACGCTAAAAATGTGTGCTTAAGTAGGAGTAATTCCTAATGCAGGAGTTGTCTTTTAAAAAAAAAGAAAGGATAAAGAAAGGAAGATTCTAGTGTAAAAGATTTTGGCGCGCTTGTTATATTAAGTTCTTCCTGTTGAACGAGAACAAACTATGTATAATGAGAAGTAGTTTTTTGTTATAAGGCAATCTCAATATTTTATTTACCCATTTTATTCTTAAGAGATAGGTACCAAGTAACATACCTATATTATTTCTTTGATATACAGTTTGTAAGAACGAAAGGAATCCTCGACGAAAAATTAAAGTAAATAAACGCAACTACCGCAATAACTCTGTTTGCGTCACTACGACGCTGAACCAACAATATTATCTGGCATGTAAGCAAGTTTTAATACAAATGGAATAAGACGATTTTAAGGTATTAACACACACCCTGAACATTGCGTACCCAGGCAATGTCTACTCCACAACAAAACAACTTTCCTCGTGATAGTTGTGCCGTGTTTTGTGAATTTAAACATTGTCATAAAGAAGTATGATTTTTAGTGCTTGAAATGTATCGAAAAACATATTATATTTGTTGTTGTGAAATAAAAGTATTATACGAATTACAAATCAAATATAAATGATCAAGTCAAGAGTCGTCTGTGTCTGTTATTGTGGAGGGCGTAGTCGAACTCCAATGACAGACACCGACTGCATATTAAGTATTTTTTTTTTATTTTCTTTCCAATGAAAAGACGCACAAGTAGACAAATCAGAAGCGTTTGAAACCGCTGAGCCTATTTAGAAAGTCTAATGATGGTAGAGGAAGGAATAGTATGGTAGGATATGTATACGGACAGAAGCAAACGGAAGACTTTTGACTGTCATAAAGCTATTTATAAACCTATTAATTATAGATGTGATACAACATCACTAACTACATAATAGTTATGGGTTCGATCCTCTGATAGGTTTTTTTTTTAATGGGATAGGGAGCAAACGAGCAGCCGGGTCACCTGATGGTAACTGACGCCCATTGGCACCTGAAACTCAAGAGTCACAAGTGCGTTACCGACCTTTGATGTGGGATTAGGGGAAGAAGGAGAGGGGTTAGGGCCTCCGATAACCTCACTCACTCTGCGAAACACAATGAAGCATTGCTTTACGCCGGTTTTCTGTGAGGCCGTGGTATTACTCCGGTCGAACCGGCCGTTACGTTATTATATATTTGAAATTCATCGACTTGTACCTCGTAACAAACATTATTTGTACGACCTACAATGATTACACAAATTGGGCTTTATATAAAAAAAAAATTATAAGTAATTAATTATAAGTTAAGTAGGTTAACTGCATAAATTAAAAGAGAACTCAGCCTGGGATTCTGGTTTTTATCTAACCAAAATAATAAAGTTTGCTATCGAAGCAGAGAGAAAGTATTGAGTTATTTGTCCAGTCATTTTACAACACTGTCAAATAATTATGATAAATGATAAGTTGGAGGTTTCATGTTAATTGCAATTATTCATCACAAGATTGAATGATTAAAATATGGTCATTAATTAATTTTACTGGCTCAGTAACACCAAAATAAAGTTTATAATAATCAAAAATAGTATCATATTGTACATCAAATATGATTATCAATTCTTTGAAGGGAGTGCTCAGTATCCTCTCTATCTTGTAGCTACGCAAACTACCACACTATAACCCCACCTAGCCACCATTTTTTGGATCAGAAATACAAAATAGATGCGTGTCAGAGTAATCTCAATGCAATTCACCACGATGTGGCATAATTCATTTCTCACAATAATTCTTTAAAAAAAGCCGACTTCAAAAAAAAAAACTATTCCATTAAGAACTTCCAACTGGACCAAATGGAACCACACGGGAAGCACCAGCTATTAATAAAAAAAGATTAATCAAAATCGGTTCACCCAGTCGAAAGTTCTTAGGTAACAAACAAAAAAAAATACAGTCGAATTGAGAACCTCCTCTTTTTTTAAAGTCGGTTAAAAAAAGTCCATTTTGAAAAGATTTTAAATCCCAAACTTATGTAATAAAATAAATGTTATAGTAACTGTTGAGCACCTGCTCATATAGTTTCTCACTTGCATTTTACCAAATTGACGATGAGTAACGAAGTATGTTGACTTCATTCTTTCGAATATTGTTTTTTTTTTCAAATCTCTGTCAGATATAGAAACTAAAATAGTCAGCTATTACTTACTAGTCACTTATGACATTACATTAACATAACTTTTTAATACTACACACTTTTTAACACTACAGTTTTTAATACTACTGGCGGCAGAGGGCGACGTTACTGACAATTTTATGCGAAATAAGCAAAACTGATGAGCGGGAAGGTGACGCAAAGCCCAGGGGTCGTGGGGTTCGCTAGTAGTAAGATACTGAACTAGAAAACATTATCGTTCGACGTAAGGTGGCTGCTGACATCACACCGATCTGTCTGTGTGATCAAGTACCTGGCATTTACGCCTCAATAGCATCTATCAACCCTAAATTGCATTGCCAAAAAGACGCAAGTAGCACTCTTAATTCCTAAAATACGATCCGCAAGATCCAAAGATTCTAGGTAAATAATATTAGTATTTCGCAGTTTTGAATTATTTTCATACCTCATGATCCGACCATATATTGCACCTAGTTAAACATTTTCATACTACTAGGCAAAATAATGATAAATGGAATTTCGTCTAAACGTAAAACAGTACAACATAGACTTGTTTACATTCATATGATGATAATATGATCAATTCCGGACATCCGGACATCCGAACGGTGAGCTTTTAGGTTGCCTTCAATATAACATCATCCAGTTAAAGTCCATATCAATTCCGCCGCATCAAGTGATACTGAACATCTCACTTACCTTGGCGGCCGTCCGGTTCCAAATGACGACCTTATGTCCAGAATTGAGAAGATTCTTCACGATACCACTGCCCATGATGCCGAGACCGAGGAAGCCAAACTTCATCTGGCTCGCCTTGATGTTCTTCTCCAAAAGAGTCTCGGATACATTCTCCAGATCCAAAGGTGGAGTTTCCTGAGGAAGATAGAAGGAGTCGGTTAAACCTTATTTTGCGATGTAAAAGGATTACTGCTAACGCGTTTTATACGTTACTTTTTTTCTAATCCCATCAAACTAAGCTCGCTAAAGCTATACCGTCACGGTAACGTTACGGTCCACCCCAGCAATTACGTTGTCATTCAAATATGAGCTCAGGCGACGCCGTGCTGTAGCTGTGCCGATATAGTGTGTCTTTGACTAAGATGACCTTTAGTCGGAACTGTAATGGTTCGAACCCGTAATCTCTTCATCGCAAGTGAAACACTAAGGCCATTGCTTAATTATATGTGAATGAGAAGCGTACATTACTTAATGTGGACAAGTATAAATAAAAAAAAATTATCCCCCGACTTACAAAACCCTTCAACGATTACAAAAGAGCTGATGATCTTCGAACGGCTAAACAGATTTTCTTGAATTATAGGTAAGAGCACTCCCGATCAAGTCAAATAAAAAAAAAACTAAATTAAAATCGGTGTTTGGGAGCTATGACGCCAGACAGACCAAAAGAAACTTATAACACCCCTCCTTTTTTACGTCATATTGCGATGAAACTTGGTATGTAGATCGATGGAGACCTGGATTAACACAAAGGCTTTTTATCCCGATATTCCCAACGGCACCGGGACTTACGCGGGTGAAACCGTGGGACGCAGCTAGTTACTTATATTTAATCGTCTGGCAGGCCAGGTCCGCTCCTTGGTGTAGGTATAAAGCTACAAGTACACGGCGGGATCGACTAATCGTGCCAAAATTCAGTGGGATGCCGCGCGCCGGCTGGACTGCACGTTAGTTCGATTCTCACTCACGCGCTACGTCGCGTCATCCTTTCGTATTTAGACTATCCAGTTATTAGTACCTAGCCTAGGTCCTCTTTGTTCACAAAAATAGAATAATAGGGACATAGCTTACTGCTAAATGAATATTCAGATTCATTAATTGCTTGAAAAAGACAACCCTAACGTCGCGGCGTCGTCAGAACAGATAAGAGTTACGAGATAGACAGAGAAGCAAATTCTAGGTGAATATAACTATAAGTAATTAACGATGTGCGACCTGAATTGCGACTTTATTGTGTTGGAACAAGAGTCGCTATCTATTTAAATGATTTGGTGGAGTGGGATTTCTGTACCTGTACTATTGTATTCTGTGCGTCAGGCGACACTGTGCATGCAATGCATATATTTTAGGTACTTTCAGTTGGGTCTAGATTACTACTTTTAAATCCAATCAGATAGTTTTTTCTTCTTTAAACCGAAATAATATGATTTAACAGCAGACGAGTCACTGGTCTGCCGTCGTTGTTGTCTACAGATATAAATGAATAAGCGATCCAGTAGGCTTAAACAAGTGTCAAACGTTTCTTAGCGTTTCCATTTCTAAAATCGTTGACGCCCTTACGAAAACGATTAATACATTGGTAGACAAATTTACTTTGATTTAGTAAACGCTCTATTCGATGTTTCTCTAAAACGCAGATTGTTATCTGTTTTTTCTTTCACAAACTTCAAGTATTTGGCGCATATTATTTAGGGGGGCGTCCATTAATTATGTGAGGCTTTGAGAGGGGGATAGATGGTCGATACGAATCTCATCAAATATAAAACTAGTAAGTGCGAAGTCACAACTGCGATGCCGACCTTTTAAGGTGGGAGTAGGTGAAGGGAGGGAAGAGGGGGGATAAGGGAAGAGAGGGAAGGGCCTCCGGTAACTTCACTCTCTCGGCGAAACATAACGCAATCGTTGCTATGAGGCCGGTTTTCTGTGAGGCCGTGGTATCACTCCGGTCGAGCCGGCCCATACCTGCCGAACATGGATTTATAAAGTCTGTAGTGAAGTAGTAAGGCATTGACTTGTAGCCCATTAGCAAACTACTAATGGGCTACAGGCCAATACCTTACTTTATACTTATTTTTTTATAGGTACCCAATCATTAAAATTTCAATTAGAAAAATATTCAAATATTACGATTGTGTAGCCACGTATGTTCGTGGATAAGCTATTGTATATTTTAGTGGGCTTAATTTTTAATGTATACAATAGCTTCCACTATCCACCTTCTGGCTCCATCATCAGACCATCGTTACTAAGCTCAATCTGTTGGACTCATCAAAACGAATTACAAGAGCCCAAACTCGAGGGGTTTACTAGTAGCCACTGCAGAGTTCCACTATCCACATTCTGGCTCCATCATCAGATCAGCTCGAAGAAACTAAATTATAGTATTGTCATCTGAACTACATATACATAGAAAGTCTCATTTGGATACCACAATTAGAAGTAGGTTAAAAAATACTTCCAAGATTCGTTTTTACATAGTTACAAGTGAAACTAATCTATATATATAAAAATGAATTGCTCTTCGTTAGTCTCGCTAAAACTCGAGAACGGCTGGACCGATTTGGCTAATTTTGGTCTTGAATTGTTTGTGGAAGTCCAGAGAAGGTTTAAAAGGTGAATAAATATGAAAATGCTCGGAATTAAATAAACATCGTTTTGGTCTATAAACTGAAGGTGACTGGTGGTTTTTCCTCCTCAATTACTATCTAACAAATACTATCTAACCCCCACGGGTCATCACCTCACCGGGGCCAAACAACAAGGTGGTAAGTCGGCCTATAACCACACATTGGTCCGTCATCGGGTCTTATGGCCGGGGCCTCAGGTTTACCCTAAATTAGATTACCGAAACTCTACGCTGTCTGATGTCCGCCATTACGCGGACGAAGTCGCGGGCTAAAGCTAGTAAAATATAAAAAACAATAATCAAAGGCTCCAACTAATTTGTGTTGAAATATTAAAGTTCTAAGGCAGTTTTCACCAACCATACCAAATACATATATACATATACCTAAAAATGTGAAAAGTATAGCATAATATTAAAATATATTGCTTAAATCTTTTGATTGCGTTGACTTAGAAGCTTGATTTTTTTACAGCTGCAAGGGAAATCAGATATAAATACTTAGTGTTAATTTCGTTTTGATACCTCCACGCGTTCAGGAGAAAAAAGGTCTTCAGAGACAGACAGGCAGACGTTGTCCGTCTGTCTGTGATTCTATAAGTGTTCATTTCTATCTTTTCAGGAACGGAACCTTAAAAATGTTAATAAATTGTTACTTACCGGTCTCAATATATTTGACGGACGATTCAGCAAGCTGGACTTCTTGGAGAATGAGTGATTAAGCATCGATGGCTTCTCATTCGCCATGTCCGTGTCAGTGTAGGACCTCGAAAGACTTGACTTAGCTTTCTTGCGAGGAGTAGACTTCATACCAGCGGAGGATGACCGTTTAATAGGCTTCACCTTTGAAATGCCCAAACGTATCTATAAATATTGAGAATGGTCATTTGTGGAAATGGTGAGGTTGATAAGCCATGCATAAATTGAACTGTGCATCAACAAAATGTGATGTGATAATAGCATCATCTCAATACTGTTACGGTGTTGGTCATCACCGAAAACAGGCATTTTTAACTTGAAAATTAAACTCCTAAGGTGGGACTCAAACCCGTAATAGCTAGTTACTCTGGAGACATTCTGACGCCTGTGTTACTTGAGCCTGATATAATAAAAGTAATGCAAGGAATTTTTATTTGTATCGATCGAACGATCCTCACAGAATTTTCTTGTTTTGTAAACAACATAACTAACGTACACCACGAAAGAAGTTGGTGGTAATTACTAATTATATATGTAGGTACATATATTATATCTAACTTAATTTCAACTTAACTAAGTTGTAACTGTTGTACGAGTCCTTGGATGAAACTGGCGCAACACTGCTCTTTGAAAGGTAACTATTATGTTTAACAGCTTGAGCTTCTATAACTGAAATAATTATGGTGACTATAAAGTTATTCAGTGTCAGCCCTCTGCTGAACAGTCGAAATGAACTACTGAACCAATCATCATGAAATTTTGCTTACACGTTGTCAAGGGTACAAAAAAGAACATTATTTTTTTTTAAATTCATAAAATTAAGTCAATAAAAAAAATATGAAACTTATTATTTTTTTTTCATAATTTCATCCTTTTTATCCATTATTCCTTACCGGTGAAGCCGAAAGAATACATATTTTTTAATTTACTATTTGAAAGTGCCATACCCGGTGAAATGCCCAGCTGTCAGAGCTGTACCCCCCGTCGAACGCCCCTCGCCCCCCGACGGGCCCCGCGCGGTGCGGAGGGGGTCAACTGTGTCGCGGATTTTTAACAAAAACCTTTGTAACAGCTAAAATATAACAGCTACAGCGAAGATAAAAATACTGACAAATAGCTAGACTCTTATAGATGCCAGTTATCTACTTCAAAATTCGATAGTAATAATCTATAATACTTAAAATGAGGTTTATTACGAGGTCTCGAGTGAAAAAAAAAAAAAAAATCTATAAATTTGTTTCGTAAGCCTAAAATACAATATTTATTTAAAATAAAACATTTAAAAACAAAACTAGGTTCAATTCCCTTTCATATGATACTAATATGTTGATATATAATTATAATCTTATTAGAATTTATTCACATTAGAAAGTTGATCTATTTAGAATTGCCGAAAATCCGCTCAAACGTCCAGGCAATTAAAGAGGCCCAATACTTTTTTACATCTAAAATAAATAAAAATAAAAATACTGGCATATAGCTAGACGTATATAGATGGAAGTTATCTATTTTTAAAATTCAATAGTGAATATTTATAATACTTAAATTGAGGTTTAATATGACGCCTCGAGTAAAAAAAAAAAAAAAATCTAGAAATTCGTTTCGTAAGCCTAAAATACAATATTTATTTAAAATAAAACATTTAAAAATAAAACTAGGTTCAATTCCCTTTAATATGATACTAATATGTTGATATATAATTATAATCTTATTAGAATTTATTCACGTTAGAAAGTTGATCTATTTAGAATTGCCGAAAATCCGCTCAAACGTCCAGGCAACTAAAGAGGCCCAATACTTTTTACATCTAAAATAAATAAAAATAAAAATACTGGCATATAGCTAGACGTATATAGATGGAAGTTATCTATTTTTAAAATTCAATAGTGAATATCTATAATACTCAAATTGAGGTTTAATATGAGGCATCGAGTAAAAAAAAAAAAAAAATCTAGAAATTTGTTTCGTAAGCTTAAAATATAATATTTATTTAAAATAAAACATTTTAAAACAAAACTAGGTTCAATTCCCTTTAATATGATACCAATATGTTGATATATAATTATAATCTTACTACAATGTATTTAAATTAGAAAGTGATCTATTTAGAATTTAGAACTTTCTCCACGTATCGTAATCGTTAAAGGGGGCTGTAGTAAATTACAAAAAACGTAAAATCCATTTTTTTTTTTTTTTTAAATATTAATAATAACCAGTCTTCCTAATTACCAGATAAAATTTATTAAAATATATGATATACCATATAAAAACATTACGATTAACCGGCAAACAAAGACGAAATAAGGCGAAATTTTAATCAAAACAAAATAAAAGTTATTTGTATCACATCGAAAAACATACTTACAGACTTTGGATTCTTAAAATTTTTAGATATCCTAAAAGAATGGCTCATAACGATAATTTTGATATATAATACTAATACAAAAGCATAATAAATACATTATTACTTACATTTTAAACGCAGAGCTCAAACAAACAAAATACACAAAAAACACAGAGTCCGGAAACACTCACGCGACATTTCGATCACCATTTTTAATAATTACTGGTAAATTATTGGCGTGCCCTACCACAGACTAATATATACCCATAGACGCAGGATTTAATAGAGAAGAGACTGATATAAAATTTTTAGTCGACTCACGAGCGGGAATAGTCGAAAAACAAGATTCAAAATTATAAACCGTCTAACGCCCACTACGTTTCGCGCCATACATTTTTGGGCCTCTTTTGTTGCCTGGGCGTTTGACGGTATAAAGTTTTGGGCCTCATTTGTTGCCTGGGCGTTTGACCGGATACGTACGTAGAGCAATGTACGTTTTAGACTCTACCGAACGACCAACAACCGATGACGTCAACGTCACAAATATCGACTCATCTGTGACCTACAAGCTACATTTTAAACTCTTACCTTTGGTGTGGCGCTTTTCTTTTTAGCTGGTACCTCCGGGGCCACGGTCTCCTCCTCACCCCCAGCCTTTTCTTCCTGACTGTCTTCTTCGTCAATCTCATCTTTCAGTTTATCGAAGTCTTCTTCAGTATTGCGGGCGTGATCATCCAGGTCCGGGAATTTCTGTTTTAGAATTATGATAGAAATGGAAGATTTGACTCTTTTATTTATTTAAGTATTTATTTATTAATACTTCATGCACATATTGTACAAAGGCGGACTTAATGCCTAAGGCATTCTCTGAACGAGAGAAAACAGAGAAGAGAGAGAGAGAGAGAGAGAAAGAAAGAGATAAAATTCCAAAGACACGAATTAAAGTCTTATAATAATTTGGATTGAGTAATCAAATCATGAACAAAGTATTCACATTACATGGAATACACAGTAACATAGAGTGCATAGGTTACGCCTCATTGATTCATAATATACTACATATAAACATATATAGCTCAGTCAACCTAGCTGTTTTATGATCAAAAATGGACATGTCGATCCCCAGCATTTTTATTTTTGAATAAATAGGAAAAAAATGCGCTGATTAAGAATTTCAATAGGAATAGATAGGAGCGTCATTATTTTTTTAACAATTTAACGAAAAAATAACTTTTTGTTACATTTCGTGTGATATCTCGTTTCCAGTACGTTTTTTGTCATATGTGTCTAAAGTTTTTTTATTGTCCATTAAATTACCTACAAAATGAGACCTGTTCAAAGTCGCTAAGTGCTTTTGTTTAACAGCAAATGAAGGTCAAAGTTAAAAAAGAGTGTTTTTTTCAACATTTCATAACTTTGAAAGTAACGTACGTAGAATAGTAATCTGAAACTTTCTGAAATTGTAGCTTGTTGATGATATTAAAAAGTGCTATAAATTTCAGCGAGATCGGTTTTAAACTTTCGGAATAAACCTCTTTCCAACAAAAAAAATAATTTTGTAAATTCGTCTCTATATCACAGAGTTATGGCCGAACATACTTATGAAAATATAAATATATGAATTGAGAACCTCCTCCTTTTTTTATGTTGATTAAAAATAAATAATATCCAGGGACATAATAATATTATACATCGCTATCTAGACGCAAACTAAGCACAAACATATAAAAAATATGTATCTATGTAAGATACATATTTTTTGTAAATATATACATATAAACACCCAAATTATTGATACTCAGCGAGAATCGAACCCGCAACCCCCGGCGTGTTTGTCTAACAGTAATAATAACTGCAGAGCCTGTATAGTCGCCGGCGCCTAACTTGGCAAGATGCGCAGAAGTAGATTTTTAGATCTCTTTGGTTATCAAGCGGGACGTGGGGAAAGTGGTATCATCGTTCCGAGGCGCAAATGGTTGGCCAGTCGATGAGTCGACCCTTGCCTCCCGCAACGTGTCTACGTCCCGTTCGCTCCGAAGTACACTGGCGGGTACTAAATCGTACAATTTGTTTTTGTTATGAATTGTTATTGTTTTGTATGATTATAAATTTTAACTGTAATGCCACGAACAAATACTATTTTACGTAGACGTGTCAGAAAAATGGTTTATGATGTCTACTGCTTTATGGAAAAGAAAGCCAAAACTGAGAAGAAACAGTAAAATGGACTACAGCGTTTTTAGGACGCCCGCCGGGGAAAAAGGTGTACAAAAAACCGACCATTGATATTGATACTTTTGATCAGGCTGTAAATAAGAACCTGTGTACATAATTATCACATTAGAAATAAAGAGCTACCCACAGTAAAAAAAACTTCGAAAAAAGTTTAAAGAAGATATTAATTTTAATGGTTCTGAGCGCATTCTGTGCAGTTTTAAATAACGTGATGATGAACATAAAATTATTAATAGGAAAATCTAATATTAGATTACTTAGGATTGAGTACCTTAAAAAAATATTAAATACAGGCGAGAAAGAAGATCTATCATATACATAGATATATCACAGACTTATTTCAGGAATTCTTAACTTTCATCTAAAAAACATTTTGTAAAAATATTAGGAAAATAACAGCGAACATTTTTTGTTTGCGCATGTATACTTATATACATGCGCAAACTTTCCCGCACTACGCCAAAACCTTGCCAAGATAGTTGCCGGCAACTATACTACGGTAACCAGACTGCTGATAAACATACTTATATGTTACTAAATACATACATAACATAGATAAACTACATCCAGACACAGAACAAGAGATCGTGCTCATCACACAATTATTTGTCGGTGGGAATCGAACCCACGGCCTCTGGCTCAGTAGTCAGGATCACTAACCACTAGCCCAATAGGCCAGTCAAAATCGTCACTATGGCGCCCATTACACGGTAGGTTTTGCTGTCAGTTTTGCCACAATCAAAACAGTGATTGACGAATAACCTATTGTCTAATGCAATCATTGAAGGTTGCATGATGAGATTTAATGTCCATATTATTTCATCAATCACGTTTGTATGAACGCCTATGGTTAGTGTATTTAGCTGAAGCAATTTTTTTTTTAACTTAAAGGTTGTAATTACCATTTTAAATTATGGCGCTGCAATTACATTAGAATCAATTACAAATCAGGTACTAATGTGTATAAACGCCTATATAATATTGGTACTTTACAGGATAAACTCTAGTGCACTGCGTATAAAATCGTGAGAAAAAGTAGTAAAAAAGACGCATGAGGTGTCATTGGGACACCTGGTTTTCGAACGACGTTCCTTTCGCTATATATGATGATTTAATCCTAGACGTATCCGTCGACGGCGACCCTAAGATATGTTTGATGTTTGTGACTTATATTTGATGGATTGAATAAATTGTATCAAAATATAATAAATATTGTAAAAACTCGAATTGCCCGAACTAATATACGGATAATTAGTACCTATACAAGATATTACTGTACCTTTTTTTTGTTTTTTTTTTGATCGTGTGGAAACCCCCTCGGGTCATCACCCCACCGGGGCTGCCAGTGAAGTGGTATGTCGGAATCGAACCGACTAAAACCACACGGTGTTCCGCCATAAATGAGTCTATTGCAAGGAACTCGACCGTACTTAATATCGCGCAAAATCCACAGATAGCGTAAAAATAAAATATATAAAAAAGCAAACACTAACCTCAGGATGCAGAATAAATTCTTCAATCTGGCTGACAGCCTCCTTGAAGGCAGCAGTCTTGCAGGACTTGATCAGCTGCTCTTTGTACTCGTGGTACGGTTTAATGTTGTTGTCTTCAATCCAGGCACTGTTGGCAATGTCCAGTCATCAATATCAATGCGAAAGTCATACTAGTTTTACCTAGGGCACAGCAAAAGGTCTGCTCGAATTGGAGCCACACAACCAACGCCAACGACTAACGAAGGCCAGTTGGCAAAGCGCGAGTGACACACTGATGAAAATATTTATTGACGCCGACAACTGCCACACATGTGTACTTGTTTGCCATCTCAGTTGTACAAAAAACTTATACATACTACGGCTTGCAAGAGTCAGTAGTTGTACTGACTCCTGCAAGCCATCACTAATACAAGTTACACATAACATAAATCTGATGGGCAGCGAACGCGCAACACGCACAAGAAGTATTATTTAAAGTTGTAGTAACTTACTTATATTAAGGGAACGATACTTAGAATTATATCGAATACACAATTTAAAAAAAAAAAACAAAACGAGTGTGCTTTAGACCACACGACTGAAGTAAAACTTCATACAAAACGTAACTGGCTATGAGAGAAAGAAAATGTGTGCTCGCACCTCTCTCTCTTGCTCCTACAGTAATATACGAAACGTACGTAACTGTCTCTCTTTCTATCTTCACTAACTTATATCTCCCTCTCAACTTCCGTTCGCCTCGCCCGATCACACTTTTCGTAAGGTGCGTAAAGAAGTTTTACTTAAAAACAAAATAATCTATTTGCACCAAATATTGAACCCTCATTCGAGCAAAAGTAACTGTGCCAAAACCGCTGAACGAATTTTAATGCATTTTAGTAGAGATAAAAGAGTCCTTGGAGAAGTACATATCTAAGCAACTTTTTGTCGTATTTTTGCTTGCGTAACGTAGCTCGGAGAGTTTCTAGGCAGATGAAGTGCGCGGGCACTAACTAGAGAGAGATAGATTAATTCTGGAATAGCATATAGGTTCCCGAGGAATAGATTTCACCAATATTTCCACGCGAACGAAGTCGCGGGTAACAGCTAGTATTACAGGGTGTATTAAAAAAGGAACACTTAGGCGTCCATTAGACGGTCATGCAAACGTCAATCATTACCAAAAGTCATAATTGAAGGATGTTCGTTGGCGATTGATGAAATAACATCGACATTAAAATCTCATCAAGTAACCGTCAATCGCTGCATTATACGATAGGTTATTCGTCGAATCACCGTTTTGATTGTGGCAAAACTGACAACATAACCTACCGTGTAATGGGCGCCTTACTTAAATCACTGAAAGGGCATAACTCTAGCACGCAGTTGCAATATGTTTTTTTTTTAAACTTTCCCTTTACAAGTAATGACCTTTTGATTTTCCAGGTATTTTTACCTGCATTTCTCATAAAAGCAGTAACGGAATAATAAGTTCCGAAATAAAAAAAATTGTACCTTTAAAATCTTTAACTTTACACATTCCACCTACTTTTATGAAAAACGGAGGCAAAAATCCCTGGAAATTCAAACGGTCATAACTACTAAACTGATTTTTTTTTTCCAAAAATTCTTATTGTAACTGTACGCTAGAGTCGTGCCCTTTCAGTGATTTAAATAAGTGTTACTTTTTCAAATACACTCTGTATAAATGCGAAAGTGTAACGCGTTAACTAATCAACTGATCGTCATTTGACTTTGCTTTCACGTTGCTAAGGGTACAGAAATGTACATAGGCTACTATTCATCCAGAAAAATAACTACCACATAACTTTAACTCGAGTGATTACAGAATAACTTGAAATCTACTATTCATCATTATGCATACACATACGGGAATTAATGCGATTAGGTCACATAATAGGTATTACATACTGTTGAATTGCCTGACGTTTGGACCAGGTTGCACTGGTCGTGGTCGCAGGCTGACTTTAAGGAAATCAAATATGTAATATCTTTCTCTGCGAAAAGTACTTTCAAAATTATTTCCATTTTCCTATTCCTGACAATCTGGGGCTAATGGGCATCACCATCACGTCCAAACTTAACTTCGGCCAACAAATCGAGTCCATGGCACAGACAGCTTCCAAGAAATTGGCAGTCATTACAAAGGTCCAGCGGTACTTCAGCTCTGAACAGTTGCTTCATCTCTATACAGCCCAAGTTCGATTTTGCATGGAGTACTGAAGTCACCTTTGGGATGGTTCAGCTAAGTACCAACTAGGTGATGTGGACTCTGTTGATCGAAGAGCCCGTAGCCTTATAACTGACGATGTGCTCACGAATAGGCAACTACATAGCTTTGAGCATCGTCGTAAAGTCGCTTGTTAATCGGTTTTTTATAGGATTCACTTTGGTAAGTTTGCGAAAGCTCTTTTCGAATTAACTGAACCCTCACCATCCATTATCGGACTACTAGGCGCAGACGGATGTTCCATCATTTCATTGTTGAAACACCAAAAAGTCGAACTAAACGCTTTGACAGCTCCTTCTTGGTTAGAGTCGCCAAGGGGTGGACTGAACTGCCTGCGTCTATTGTTCCAGTCAATTATAATGCTGGAACGTTCAAGTGTACAGTGAATAGGTTTCTCTTCGATAGGCGTGTACCATCTTCGTCACTTTTCGTCAGGTGAGTTGGAGGACAAACGCTTATGGCCATTTCACAATAAAAAAGTTACTTTAAAAACTATGAAGTATCAATTAATTTTGATACTTGACTTAGGGTAGTCCAAATACACGTAATTATATCACTAGATGCGCATGTAACATATTTCCGAATTCTTAGCGCTAGTGCACGTAAAATCCTAAGTGGAAGCCACTTTTTTTTACACCTATTGTAATCGAATAATAGCAAGAAATGAATAAATAACTGTTCTGCGCATTCAGTCCTGGCAAGTGGCGATGACGCATGTCTTTGATTAGGTAACATTGGAAGTGAACTGCAGTTAGCTCTGTTTGTCACAATCGGTACCAATTTGAAAATAATCGTATCGTCGAGATTATCACATTTACAAGTCCATCGAAGGTCCGTCCGAGCTCCGTACTACGATGATCATGATGTTGTCAATCGCTACCCATCCTCCCGGTTGAAATACCGTTGCGCATACTATTTTGGAATAATAACGACTGTCGGTTATTTCGACATATAGTGGATATGGTGCTGGACTGTTCATATTTACCAGTTTCCTGAACCTCTGGCTGTATCACGCTCATTCGTCTATAAATGTTACTACCTCTCTAAATGTTTTGATCGCCCTAGTTTTAGGAACAGTTGTTTAAGGAAGCTCTATGGTGAGATGTTTCGTGTGTGTAGGCTTTCGGTAAGCAGTGTCCGAAATGACTTCACATCGAGAAGTGACAACAATATGATAATACAACTTAAAACGTAAATTTGATGTTTTAATTATGTGACTCACAAATAGTTTTTCTTTCCTGTGATGCCCTTCATGACACAGAAAACATCGTCAAATACTTGGACGAATGGACCTTTAAAGTCAAATTATTTCTTCAAAATGTTCCATGTAGCTAGCGGCCATCACCGGTCCTACAGAGCAACTTACAGCCAGTTCGTTAGTAGAGAAAGTTATTACCATCTAAATAGTTTATAAGCAAAATGACCTAATCGATAAACGGACCGCAGCTCCTTAGCTTGCGCTCGAAGTTCTGATCTACATATGTGTGTCTAATAAGCAAGCAAGTCGTCTAAGTTAAATAACAATAATACGCGGTTTGTGGAAAGGAAAGAGTGATTCACGTGTTTTGTTAAAAGATAATTTTCTTAATATTACTAACAATTCGATTACGACTATTGCATGCAAGATATATTAGTAGCTAAACTATCTAAATGTACATTTGTTAAAATAACACTTTGATGATTGATCTCATCAAGAGTTTTTGAAAAAAAATTGTAAGACATGATATTTTTTTTGTTGAATTAATATTGTTTTGTAAACATTTTGTAACATTATTTATTACATGTTCGATTTCAATAATACCGCCGTAACTTATTATTGCTGGTTCCAATTTGATATTTGTCAAATCAAAACTGTGTTCTTGTGTAGGTACATACGTACCCTTTACAATATGGTAAACAGTACCTACGGTTATTTTAATTTCATTATGTATTAGATTTTATCTTACTAAAATTCATTATTTTGTACCTTTTTTATCTTCATTATAAATGTACCTAAAGGCAAACAAATACGTTTTATCCCGATATTCCTACGGCATAGGGACTGCCGCGGGTGAAACCGCGGGGCGAGGCTAGTCATCAATATGGAAGTGGCTATGAAAGAATAATATGAAATAGACAAGGTAGAGCGTCTCATTTTGATGCAATATAAAGACGTCAATTAGATGCAATAAAAAAGGGTAAAATGAACAAGGAGCCATAATGAGCAATAAGAATTAATTTCTTTAGACGATGGCAGCCTCTTTGTGTGATCCATTTCAGTAGGTACATATCTTTACGAGAGAATGGAAGACTGTCACTATAGACCAGTATGTATGTAGATAGTCATCGTCAAGAATTAAAATTCTTCTTCACTAAAACATCGCTCAAAATCTTCTAAAGTCAAATGTTTGACTATGAAAGCTGTGTTCTATTATTAGTTTTCATTCTCGTTATAGTCTCGAACTATAACGGGAGTGTGTTTTTACTACTATTCTAGTGTCTACTAGTAAACTTTTGAACACTACGTGGGGTACACTGAAAGTTTTGCGTAATAAACAATTTACATGTAAACTAATATATTTACTGCTTTTCGAAGTATTCTCCATTACATTTTAAATACTTTTTCATAAAAAACCATTTTTGAAAACATGAGTACCATTGGTCTAGGGTATGTTTTTCACGTGTTGGTTGAAAGCTATCACGGCCTCTTCCGGCCCCGTAAATGTCATACCTCCCATCAAATCCTTAATTTTTGGGAAAATAAAGAAATCGCATGGTGCCAGGTCTGAACTACGGGTGGGATGGGGACGGGTCACTAGCTCGACCTTTTCAGAAGCCAAAAATGACTTTGTCTTATTCGCGGTGTGCGCCGAAGCAATTGTGCAATGCGATGCGACTTCTTGGTCGTTTTTCCCTAACTTTTTCAAAGACACTGGGTAAACAAATGGTGGTTTACCACTCAGCATTAACTGTCTTTTGTTCTTCAAGTGGGATCGTGCAGACAGGACCCGTCCGGTAGAAAAAAAAAATGCAATCATTTATTTGCCTACATTTCTCGCCTGCTTCAATTTTCTTGGTTTGCTGTCACCTTCGAACACCCATACAGAAGATTGTTGCTTTCTTTCCGGCATGTGACAATATATCCATGTTTCATCTGTCACAATGTCATACACAGTCCGTTTTTGTTCTGGGGTGAGTACATGAGGAATCCAGCGACTATAAAGTTTTCTAACTTTTAAATGTTGATGTAAGATTTTTTAGCCTAGCCATTTGCAACAAGCTCATACCTCCGTAATTTTTGTCCTATGGAATACAATCCGCCGAAAGCACAAAAAGCGATTATATCGTCAAACTGATTAAAACCTTAAGGTACACTTATAATTTAAATCGAATGTAATGTATCGCAACATATTTAAAATAATTTTATAATTAGGTGCCATGTTAAATATTCAACACAAGTTTTATTTTCTTAGGTATAAATTACTTAAGTGTGCCTCAAACAGTAATGAGTATCGGATTGTTTTTAAATGCAAGTTAGGGTAGTTTTAACAGTTCAGTCGTTGAGACCAACAATTTATTATAACCTCAAAGGAAGGACCTTTAAACGGCGAGGGAGTCTGTTACGTATTACATTTCACAGTTGCGAAGAGTTTAAGCTAAGTAGAATATTAACAAAAATAAACGTGACAAGGATGCTCATCTACGTACACATCTACTGGCTATAACAACTGCATAGGAACAAACCAACCAACAAAAAGAATATGTAAAATCGTTTAGGACTAACATGTTCTTGAATGAGCAAAAGAAAGAGCGAGCTGATATTTCAAGCACCAACGTTAAAACTGTCACATGCACCAAAAACTAAAAATAGCGTTTAAGGTTTGGAGATGAAAAATTGATTCATTTTGATCCTGTATCCGGATAGTAATGGCGACTCCTCCGGCTGCTATAAATAAAACATAATAGTGGTTGGATATGCTAGTAGGCTAACGACCGACTCAGGAATAGAGCATTCGTGACGCTCAATACGGGAGATAGACAGCACGCTGAATTTATTGTTACTTGAATATTTCCACAACACACAGTGAGAGTTTTCAAACTATTATAACAGGAGGAAAAACATAAGTGTAATAAATAATACACTAAAAAAGAAACAATAATACACGCAATAGTGTAAGGCTGCAGGCTGCTTCTAACAGACCTCAAAGGAGGGTTGCAGCTACCAGGTATCCTCTTCAGCTTCTACCAGACTTTATAGTGTGGTCCTTATGGACTTGACGGTGGTTCTCAAATAAGGCCTAAGGTAACGCACGAACGTCAAGTACACACATAAAAAAAGTCTAAGCAACACGCATAATTTACAAAAACTGTCAATTTTTTTTCTTTGATATTTTTTTTTCTTAGCAAAGTTGATTGGTATACAATCTTTTTTGTTCTCGGAAACATATACTGGCTGATTTTAAAAATAAAAACTTTTCTATTGTGTTTTGTTTTCATTAAAATAAAAGTTAATTATTTCTTCCCGATTTCATGTATTTTTGTTGCTTGATAAATTTGGTATTTATCTCATTTATCATTTTGAGATATATAGTGCTTAAAAAAAATGAGTGGTGAGTCATTTTTTAAGTCATGGAGCGACGCCATTTGCCTGCTGATAAAATGCAGGGAGCTGTAGGAATGCTACAGGTGGGAAGAAATCAGTCCCAGGTATCTCGGCATTTTGGTTTCAATAGGAGCGTGATTTGTCGTCCTTGGCAGTGTTATGCTAATACAGGGGAACCTGCTGAGCAGCACCCAAGACGTGGAAGGAGTACAACGGTTCGACAGGACCGATACATACAACTGACTGCAAGACGTCAGCCGATATTAACCGCCCGGTAGATTGGTTTAAAGCTACAATTCTCAAGCGGTGTTGTTGTTAGCCAGCAAACCGTGAGAAATAGGCTGCATGAATACGGCCTACGAGCACGACTGCCAATTAGGTGCCCACCTATAGTCTATGGGAATCGCGCCCGTCGATATGAATGGTGTAGGGAACACTTGACATGGACCCAGAAGCAATGGGAAAAATTGTTATTTTGCGATGAGTTCCGGTTTTGATTTAGGCCTGATTCGAGAAGGGTAAGAGTGTATCGTCGTCCTGGAAATGCAGAACGGCTGAGATGCGTCCAGGAAGTGCACCCTTACAGTGGCTCCACAGTGATGGTATCGGCGGGTATTATGAACAACAGACGAACTGAGCTCGTTTTTGTAGATGGCAATATGAACGCTGAAACTTACGTTGAAGATGTTCTCGGGCCTTATGGCCTCATCCATTTATACAAAGTCTTGGCTCAGATTTCACGCTGATGCATGACAATGCGCGTTCGCACACAGCTCGGAGAACCAGAGTTCTTGGCAATGGAAAACATCCGTGTATTACCGTGGCCTGCAGAATCGACAGACCTCAATCAGATCGACCACGCATGGGGCATGCTCCAAAGACGTATTCTAGAGAACCTGGACGGATTGTCGACAACCCAACAACTGAAAGACTTGTTAAAATTTTATTGGGAGCGATTGCCGCAGGATCAGATAAACAATTTTATAAATTCGATGAAAAATCGTTGCCGACAAGTTTTACACAACAAAGCCGGTCACACTTTGTATTGAATTACCAAATAATCAGGGATGTTATGGAATTCCGTAACCGTAACCGAAACTATCGAATATCCGAAATAAAAATATATCCGAAACTGTAACCGTAACCGATATAAAAGTTTCGAATAGAGATGGAGTCTTAATAATTTATTTTATCATAATGTATACATCAAGATGCAATTACATATTTTATAATACCACCATTGCTTATTTTTTATTGTGATTCTACTACCAAATAATAACCTAGAAATAATGCTAAGCCATTACCTATCTATATTTTCTTGTTTCATTCTTTAAAGATCTAATATCCGTAACCGAAACTATCCGAAACTATCGGATAACCCGAAATAATCTGATATCCGTAACCGTATCCGAAACCGGTATAACATTATTCATATATCCGTATCCAGATCCGAAATTTCATATCCGTAACATCCCTGCAAATAATTTAAAAAAGTTGTTATTTAATTTTGTAAAACATGAAAAGTTTAATTTCGTTTTAACTTTATTTTATACTACGTATGTTACGGAACACATTTTGTTAATTATTGTGATTAAATTAACAATTGAATGAAGGATTTTGTTGCTTTAGTCGCTAATGCATCAAAGAATGCTTAGTTATTATTTATAAAAGAAATATAAATATATCACAATAGTAAAAATCGTTCAATAGTTCAAACATGTTGTTCAGACTTCTTTGATGTGTGTCGTTGTAAGATACGCAAAACATATATTTCAAGACATACTAATTTTCTTAAGTGTTATTTCCGATATTTGAACACGAAATGCAGGGTGTATTCTTGTTGGTGCTTGGCTGGAAAACCTTGTGGTGCACCTTGGGCAACTTTTTTCTTTGGGGAGATGCGGCTGGTTTTGACTAATGTTTTGCGAAGACAGGTGTGGCCAACATTTTGGGTGAACCAAGAACAACCTACTGTAATCACAAATATATGCTCTTTAATTAAAAACCAGACCAAGTACATATCTAATTAAAGGCAAATAAAATATGGTACACCACAAGGTAGCGTTTTAGGTCTACTTTTTTGTAATCTATATAAACGATTTTCCCAAAACTATGGTCCCTTCCTGGTTCCTCCTCTATGGTCATGTTCGCAGATGATACTTCAATTTATACTCTTAAAAAAATTTCAAAATTTAAAAATGCACATCAATTATGATTAATCACTATAATTATCTTGCTCGATAAAAGTAGAGATGAGGAGACAGAGTCGGATGTATTTTGCGAAGCTTACGACATGTTCTGCAATTGCTTTAATGAGGTAGCAAATAAAAAAAACTAGTAATTAGTCTCACGATCCAGAAAATAACGTAATTTCATGTGAAATTGATTTTTATATGAAGTCGTGTGAATTAATCGCGATCGCGACCCTTATATTGGTGGTGAGCTAAAGCTTATACGAAAAATGCAGTAGTGTATATAGAGCAGAAGACTTTTCTTAGCTTGCTGCCTTTGTCTATGAAGACAATCGAAACCGTTTATTTCCTCTTAATGCAGAGAAAGTTGTTTATTTACTAGCCCTTTTTACTTTGCACACGGTAAAGTAATTTTTCTGTAGTACTGTTTTACTTTTACTATTTTTCTTGGTGAAATGTATCTACTTTATTTCCATTTCTATATCCCTGATGTTTATGTATCATGATGATCGGTTGACTACTTAAGGTGTGATAATTTTACAAACAAACATTCACATTTAAAATAATAATTAGTTAAGACTTGTTTGTTAATTTATTTATCTAGGAAAAACAAACAGTTATACACTTTTTTTGTTTTCTATTAAGTTACTTTAATACTTCATTGTTTAGTTTTATGATTTACTGCCAGAATGCTTTGTTTTAAGATATTTGTAGTTCCATAACCAAACACGCTTGTTCACCCTACAATTTCTCTAGTCTGCACACTATTTTATTTATATGATATTTGTTGTGATTTAAATAATGTACCTAAATTAACAATCCAGTATCCAGTTGGATACTTGTTCACTATCTTGTATCCAGTTGGATAGTAAATTTAGGCAGAATAGGCCAGATACAGGATAGTGACCAGATATGTGTTGTGTATCGCTAGCTATCCACTTTTCTACCATAGTTTACATCTATGTGGAAAAGAAATAAATATATACGAATAATATATACAAAAATGGAAAAGAATCCAACATGGCAAACCAACTTATACAATTAAACCTTAGTTATAGTAATTTGAAATGCATTTTTTGCCCAAAAATCTGCTTCTGCGGCGTTTGAACTTTATACAATTTGAAAATGGTTGCTGCTATGGACTGTTTATTGATGGAGGTAATAGGCTATATAACATTATGTTATAACTAAAAGGAGAAGAGTAGAATTTTATTAATATTATTAACCAATATGGTAAACTATTTGCAGGTAGGTATGGAAATCCAGATGTATAACACAAATTTAGTACAGATGTAGTACAGATGAAACTGTACAGCTAATGGTGGATGTATAATTTAATGGATATTCATATTTAATATTTAAGATAAACTAGATTCTATACAACACAGCGTTGTGCAGAAATAATCCATCCACAAAGTGGTCAAACTAATAATGTCAAACTGTCTTAAATTATCTGTATTCATATTGCCAAAAGACTCATTTACCTACATAATTGTGATGAAAAAAGAACCTCTAATTATTAGTATTATTAAAAAGGTGTTTTTCAGTAAGATTATAAATACAGATAATTTTTGATAGTATGGCATCAACACTTAAATTTTGGGCAGTTTGTAGACTGGATAATTTCTGCACAATATGGTTCATACTACAGTACTCAGTTAAGTTTTATACAATAAGGGATAATATTTATAATACTAAAAACTTTCTACTGCTATATGAACCCAGTAGTAATTAAGAAATATAACACAAACAAAATATATATGACATTGCCCTATACCAGGGGTTGGCAATCTTTTGAGACGAAAGAGCCAAAAGTTAATTTACAAAATTTTACAATTTTTAAAGAGCCAATTAATTTATGTAAATACAAGTGGCGCCCCTATAAATTTGACGACCTTTTTTTTAGGTCCTCAAAAAAAATATTTGTGTAATTGAAAATCTCAGTCATACTATATCATAATACTCAATTACAGGTTTTAAGTTTTTAAGTAAATAATATTTTTTTACATATGGAACTGGAGAGCCACATCTTTACATCGAAAGAGCCGTATGTAGCTTGCGAGCCGCAGGTTGCCGACCCCTGCCCTACACTATCCCAGATATATAACTTAAACAAGAGTAGTGGTTCGAATCATAGTTCAATACTTAAGTACTTAGTGCAGTCAAGTCAAAACATTTGGTTTTATAATATGGTTATATATGGTGTGTGAAGTCAGGCTTATTGGATAATCACTAAAAAGCCCTTGCATCTTACATACTATTCTAGATGTAATATTAAAAAAATATATTTATATTACAAATGTGTATGTAATGTTTATAGTTCATAAAATTATATTCATATCAAAGTTAAAATATTCCAGCATACCTATGGCTGCTTTGTTGACAAACAGATATCCAATACTTACTAATTGTTGGTTCCAAAGAAATAAATGCATTGCACGTTCATGGCCTTCTTAGGTGGCTTCAGTTCCGGCGTAGGGATGGCTACCTGAAAACCATCACAACATCTCATTAGGGTTATCATAATCAAAACATTTTGTTATCATTTATGCACTTTGGTTGTCCTCTCTAACGATTTTCAAACACCCATAACTACATATTAGGAATCTTTTAATGTGGTAAACCGCTATGTAATTATAGCTTCACACAATCCTTATTATCAGAATTTTCCCGCCCATTATTGCATGTGTTTTATCTTACAACAATATCAACAAATGTTTTTCTACTTTTTACTATCAGTCACTATACTATTTGGTGTCTTTAAAATAGTGTGTTATTATTTTTATTTTTAAATACAATAAAAAGAAGCGTCTTACCCGGCCGGGCCAGGGGCTGAAGCCCTTCATTTTAGCCCTGAAACAAATACATAGAACATATTACTATCGTCAAAAACGATTAATTATTATGAATAACTGGTAATAGCTTCATTATTCAATACATACCAAACTAGATCACCAAGTTTATAACTGTCCGACATAATGTACGTCTACTTTGCACGAGTTTCCACGACGAACTAACCAAAGAGAAATTGTTACAAATATAGAGCAGTAATAGGGCGAAAGGAAAGCCTAAATTTGACACCTAGTGTTTTTGTCTATGATTCCAAAAAACCGTACTTTTAAGACACACTTAAAATCGACTACATTCGATTCGGTGCTGATTTACTTTAATAATGAAATGAAGTTGACATTTCTAGTCATAGTTCAACTAATGGTTATTAGTTTCCTGTATAAATTAGCATGTTTCGAGAACGTAAGATAATAGTAAATTGATTTGCTGTCATTAAAAAAAAACAAATATTTAATCTGGTCATAAAACCTTTACTGTCAATATTTTTCTACTAATCTGTGACATGTTTTCTCCATGAATTTCATTCGTATTTAATTCTGATAAATGTACCGCCAAAATTAAAACATTCATAAATTTCCTTTTAATATGAATTTTAACTGATAACAATGTCGAAAAGATTCTACAATCCTCAACAGCAAGGTGAAAGAAAGAAGGCTAAACTCGATGTTAGCATATCTGATCACAACTTTCCTTTGAGTCAAAACAATGAAATCAACAGAGGTAAACTGTTTATCCACATTCTATAAGTCTTATACGGTGTAGATACTGATAGTATTTTAAAACTCAAACGTGTTTCTTTAAATCTCAGAAACGAATGATGAAAACAATTGGGGTGATGAGAATGATGATGAAATTTTACTTCTTGCGAGCCAGGCCTGCGAAGAGGCATACGGCAACAATGACATAAGTCAATTACCAGACTACAGTTTGTGTATGCAACCAGGATCCACAAGTACCCAGTTAAATCCACAGCCAAGCACATCTAAAACTGAGTTTACATTCAAAAAACCTTCTTTTAATCCACCATCAGCTGTATCAACTCATTTGAAAGAAAAATGCAACAGGATATCTTCACCATTGCCAGGAATAACTTCAAAAGTTATTTCTAGAACAAATGAATACAATAATTCGTCACAATACTCTTCTTACAATGATAAAGTCCTTCAGAGTCATGATACTGACTATGTTAGCAAGCATTTGCTACAATTACAAGAAGAAAACTCTAGATTAAAGTCAGAAAATGGTAAATTGTTAGAAAAATGTGTGACTAAGGAAGGTGAGGCATCTATATTAAGGACACAACTGAAATCATGTCAATCTGCAGTTGATAATGTGAGGTTGGAGAAGATAAAAGCTCAAGAGAAGGTTCAGATAGAGTATAATGAGAAATTAAATGTTGCCAATAGCCAGATTCATGATTTAAGGACTCAGTTAGATTTTAAGGTATATTATTTTTATCTTGATATAAATAAAAACAGAATCCACAGATGGCGTAATAAAATAAATCAGCCGGCGGTCAGCAATTTTCGTTATGCTAATACTTTTTTTTGGCTAGCTTTCAGGCCACCGGCCATCTGAAGTGTAATGTGCGATGAGGAACTTCATTTCAATGTATTTTTATATTTAGTCCTTGTTATTATCAAAATAATTTTCAAGATTATATCGGGTGGGAATGAGGGTCATATATTGATGTGTCTCTTATGGACAAGCATTTATTTAAGATCTAGACTAGAACAATTTGTATAATGATGATGACAATATGTATTATATTACAGAATTTAGAAATAATAAGTATAAAAGAAAAATGTAAGAAATTGGAATCCACAAAAGTGAAATTGACCCAAGTGACTGTTGGCAACAATGATATATCTCAAAGGTAATATAAATTTAACAAAAAAGTAATACAAATTTAAATCTTATTACGATTACATTAATGCATTCTTACTATAGTAATTTTGTTATGTTAGAGGGCTCGAACTTACTTGCAACAGCCAATTTGAATTACAAGTATGCAACCATAAAATGCTCGAGCTATTGCTTATAAACCTTCACAATCTATCGATATATGCAATAACCCTTTTCTTCCTTCATTCCAAAATGTTTCTCTTCTTTCATTCCCAAAGTGCCCAGTTGACAGCAATTCTAGCTTGACATAACATACTGCCTTTGTCAAATAACATTTTGCAAAGGTTTATATTTGACATGTGTAATAATTATGTATTTACATGGTTATATGTGTAAATAGAAATAGAAGCAATTACCATCAAGTTTAGGGGTTTAATATTTTACATATTTCAGATATAATAACTATACAATTCAGAATGATTCATCAGTAAGTCTGAACAAAAGAGTCAAAACTACATCAACTTGTGTGCAAACAGAAGACAAAGTACATGTCATGAAACTTTACAGGATATGCAGTCATGGTAATGTTTTTTCATCTTCTTAATTATCTGCATTATTCCAATCTTTGCAGTCAATAAGAAAGATTCCTTCTGAGTGCCCAGCTGACAGGGACACTTTGAATTTCTTTGGGGTCCTGCTTAAACTCAGGTTCATAATGATGAATCCATGTTTTAATTCCAGTCACAATCTGTTTTAAACTACAACCTTCTTTTTCCCCACAATAAACCAAAAACTCGCTACAACATTCAACTCGCCACTGCTTCTGGTAAGGCGGGAACATACTCGAAACCCACCTTACGCAAACCTTTGACATGCCAAGATGATCGTGTAGGATGTTCAAAATGGTTGTAAATGTCACTCCAATCATTTCTGCAAGCTGTTTCTCTTTAATCGGACATCTTCCAATATGATTTTTTCAACGTTTTTCGACATTTCCTGGCGTGTTCCTGTCGACAGACTGCCCTGGCCCGGCCTCGATTAATCTTCAATCGAATTCTTGCCTTCCTTGAAGAAACTGAGCCAGTTGTAAACCATGGTTTAACCAGAGCAAGAGCCCCATAAACGAAAGACATCTCTCCCAAAATAGTATGAGGAGGTTTTCCTTGCTTGGTAAGGAACTCAAGTTTCTCCATATTGCAAATTATCTTCCGGATTTACTTGTTTATTGAACTGTTTCTCAGTGAATAATGACCTGATTTTTTTAATCTTTATATTTATACCCATAATGGGTGTTGCAACTAGTGCAATTAAAAAAGTGGACACATTCCCCTCCCCATACTTTACAAATTTTTGACCCACCCTCATATCTTGGTTCGTAATACTACCTTCTTATAGCTTTCTCAGGCACTGTGATAGAAAACTTAGCTGTTTTATCAGGGAAATGTATTTATATAAATTGCAAAGGTCACATATTTAGAGATTTTTGCTGTTGGTATACATAACTTTTATTTAAAACCTTATTTTATATATTCCATTTTCCATATTCATTTATGTATATTTATTTTATTTATTTATTTAATTAAGGTTCACCAACAGTTGTTACAGATATTATACATACAGATAGGATCATACAAGTATTTGTGTCTTAAATCAATCTATAAACTGTAACATAGTGTAATATATGTTTAGAAATGAATAAGTTTCTTCACTGTCTTCATTTCTCTGGTTTTTGATAAGTCCACTTCACTTAGATACTGAAATTATTGTTAGGGATCCTACCTGTTTTAATCTGTGTCAAATTATTACAGAAACTACAAATTTCAACACAATCCTGTCATATATACTAGAACCATCTGTAAACCAACAACATTCAATATTAGACTACAATGAAAAGCTTCAGAGAAGTACAGACTTATCCCAAAACAAATGTAGGATATACAGCACTTTTCATCGCGTCCCTTCAACACCTGTACCTAAGGAGACTAGGAGTAAAGTGGTTATGCGCAGTGTGTATGAAGATATAACTGCAGTAGCTAGTGGATATTGTGATAGAATGGAAGAAAGGTATTTTAATGTAAGTCCCACTATCCATTATTTACATATCACAGAACACAGAAAAATGACTATTCAGTTATCTAACTAGCTTTTGATAAGGTTGAGGGCCCAAAAAACTATTTTGTGAACTAAATACAACATAAGTAACTTCATATAATATATGAAACATTTTTTTTTCATTCTTGTAGTTAATGTTTAGTGTAAGAGAGAGTGTAAGAAAATGAAAGTTATGAAATGTGTGTTATACCACTTGGGTGTTCCTCAGGGATCTGTTCCTGGTCCAATAACTGAATAAAAATAATAATATATTGTCCCCAAAACTATAAGTAATGATTGGTGGCACACATGTGTAAACGACGTTTAATTTTGTACAAAATGATAATAATTTATTACTTTTAGATTTTTAATTCCATAAAATCAATTCTTAATGAGACTGTACTGAAGTTGGAGACAGTCGGCCAACGTGTGACAACTTCATTCCAAAAAGAAATGGATGAAAAGTATATTGAAGTCACTTCCAATTACCTACATGTTAGCAGAGAGGAATTACTTAAAGGCAGGTTAGTACTTTACAGTTTAACTTATGTTCACTTCTTACAATTTTTTATTGAATAGTCTAAGCGTTACTTCCATTTGTCAGTAATTTGTTTATGGACTCTTTGAATAAAAACTTCAATCCTCACATAAAAAAATTCAGACTATATATAATGACATTGCAAATTATTGCATGTCTATTGACTGCAATGTGCAGCCATTGTGTATTCTTATCATAGACATTTAATTCCAGATCATTGTATAAAGAAGAGCAAGACATACTATCAAGAAGGATGGTAGCCACCCTGTCCTATATTATAGAAACGTCTAGAGGAATGGATTGGTTCCTCAAATATGATAAAACCAGTAGCCCACCACATATTATTGACATTATCAATAGGATATGCATTTTACTAGACAATTCTGTAAGTATTTTTTATAGTAGTTATTTTGTAGTGATTTTAATGTTTGAATCTTAACTTTCTTTCAAGAGTTTGATCCCTAGACACCTTTGATGTGTGTACATAACACACATCAAAAGTGTCTAGGGATCAAGTACATTTTTAACTATGAAAAATTATCTAATTAATATTCACCAAATCTAGTCTTCCAGACTGACTTCTTACTTTAATTCCTAATGTTTAAGTTAACAACGTATACCTATGTTTTGTACAAATTAAGAAGAATTGCAATTTTTGCAAATTGTGGGAAAGTTAATGTCGTCAATTAAATGGCAAAAAGGCAAAAATGAGGACTTTTTAAATTTTTATCGTAAAGATAAAAAGTATTATAATCTGTGTTTCCGCCTTTGACACGAATCACATAATCATAGCGATTTGGCATGATTAAAATCAGTTCATCAAAATCACTTTGAGGAATGGCCGCCCACTTTCTTCTAACAAGTCAAAAAGGTGTGCGATATGCACGGCATCCATCCACTCGGCAGTGCTCCTCTTTGGACCATATCCCATGCGTGCTCAATTGGGTTGAGATCTGGCGATTGAGTAGGCGACGGCAGAACGTTGATACGGGCATCGGCAACAGTGCGTGTTACAACTCTAGCCGTGTGTGGATGTACATTAGTCGAAACTGGCTTCGCAAAGGAAACGTCTGAAACAATCTTCTCCGCATAAATCTGAGCATTGGGTTGCCCCTGTTCCAAATGAGATCAGTTCCTCCACCAATCCAAACACCGGCCCAATCCCCCTCCATATGAATGTACTTCCTGACAAAATTTCAAACGTACTTGACGTCCAGAGGTCCTCCAAACTCGAGTATGTCTTGTATCCGGCCTCATACCGAAAAGAAATTTATGGGAAAAGCAAACACAACGCCAGTCTTCTTCATCCCAATTTCTGTGTTCACGAGCCCATTGTAAACGGGCCCTACGATTGCGGGGTGCTATAGGTGGAATTTTCAGCGGCCTTCGGGAACGCAGACCCACTTCACATAAACGATTTCGGATAGTTTGGTCGATTATCAGCAGGCCTGTGGTGAAGAGCTGTGGAGCTTCGTAACCAATATCATGGCGGTCATGGTACGATTCCGTTGAGCAGTATTTTGGATGTACTGGTTCTGTCTGCGAGTGGTGGTGTGAGATCGTCCTGCATGTCGCTCGGCCACGCTGCCCTGATACGATACTAGCGTGTCTAGAGGCGGCTTATGGCGCTCTGTGTAGTGCCAAGAGCGACAGCCACAGATTATTGCCTGGAACCAGCTTGCAACATTCCGACGGCACTCATCATCTCTTCTCGTGTCAAATGATGTCGTCGCTCCATATCGATGCAATTTTTTTCAGTTCCGATGCAGAAATTGTAATGGTTTTGTAAAAACGCTATTACACACTTTTATTGGAATCCTGATTGACAGTTGATTTTCTATTTTTATTCAAAATTTAAAGAAAATTCTTTATTCAAATAATGAAATTCACTAAAAAGAATCAATAACGATCCAAAAAAGTGATTGACGAAGTAATTAGTTTGAGCTTTGGAAATTATCCTGTTATATATTTTTTTTGATATTGAAATAAATATTCCCGCTTATGTTTTGACAGCATTCCCGATTTTATTTTGTATTCTTCTCCCTCTTTTGAGAAAATATCAATTCTTAGCCATCTCTGTCCTGCTGGGTGTGAGATTCCATCTTCACCAGTTCATAGTTATTAATCAGTATTATGTTTTCTTTCTTTCCAGTCATGTGCGACTCTCTACAGCGGCCTACTTTTATCAATTACAAGATTTTCTACCTTCATTGCTTCTTTTAACCAGACAAAAGTGCTGGATATTATCAAAACAATATTGATATCACGACCCATGCCTTTTGTCGTGACTTACATACTACTTGTGGTGACACAAGTGTCGATTTGGGATGCTTTTAAGAAAGTATTTTGTCCGGGAAGCGGGATAGGAAACCTGAAGACTGATTATGACCAGGGGGTGCTGCTCTATAGGAAAGGTAATTATATGAAAATTAAGTCACGAAATAATTAAGATTATATTAAATGATGTGGTTATGAATAACTAGCTGCTGCCCGCGTTCAAATTTATTCCACGGGAACAGTACATTGTTCCGCGATAAAAAATAATATGTGTGATATTCCAGACCATAATGTATCTTTGTGCAAAATTTTATCCAGATCTTTTTAGCCGTTCCGGCGTAATTGAGTTACAAATACCCATCCATCCAAAATTTCGCGTTTATAATAGTAGCTAGTAGCTTAAGACGTACAAGCGTAATCGCATTCTGACACTATCATTTAACTTAGCCAGATAGGGCTGCCAATGAGAAATTATACAAAATCAAGTATTATACGAAATCAACATTGTATAACCCTATTACGTCACACTTTTGGGTTATAAATTAAAGTTACTACTACTAACTAAAACAAATAAAGGTTTGAAAAGAAAAGAAAGAAAGAAATTATTTATTTTGACACACACAGAGACACTTAAAAAAAAAAATTTAATAACAAAAGATTACACAACACATTACACAATAAAATACTAAAAGAGAAATAAAAAAAAAAAATACAGAGTGAGAAGTGTCTCATGGCATGATCAAAATAGGACCTAGTTCAGCATATGTCAGGCAATAATACCTGACGCTGATTTTCAACTAGTCCCTATAGTGACTCACGCATGACAAATCTAAAAAAAAACAAAAAAAAAAATAATGTATGAACTAGGTACTAATTGCAGAGTTCGTGTGAACGGGTTTTTATTGTGCACTCAGACCAAAGGTACAGGTAAACACACACACAAATAGGCACAGACGCATCTTTACCTCTATTTACTGTTTTTTTTTTTTTTTTTTTACAGCTTGTGGATTATGTACCTATTTAGATGAGCGACATGTTTACATTTATCATGGCGAGCTTCCGCTGTGCATCAATTAGATACCTACGTAGCTGTTTTTTAAAAGTGCTAGTAGTATTAAGAGATCGGATAGGCGGTGGTATATTGTTCCAAATTTTAGATGCGGCATAGCGGAAGCTGCCTTTAAAAGCAGCCGCAAGTTTACCCGTAAGAGATACGTACATGCTATTTGAACCACCAAATTTTTATTAACACCATCTGCCTGTTTTCAGATTCATGTTATATACAAGTTCTTCTAAAACAAATAGAGTCATGTTTAAAATGTATAGAGAAGCAACGAATGGTAGAGAAAGCTGTAGAAATCACACAAAATCTCATAATTTTGTATAGTAATTTAAGTGACAGTGGACCTTTGGCACGAGAGAATTCCAGGTAAGAAATGTTTAACAAAATTGAAGAAGAAGAATTTTGATAATGTGAAAGCTCCTATTCCTTCAAAGTGATCCACACAGTATGTTGCCATTGGGCCGTTTAGTACGTGAACCCAAAAGTCCTTAACACCAAGGAGACAAGTGATATGAATATAGTATTACTAGCAGCTCCCGCGCGGCTTCGCTCGCGTGTACATATTTATATATTTTGCGCCCTCACAGAAAACCGGACTTGCATTGCTTTTCGCCGCGTGAGTGAGGTTACCGGAGGCCTTACACTTCCCTCTCTCTTCTCTCCCCGCTCTTCCCCTACTCCCATCTTAAAGGCCGGCAACGTACTTGTGACTCTTTGAGTTACAGGTGCCTATGGGCGACGGTAGGCATTTACCATCAGGTGACCCGTCTGCTTGTTTGCCCCCTATACCGTAAAAAAACCATGTTTAAATAGCTTTATTACTGTATAGTACTGCTATATTGACTTTGGTATGTGTCGTAAAGAGGATGATGGCTTCGATTAAGATATTACCTGTTATTTTCAGATGTGATTGTCAGCTTGTACTGGTACAAGTCATTGTTTATGCACTGCGGATATGCGCTGTGATGTTATACAGTTTAGAAAATAGTTTTATTGGTAAGTATTTTGTCATTGTTAACTTTAATTAATTGATGTGGTCATAGTAACAGCAGTGCTTACAGGGCACACTTTATTGAAAGTGATGACACATACTACTATTTCGCTTATCAGAAAATATTAAAGAGTAGTATTATCAGTATCAGATAGCCTTCTTTCAATACATGTAATGCAAAGGTCAGGAACGCGCCTCCGTACACCGCGGGTGGCGGGGGAGGAGGGGGTTCTCCCGCCCGTCACCTGTTCCGACTGCATTCAACTCGCTCGCGGACTATACGGAGAGGTAGTGAAACACTCCCAAAAAACGAAGACAGACAACAGTACTAACGGTACCTTTGATGTTGGGTCAGAAAAAAATCGAACAGAAAAATAACTCCAGGCAACAAAAAAATAACTCAATAAGTGACTAGGTAGACAGTTCTCATATGTATAATTCAAAATGTTTTACATTTAACATGAAAAATCATATGATACCTTCAATGAGTACATAAGATAATGTCAATGTTGTGTAAAATTAAAAATGTCAATAAAAATTATAATAAAAAAATATCAATCAGATGAAAACTAACATACAAATGAAAATTCATACTCATTTACAGCATGGCTGTAGAATAGGACCGGCATTTTGCTAAGTAATTTTAGTAGCCATATAATCATCTAGTTTATAATATATTCTTTTATAAAGTTTTTAATTTCACCTCATCTTGTTCTTAAAATCAGAATAAAGATTTATCTTATTTTAATTAAGTATAAATATTCTCATCAGAATTTAATACATTTCTAAGGACGGAAGAAAGAGTAGAAATCATTAAAGCCACCTTATATAATCTTTTTTGCGCAAATTAAAGTCCATATTAGCTTATGATGTTCCATCTCAGATAACGCTGTTCCTCCCATGGAGCATGAAGAACTACTGTCAGTGTGCCGCTGCGGTATACAAGTTCTGTGCCAGTGCGCTTTGAGGGACGTGGAGCTCAGCACTCTACTGACACATAATGAGGGACATCTCATCGAGTTCTGTGAACTGATGAGGGACCTCCAACATAGTGAACTTTATAGTAAGTATCCTCACCTCGATTTTTACCGTTAACAGGTACACCAATTTAAATTTGCTTACATGGAAATCACAAAAACATATGTACAAAAGGCGACCTAATTTACCTTACGAGCAATTTTTACAGACAACCTTTAGATGGACAAACACAACAGTAAATAATAGAAATTATCGCCTGTTCCATATATCCCTGCTGGTAGGGATAGCTGGATTTTTTCCATCTATCCCTACCAGTAGGGATAATTGGAAATTTTTCATCTATGCCTGTTCCATGTATCGCTACTGATATATCCCTACTGGTGAAAAGTGAATCTCGTTATAAATGTGCAGTAAAAAGAACTTCCAATATTCTTTGCCTTTTATTTAAAAAATATCGCAATTACTATCAGTCTCTCATTAATTGACGTTGTAAACCACTATTCGTATAGTGGTTCACTACAATGTCAATATATGATTTGGTAATCATGGCAATACTTATTATTATATTGATTGTTTCAGCTAACATGCTTTCGGAACTTTCGGGAGCATTATTGTCGTCTCCTGAAGACATGCCGCCATCATTCCATAGACAACCATGGCTAAAAAGTTTTGCGTCCTTCTCTCTGGCTGATTAAACATAAAGTTAGCGTTCGAATGAACAATTAATTATTGTACATATTGTAAATAAGACAAATGATTCTGTGAAATTCATAACAAGGAAATAAATAAGACTATTTATTTATATTTGTTTATTTTGTTTTTACAAATAAGAGACTATTTTACATTAGGAATGTGAAATGGAAGGACATATTAGATTTGTAACTCGGGACTTAATCGCGATCATATTTATAAGGTACAACATAAAAATGTCAACCGAGCAGATGGGTACGGCTTATCAACATCTTGGGAGCCCGTCATCAGCAAATGCTAATGGCAGCGAGTACTTACACACGCGCCAGAATTGAACAGACGTCGTAACTGCACCACAGTTACGACGTCTGGTCAATCTGTAAAATAATAAAACCGAGTGGCGGGGGCTGCACAAACTCGCACTTCACGGAGGCGTCGCTAAGCTCCCCCACCCCCGCCACCACCAGTCCACCCGTGATCACAAAACTGAAAAATGGTCCCGCGTTACACATCTAATACGTAAAGAGGTTGCGAAAGTTTAACAACAAAGAGTACCACATTTTTATAATTTTAACATTATCTTAATAAAATACTAGTTTTGACTAATGTATTATTATATCTAATAAGTGCATTGTAAACCCACAAGCCACTTCTTCCAGGTATTTTAAAGAATTTATTACATAATTATCCTGCATCTTTTAACCTATTTCAAAAAAGGAGAAGATTTTTGATTAAACTATATTTTTTTGTATTGTGAACGGATTTTATGATTCTCTTTTTACTGAGTAGGTAATCTCGAGCCATCTCATAAAATTTTGTTGAAAAGATCGCAATAACGAGCCTGGCAAAACAGCTCGTTAAAGTTTTAAGTGAGATGATGTACCGATTTTAAAATAAATAATTTGCACGGCAAAATATTAGCACGTATTAACGAAAATACAGAAAGACGAACACACCATAGAAAAATCTTATCTGACATAATTCTGACGTTTGCAATGCATTGTAACTTCAACTAAACAAAAAATAGGTTTTAAATATTATTAATATTGGCTGCAAGACGAAGTAAGCACTACACAATTATTTCCAAAAAATTCATAAAGATTGTATAAGCAGAACATACAATCTTCTAAGTGCCAATGTACATATATTATTCTTTATATTATAAAATATTTGTTTACAAAATTAAATATCAAATCAATTTTAATATAGTCAGTTCCCTTAGATGCTGACCATACATAAATATATGTTATACTATCTTCAAAGGTGATCAACTTATGTGGTTTAATTTATCCATTCCACACATAGAAGTTACAAGATGGCAAAAGAATAAGTATCATATATTAAACTGTATCACATAGTACTTAAACCTAAGTTGGACTACACATTTTATTGTTTAGCAACTATAGAGTTAACTGTTGTAGTAACAATAGGTAATATTGTGTTGTCAACAACTGTGCTTGGTCTGTGAAAGAAATATAACATGAATCCAGTAGCTAAGAGAAAGTGACAGGCTAGGATCAAACTAGCCAATATTAAAAAGTATTTAGACTTTTTCAATGCTGGTAGAAGCCAGAATATGAGTACAGCACCAGAGATGAACGCTGCCACCAATACTAAGAGCCATTGCAGCCAAAATACTTGAATTGTCCAGAATACGGCCACCGGTATGTAGATGGAGAGAGAGTATCCATAGAGACAGAAAAGTGAAATCATTGTGGGTGATTTTATATCCTGAAAAATCAAATATGATCTTTAATAAAATATTTATTATACAACCACCTCGAAGTGCGCACGTAATTGATGCAAAATACAGATTGTAAATAGTTATAGGTATTCAAAGGCATTTTAATAATGAAATGGAGTTTTATTAATAAAATTGCTTTTTATATATCGGCATATCTTCCGGTATGCCAACCTTAGATAGGTTGGCATACCGGAAGATATGCCGCATTGGGGTTGATTAGCTTGAAAAGCACCTCCAATTTATTAATTTATTTAATTTTTTTTTGTCTCCATTTCCACGTCCTTTGTTTTGGCTACTTGTTTGTAAGCCTCCGTTTTCAGTTGATTGGTCAGCTTCTGTACACGCGATTCTGTTCCATAGGACAGGAAGGTCCCGCGGAACTCGGCACTCTTCCACCATTCTGTTTTTGGCTTCCTCAGACAATCGCTGTAGGGGTAAATTTCCAACTTGACCACCTTCAACCCACGTTCGCCCCGCGATTTCAAAATAACTAATTGATCGAGGTGCTTTATCGAGATACTCTGTGAGATTGACCCAGTGGTCAAGCGTAATGATTGCTGTTGGACAACTCCGTCGAGCAAACCTTCTAAGTTGTCTGAGGCATCGCTGTCCGAGTCCCTTTCTGTCTGAAGTGCTGCCTCTTTTGGATTGTTCTTTTGTTTCTTGAACATTGCTGGAAGCTCCTCGTCCGTGTCCGATGAGATGCGACGTTTGGCAGGCCGCTTCTCCGAGTCCGTATTGGATTTTTTCGAGCTCATTTTCGACTTCGAGGTCGACACTTCGTTCAATTTGAGACCAGGGTGTGAGCTGAATTTCACTACTTTCTTGGTCTTCGGTCGTGTATTCGCTGAGGTATCGCATAAATCGGCATCGGCAGGATCCTCCTCCATACGTACAGTCGTGGATAACGTGGATGTGGTCTTGGTGTTCGGCAATAATAAGCAATCCTCTTCCTCGCTGTCCTCCGACTCTTCTTGAACATCCTGGCTGTATATCTCCCCGAATATTCTGAATAACTTCTCTTCGAAACCTGTCTCCCAGACCATCTGATGGCAATTCGTATACATCGTGTATAATCCGGCATTTAAGGCCCATTGTTCGAAAAGATCCCAAGAAATGCTTTTTAAGGATTGCTTTTGCTTCTCCATATCGATTATGAACGTCTTGAATACTTCCTTCATGGGCCGCACTATTTTCAACATTTTGTGTTCGTTGTGGCGATAACAATAATCGCGGAGCTTTGTTAGAAATTGTCCCATCAGTTTCACGGTGTGCTCGTTGTCCCAAAAATCTTTCAACCATATCATGAAACCCAGCGTCTCCACAATCTTCCTCTGATGATTCGCACTCTTCTTGCCGATACCTTTGTTTTTTGGCTGCTTGCTCTTCTTCGAGGTCTTGGGCAGTTAGAACGTCTGTTGTGTATTCGCCATGATGTCCACGTCGTTCGTACGGTTTTCCATCTCTTCCTCGCTTTCGGGTGGGTCCGTAGTAATGATGCATTCTTGATTGCTGTCCTGATTGAATTGTAACTCGGTGTCGTCCTCGGAGTGATTTAATTGTTTGGAGTTTTCCATCTTTAGTTTTTACGAGAGTGTTAAAGACTTCACTAGAAAACGCGTCCAGCTTGACAATTGTACTAACAATGATGTATGTTTCAGAATGTATTACGGGTTTTATACCCATTTCTTATCTAAAAAGTCGTTTGTTAAAACAATAACGTAATAACAACCGGTCGGGAATTCGCCGTAAATCTTTAGATAAGTTCTCCGAAATTTTCCTTTTGCTGTTCCCTTATCTCGCCGCCTGCGACGCCAAATGGCCATTAAAAATCAATTAATTTTTCTATGAACATAATTATGACTATGTGCTACGCACAGTCAATTGTTCAGAAAAATTAATTGATTTTTAATGGCCATTTGGCGTCGCAGGCGGCGAGATAAGGGAACAGCAAAAGGAAAATTTCGGAGAACTTATCTAAAGATTTACGGCGAATTCCCGACCGGTTGTTTTTACGTTATTGTTTTAACAAACGACTTTTACCAATTTAATTATTTAAAGAACACCACAGTTAGCTATCCTTACTACTATACTACTGAAAAACAGTCAATAATTTCGGACATACCTGATTTTCAATTTCATCATGTGCATCAGTGTTAGTAGTCCACTTGAGTGATGCCCACAGTGCCAGTGGTACAATCCATACATAGGTAGCGATGGCAGTGGCTGCTATTGACACCATGTGGAAGTCATATCGCCACTGGAAAGACTTGTTGTTGGCATTCTGTAAGTAGCTGGCGATGTTGCCACTCACTGCTATTGTGAATATCTGTAATGAAATTTTAATTGTACAAGTCGCTATCTCTCACCGCAGTTTCAGCTGTGTTTATGATCACTGCTCCACTTCTGACGGTCATAGCTTGATGTAAACCTTCGTAACGAAATGAGCTATCTAATGCACAAACAATTTTTCAAATCTGACTGGTAGTCCAAGAGATTAGCGCATTCAACAAAAAAAAAAACTTCTGCTTTATAATATTAGATCTAAATAAGAAAAAGTTTGTTTGAATTTGAATCTGCTAAATTCAGCAACTACCTCCAAAGAGGACATATGCACTCCTACTGCTGGGTTGGCAAATAAAAACTCTTTGAGGAAGGTACCATTTGCACTGGAAACTTACCATCCTATTTACCTCTTAATTGGAAAGAACCAATTCATAGTTTCTGTTACATGTCTCTCACCTGTATACAGAGGATCGATAAAAACATTGCTTGGATTGCATTGAAAATTAAAAATAAGTTGTTTTTTTTTTTTGGTAAACGAGCAGACGGGTCACCTGATGGTAAATCACTACCGCCGCCCATAGGCACCTGTAACTCAAGAGTCACAAGTGCCTTGCCGCCCTTCAAGGTGGGAATAGGGGCAGAGCGGGAAGACGGGGGAGGGGGATTAGAGGGGAAGGACGGGAATAGGGGAGAGGGCAGGGTTAGGGCCTCTGGTAACCTCACTCACGCGGCGAAAAGCAATGCAGGCGTTGTTTCACGGCCGGTTTTCTGTGAGGCTGTGGTATCGAGTGGAGTCGAGCCGGCCCATATGTGCCAAAGCATGTGTATTTTAAAGCCCAGGAAGAATAGGCAATGAAAATGGTAGGTTTTGATATTTTTGTAGGAAGTGATTTATCTGTTACATAGTAACTACTTAGTAATCTGTGGTTTTAGTAAATGTCCTCAAAGTATTTATTGTATAGTTCTTTAAAATCAACTTAATATTTTCTAGTGGTAATATAATTTTAAATAGGTACTACAGGTAATTATAGATTATAAAGTAGTCATAAAAGTAAAACTTACAAGGGTAACAGAAATCCATATAGGGCCATACAAATCTGGTTTCCCCTTAATTCTCTCATCAAAGTGGTTGCGAGATACTTTCTGTGGCAACACTGATGATATAATCCGTTCCATCACTTCATTTGTCTGCACATCAAAATACTTCTGATAATATTCTATAGTCCAGAAGTTGTGGTTAGCTGCAAAATGCATAGAAGTATTTAGTTTCAGTTACTGTTCCAAACAAGCACAAAATGTTCCTGAAGGCAAGTGGTCATAGCTGCTCACTTCTGTGTTATCAACTTTATCTTTTAGGCCAAGAAGGTCTGGAGAAAATATTCATTTACAGAATCCAAACATTCACTCTGGGCTTCTATAGAGTAGAGGGAGGAGTTTTCTCAAAGGTGTGGGTGCAGCAGTGTATGACAGTCCCATATTTTACCAATTATATTTGGTCTCTCATAATAAACATTAGGTTTATGTCCTGCATATTTTGAGAATACCCTAACAGAAAAACCAAATAATAATTTTCCTGTTCACCTATCAACCTAAAATCTCAACATCAACTTCAACTTTTGGTTTGTGGCTTTGTGGAGTTACCACAATTTTGCCAATGTCAAGTAGGTATACGGAGGACAAACTGTCAAAGGATTTTATGTAGAGCTGTGGTAGAATAAAAAAAAATATTGTAGAGATATAAAGACTATATAAATAATAGTGAATTGTAACCTAAAATCTCATAATTGCATGGAAACATAAATATCAGTAAATGTCATAGGACCAACAATGAGTAGCTCAAAAGTAGAAATTTTAAAATTCTTACTTGGATACATAATCACATTACAGCATTATAATAAAAATAGAACAGATGAAATGAGTCCACTACACTCATCACTAATGGTATATTTTACTTACCCATTAGTAATGAAATTAATTTGAAAAGAGGTTAATGATTATCTATCTTCGATCATTAGTTAATTTAAAATGCAGAAAGTAATTTTAGCATTCAATCCAACACAATGTTTTTAATGATTTCCTTGTCCTAAATGAAATCCAACATAGAACAATGATGACCCTATTAAAGCACTTAAACATTAAGTGATATGAAGTTACTGGTAAAGCATTGCTAATGCAGTGATTAGATTATAATAGGGTCTTAATTAATCGATGCCAGATAAAAAGCAATTTGTTCAAAATCGCAAGAAAACTTTATCTTCGAATGTACTGATATAGTTTAGCCATTATAGAACTAATAAACTGAAAATCATACTTTGTGGTGGAGCTTCAGGTTCTTCAGTAATTTTAGATTCCTCAAAGGCATAATTAGGATTGGATATTGTGTTATTATATTGATTTGTATGCACAGCCTCCACGTCAATACGTGCAGTTCGATTATTGTGTTCAGGAGAGTAGTCTTGAAAGTCTAAAAGTTCGCCCGTATTCACTTTCGACATTGTTATTTACTTTATAAAACGCCAAAGGAAATAAAATACTCTATAATGAGTTTCCTGAATAAATTCCTCGCTAATATTCTGAATTTCTGATTACATTTCATGTCATAAAAATACCAGGGCTGCCAGTGTATAATATATTTCAGCAGTTTAGCTTATGGCCAGTGTAGAATCAATTTATTTTAAACTACACTGCGATTAAAATACAAACGACAGAGTACATACAACACTATACGTTAAGATTATGGTATAGACTTGTTTTTTAGGATAAAATACCCATAAAAGATTATTATATAGGTATTTTTTTAGTTTATTTTTAAAAAAGAAACCAAGAAAAAACAAAAATGTTTACAGAACAATGAAGAAAATTCAACCAACAATTGAAATAGCAAAACAAAATAATTATTGTAAAAAACGGCTTCCCCCCGCCATGCAAGTTTTTATTTTATTATAAAAAAAACTAAGAACTCTTGATCGAACAATGAAGAACAGTTAACGACAACCTCCCTCCGCTAACTTAAAGTACCTAAAGTACCTTAGGGTACTTAAAGTATTATTTTGGAAGATTTATATTAGAAGCTTGTCAATCCTATTCAATGACTATTCTTATCTCTTTCTAGTGTTCACTGACAAAAAAGAGAAGTAAGAATGACAAAATCGGAACAATGAAAATATTAATTGGGTGATTAGTAAATGGACCGTTAAGTAGAAGCAGGTATAAGCGTAATGCGACAGATAAAAAAAAATACCACGGAGAAAATTAGTAATTATTGCTCTTTGGAGATAATTATGTAGCCGTGGTATTTTTTTATCTGTTTATATCACTACATTATTATAAAACAAAGTCCTCCGCCGCGTCTGTCTGTCTGTCTGTCTGTTCGCGATAAACTGAAAAACCACTGAACGGATTTTAATGCGGTTTTCACCAATGGACAGAGTGATTCAAGGGGAAGGTTTATATGTAGTATACATGCATATTATAGTAGAGAAAAGCCGAGAAATTTAAAGATTTGTAATGTGATGTCGTATTTTTGTGCGCTTACATTGCAAACGCTGGCTAAACCTTACGAGATAAATCAAATTAATGTACTACGGAATTGTATATCTTAAAAAGATAGATAAAAAGTCCGCTTTTTATATATGTTTATCTGCTAAGGATAACCCACAGTAACCATTTTTATCTTTTACATGTTACAAATAAATTATGGGTTATTTATCAAACTATTGTAAACAATACAGTATTATTCTTTATCCAATTAAATACATTAGATACATTGTGCATTTCCTGTAGATTAAAATTGCCCTTTACAGCATATCGTTAAAATGAATATATTAGAAGATATCAGTGATTTAAATCCAGAGCAGCTGGCGGGCCGAACCGATTTTGATTATTCTTTTTTTGTTAGATAGGGTATATACCTCAATGGTGGTCCTATGTCAAGGAAGTCAGGATCTGATGATGGGATCCTGATAAAATTGAGAGAAACCCTCGAAAATTGTTGGAACGAATAGTGTTTCGGTTTACTTTTCATTACTTTGTGAGATATTTGCGTTTAGAAATCATCACATCATGTAGCTGAGCTAATGATGAAAAAAAATCATATATTAAAATTCTTTTTAACAAAAAATTAAACCTACGAAAAGTACTAAAAAGCAAAAAATACGAGGGGCGATCAAAAAGTAATGATAATGAGTATAATAAAACAACGATTCTAGTTTAAATTTAATTTATTTTTCTACATAGTCTCCTAACAAGTCGATACATTTAGTCCAACGTTTCTCTAAGCCTAAAATACCCTTTAAAAAAAATCTTTATCTTGGCTCTCCCAAAATGCCTCTACAGCAGCCATAACCTCGCTATCATCCTCAAATTTCTTGCCCCTGAGGTGTTCCTTGAGCCGAGGAAACAAATAAAAGTCGCTGGGGGCTAAATCTGGAGAATAGGGTGGGTGTTCGACCAGTTCGAAGCCTGCTTCTCGAATGGCAGCCGTCGCAACTTCGGCTTTGTGTGCAGGTGCGTTGTCCTGATGAAACAGGACTTTCGCTCGGAGTTTGCCCCGTCTTTTTTCCTTTATGGCTTCTCGCAGTCGTCTTATTTGATCAGCGTAGTAGGAGCCCGTTATAGTAGCTCCCTTTTCCAGGTAATCAACCATTATGATTCCCTCAGCATCCCAAAAAACGGACGCCATAACCTTGCCCGCCGAGCTCGAGACTTTGAACTTCTTCGGCGTCGGTGAGGATGGCCTTTTCCAAGTCATCGATTGTTGTTTGGTCTCAGGATCAAAATGATGGATCCATGTTTCGTCCATGGTCACAAATCGAGACAAAAAATTTTCTTGGTCAGCCTGGAACTTTGCAAGATTGGCTCTTGAAATGTCAACTCGCTTTTTCTTTTGTTCGTCCGTTAACATTCTCGGTACCCAACGCGCGGAGACCTTCTTCATATTCATTTTGCCGGTCAAAATGCTTTGGATGCTGCCATATGAGATCCCTGTGACCTCAGCTAAATGTCTGATGGTTACTCTTCGGTCTGCTAATACGATATCTTCGACTTTTTTCACGATTTCCTCAGTGAGGGACGAGGTTGGGCGTCCCTCGCGATGTTCATCTTCTGTGGATGTTCTACCCAGCTTAAACTCTTTGCACCACCGTGCCACCGTAGAATATGGAGGAGCAGAGTCCCCCAGTGTCTCCACCAAATCAGCGTGTATCTCTTTGGTAGACATTTTTTTTCAAACAGAGGTACTTGATGACGCATCTCACTTCGTGTTTCTCCATTTTCGTGTTGTCGCTCCGACTGCTGGTATTCAAATGAATGTAGCTCCTCCAAATGATGTCCTATTTATACAATTTTTTAGGTGGGAAGTAGTGAAGGACCGAAGAAGTGAAAACAATTTTTTTTGGATTTTTATCTTTATTAGAAATACCCGTTTATCATTACTTTTTGATCACCCCTCGTAAATAAACCTTTTAAGTTTTAAGTATTGAGCTTATATACTTAACTTATCAAATCTAAACTAATATTATAAAGAGGAAAGATTTGTTTGTTTATTTGTTTGTTTGTTTCGATTTAACTCAAAAACCACTAGACCGATTTTAAAAATTCTTTCACCGTTAGAAAGCTACACCTTCACCGAGTAACATAGGCTATATTCTAAATTAATATTAAAAAGAGGAAAGATTTGTTTGTTTGTTTGTTTCGATTTAACTCAAAACTACTCGACCGATTTTAAAAATTCTTTCACCGTTAGAAAGCTACATCTTTACCGATAACACAGGCTATATTTATTCTAAACTAATATTATAAAGAGGAAAGAATTGTTTGTTTGTTTGTTTCGATTTAACTCAAAAAACTACAATGCCGATTTTAAAAATTCTTTCACCGTTAGAAAGCTACATCTTCACCGAGTAACATAGGTTATATTTATTTACAGAAACAATTAGGGATCCCTACTAAAACTTGAATAATGTGACCCAAGGTGTAAATTTTTTTGTCATAAAATGTCTCTCATCGCATGCGCTGCGAAAACTATTAATGATAGAACAAAATAATGTACTACAATATTAAAGAACATATCAATATCTATAAAAAAAGTTCGCAATAGCATATGCCTACCTCCAACGGATAACTCACAATAACTGCTTTTACTATTAAAATTTTAGATTAAAAATAATGTTTTTTTGCGAAGCTTATTTACCCATATAGTAATAATTGATATCTAAATAAATATGATTGTTAGAACGGAAATTTAATATAGAATATTTGTTCCCTTGACTCTATATAGTTTAAACGAATATCTTAGAAGATATCGCAATATAAAAAATATTCACGCGACAAAATAATTACACAAATTCAAACTCAAAATATTTATTGCACCAGGTTTACAAGTACAAAGTCTTATTGTATATTTAATAGTAAGAGATACCTATAGTAATCCTTACTTTAATATAATCTAAACTAATCACTACATATTATAAAACAAAGTCCCCTGCCGCGTCTGTCTGTCTGTTCGCGATAAACTGAAAAACTACCGAACGGATTTTCATGCGGTTTCCGCTAATATATAGAGTGATTCATAAGGAAGGTTTAGGTATTTTGTGTATCTGTATATTTTATAAAATATCAAAATATATTTTGATATTTTATCTTAGTGGTATTTTTTTACTATAGTCAAATAGTCATTGGCAATATTGCTGGATCAGTGCGATGCCAAGAAAATTTAAAAAAAATCCAACATTATATTTTAGATTTTTTTCCAAAAACTATATCTATATACATAAAAATGAATTGCTGTTCATTAGTCGCAAAAAACTCGAGAACGGCTGGACCGATTTGGCTAATTTTGGTCTTGAATTATTTGTGGAAGTCTAGAGAAGGTTTAAAAGGTGAAGTTTGTCCCCTATATTATAAAAAAAAATATGTAAACAAATCTTGGAAATCAATGTTAACCTACTTCTAATTGTCATTTCGAAATGAAATTTTGTATGTATGTAATTAATGTAGTTTGGACGACAATACTTGGCATTTTGGATCTGATCTGTTGCTGGCGCCAGGAGGTGGATAGTGGAACTCATCAGTGGCTACGAGTATACTCCTGGAGTTTGGGCTCATATGATTCGTTTTGTCAACACCTTAAGAGGCTCGTGTTAGACGGCTGGATCAAGGGACTGATGCAGAAAGCAGTTCTCCTCGACACGGCCCGTATGGTGAGGAGGTTCCTGTCTTTAGAGCTCTAACCGCTGGTGTCTTGGTCCCTGTACCCGTTGTCGGTGGTCTACTATTTTTTATATTTTTAAATATATCTTTTGTTTTATACATATTTGTAATTTATAAGTTTTAAGTTTAATAAAGAGAAATAATAATAACTCCACACATCTCACACACGGCCGTCTGATCCCAAACTAGGCAGAGCCTGTGCTATGGTAACCAGACTGCTGATAAACATACTTATATATTTCTAAATACATACATATTATAGATAAATTACACTCAGTCACAGAACAAATTATCGTGCTCATCACACAATTATTTGTCCTGGGTGGGAATCGAACCCACTACCTCTGGCTTAGCAGTTAGGGTCACTAACCACCAGACCAACAGGCTATTTAAGTGTTTTCATAGTTTTACTAATACCTCAGTTTCATCCATTGGGATACAAATGATGTATTTATGTTTTTTTAAAACTTATACAATACAGATTGACTTTAATTAAGAAAAACTAAAGGTAATGCGTACATTATTTTGAGATTTTTGACAATAACTTGAAAAAAAAACACCTTTAAGAACTCAGTTTCAATGTAAATTTGTCCCTATTTTTATTACGATTTTCTTCTTTTTTATGGTCGAATGGTATTTTATCAGCGTACTATGCTACTAACAATAATTTCTGTTTTTATTTGAACACGGTAAACAACTTAGTTCAAAAGTTATAACGTTTACTCTACAAAAGGTCATTAGCTGTAAATAAAAAAACATTTTTGTGCATAATTTCCAAACAAAAATTTCTGTTTTTTTTATTATTTTTCTGTCGATAAAATCACTTCTATTATCACTTTATCACCCAGTTTTGTATGTGCACTTGATCAAGACTCACACTGTATTGTATGTATTTATTACCTCATTGCCTTTAACTAATAATTATATTTCGCAAGCTGCGCCCCGCGGTTTCACCCGCGTAAGTCCCTCGTTAAGTTTTGTTACATTTTCTAATTTTCCACGCAATTCTCTTATTTTTTCTTTCATAAGAACCTTCTGCTGACAATAACAAACACAAAAAAAAAGAATTAGTGAAATCGTTCCAGCCGTTCACATGGGAATAAGGGAAATAGGGATTCATTTTCATATAATAATATCTAGAAGATAGTAAATATTTCCAAAAACTATATATATATAAACATATATATAGTTTTTGGAAAAAATCTAACATACATTTTTAAAAAATTTCTTGGCATCGCACTGATCCAGCAATATTGCCAGTGACTATTTGACTATAGTAAAAAAATACCACGGAGATAAAATTAACAGATGCATTTATCTCCGTGGTATTTTTTTATCTGTCGCATTACGCTTACCTGCTTCTACTTAACGGTTCATATACTAAATATTTTCATTGTTCCGATTTTGTCATTAATTACTTCTCTTTTTGTCAGTGAACACTAGAAAGAGATAAGAATAGTCATTGAATCGATTGACAAGCTTTTAAATCTTAATATATATATCTTCTTTCTTCTTAATATATATAAATCTCGTGTCACAATGTTTGTCCTCAATGGACTCCTAAACCACTTAACCGATTATAATAAAATTCGCACACCATGTGCAGTTTGATCCAACTTGAGAGATAGGATAGTTTAAATCTCAAATTATAGTCGCAATTTTAATTTATTGCTAATTATTTGTCTGTTATTATTTGACAGTCTGTTATCTGTTAACTCCAAATGATTCTAACAGATGTCGATACCTTTCGACTGGGTTGAGTAAGTAATCAATAGATGGCGCTGCTATGGTAAATCTACGAACGTGTTATATAAGCTACATTTTAACAGCATAATTACCACGTGTTGTTGACGCTATAAAATTAATTAAATTTATTTTGTAGTGAACGAAATACCGTATAATTCAATTATTTCCACTTTTTAAATTTTTGGTGTTAGCATAGCCGGCCACGTGTTACTTAGACTGAAGTGTAAATGCAGTATATATATATTTCTTCTGTACGTGTGTATGTGACTGAACTCCTCCTAAACGGCTGGACCGGTTTTAATGAATTTTTTTGTGTCTTCAGGAGGATTCGAGATTGGTTTAGATTTACAATTGGACCCGGTAGATGGCGCTGCGATAGGGTTACAGGAATAATTACCGATTTTAATGAATTTTTTTGTGTCTTCACGTGGATTCGAGAATGGTTTAGATTTACAATTGGGCCCGGTAGATGGCGCTGCGATAGGGATAGGTAGGAAAATTTACTAATGCAGACGAAGTTGCACGGGACAGCTAGTACTTCTAATAAAAATCTTCCAAAATATTATTTTAAGTACCTTACTCACCATCGTGCCGACGTACGCTCAAGGCCACGGTGCTGTTGCCAATGCCATTTTCCTAAATTACCCCAAAATAATGGTCAAATTCCCCATTTTGGGGACAAACAAACCTGGAGTCATAATGTCATTAATAAGGCTAAACATTCCCAATTCCCCGCAATAAGTTATCATGCATCCGCTACATATTTGGCTTGAGAAAATATGATCATGTTTCAGAATTTCGAAAAAAACTAAATTGGCTACCTATTCGGCGGTGTCGAGATGTCCACATCCTTTCCTTACTTTATTCAATTCTACACAACCCTAATTTTCCTTCATATCTGCGTGAGCGCTTCGAGCACTTTGTTCCCAGGAGCAATCCCTGTCGCTCCTCTTCTTCTCTTCTCCTTCGAACTCCTTCCCATACGTCTACTCGTTATGACAATTCTTTTAGTGTTTCTGCTGTCCGGTTATGGAATGCCTTACCGCATTCAATACGCGATAGCCCTTCTCTAAGCGTGTTCAAGCGGAGAACCAGGGATTATTTTCTCTCTCAACAATAAATCAGACTTATAAAATGTATTAGTATATGTATGGAAATATATTTGTATGTGTTTATATATTGAATATATATTACTTTGTAATATGTGTAAGTATAGGTATTCATATTTCAAAATGAGTATACGTGTCGGTATACATGATATTTATTTTAACTAAGTTATGTAACGCGAGAGAATGAGATAGAATAAAAGTATACAATGTTTCATATAATCTTTGTCTTTGCGCCTGCGTGATACGAAGCCTTAAGTCACACTAAAAAGAGACAAACACAATACAATAGGATTTAGCCTGCGAGAGTATGAGATAGAATACAAGTATACAGTGTTTCCTATAATCTTTGTCTTTGCACCTGTGTACTACAAAGCCTTCAGAAATTTCGTTAATGTCAACATGGTGTCATTTTTGTGCATTTTTTTCTTTTCTTTTTTTTAAAGACAACTCCCGCATTAGGAATTACTCCTGAAGTTAAATTAAAAATAAATTGCACACACACATTTTTTTGTACCATGAGATTTTTAGACCCATACAGCTAGTGTTTGTATACTGTTTGTATACAGTTCTTAAGAGACAAGAGCTTTATAAACGTTCATGTTTTTGAAGTGAAAACTTCTTTAGGCACGTTGGAGCACTTTTTGATCAGATGTGTATAAGTGTATATATAAATGGGTGTTTGTGGTTTCACTTCTGACGTGCAGTCCTACAAGTGACAGATTTTATCCCAGTGTTAAATTTTAGTTTATCTAATGGTTATTTTAAAATGTTTGTAATTTGTGTCTTAATTTATTTTAATATTATTATAATTATTTTAAATAATAATTATTTTAAATAATATACTAAAAAAAAAATTAAAATGGGGGAAATGTACATAGAAATCTGGCAACACATTTCGGACGGAGGCCATTTTGGTTTCACTCTACGCGAAGCGGATGTGCTTACAGTTGCTTCCAAACCGTTAGCGTATAAGCACTCGTAGGGTGATGAAATCTGTAATTGTACGTGTTTCAAATTATATTTAATCCATCCGTACGTGAGGCTGTTACAGTCATATCGTGATTTTATCGTCAACCGTGTTGTCATATACGCGATAACGTAAGTGTCCTACGTGGAAATAAAATATCATCGCCATATTGGCTAACCACGTAACAAATAAAGCTTAGTCTTTCGTTACAATTACAGTGATGTGCAGTTGAAGATTGTGTTTGGCATGGTGACATCGACGGCTTCTGTCGTCCATCAAGATGTCCAAAGAGGTAGCAGAGGAGTACGCGTCGAGTTTGGCGGATCTAACCGTCAACAGCAAACCTCTAATAAATATGTTGACTATCCTCGCGGAAGAGAACATCGACCACGCCGGGGTTATCGTTGAAACAGTGGAGAAGCATTTGGAGAAGGTGAATTTAAATTTTTAAAATTAATCGTGCGTGAGGTGCCGCGGAATATGAGCCACATGGTCACGTGACCCAAAGGGAAATAATGGGAAAGTGTTCGTAAAATTATGACGCACGCTCGCGTTGCGTGTTTTACGTGTTTATTGTGACAAATGTGACTAATTCAACCTCGTTTGTAACCAGTCTGAGCAGTAACAGGTATCTCCTAGCTATATTCCAATTTCACATTATTTCACAGAATGACGTTTGTGGACATCAATATCTTTAGTCGTTTTCTTTTCTCTAACATAGTAATTTGACGAAGATAACTAAGTTAATTACGATAGAATTCAGTAAAATTAGCCCATGACATTACCATATTGTTACACTGCAGACTTGTATGACACAATCTTTTCATGGGATTTTTTGACACCAAGCCAAAATTAACATGTGCTACATTGATGTATTCCAGTATTGTTGTAGGTGACGATTCTTGACATACATGACTATAATATCAATCAGACTGCAATAGTTCCAATATGTTTTCGTTTTTGAAGTCATTAAAGTTAAAATTGAATAGAATTTGAATAAAGAAGTATTTTGAACTAACTGATGAAATACATTCAATATTCAATTAGGAGATGCCTGTATCAAGAGCAAGTTACAAATAGAATTTCTTCAGGGGTTTGTAATCTTTATTTTTTTTCAGTTGTATATCCAAGAAATTGTGATAATAAAGCATTTTAAAACTGAATTCTTATTTATTTTTGACGTAACTACAATTAAAAAGGTTGATAAAGCAAATTCTTGTCTTATTCTTTCCCATTACCAATCTTGAGCTTTGGGAGCAAGCAATAAGGTCAAGTTAAACTTGACTACTGGGGCTTGGGACTAGAAATTCTTTTTCTACGCAGGTTCATCCTGACATCAAGCTGCCAGTACTGTATTTAGTTGATTCCATTATCAAGAATGTTGGTGGCGCCTACACACAGAAGTTTTCACAGAGCATCGTCAATATGTTCACACGGACATTCAAACAGGTAATTATTAGTAAAATATTAACCATAATATTGAAAAATTATCAGTTTAGACAGTTCTTATGCAATGCTATTTCTTTCACAGGTTGATGAGAAGGTCAGGTCACAAATGTTCAAGTTGCGGGAGACTTGGCATGATGTGTTTCCTGCCACAAAGTTGTACCAGCTGGATGTTAAAGTTAACTTGATCGACCCAGCATGGCCAATACAAGCACAACCTCAGCAGTCAAACATCCATGTAAATCCAAATTTTCTGAAAAAGGTGTTTTTTTAGTTGTTTATTGTTTTGAAGTTTAATTTAGTTAGCATTAATTAGCTTAACTTACTACATGAGGCCTATTTTGACTGGCTTGTTGAAATTTATTAGCAATAAGGGCTGCTCCACCACATACTTGTCATCATAATCATCATGCCAGCATAGACCTTATCATATTTGGTGTGTTTGGGTGGGCACAAACTGGATCATTTATCAATCATTTTCAATTAAATGGTCATGCATGCATGACAGCACGTAATGCATGTCATGCCACATGATCGTCTATGGTCTCCTTATGACATTGAAGATATTTAAAAAACTTGAAGGTTAAATGGCAATTGATATACTGATAACTGGCTTATCTATGACAATATTTATTGTATGATGCCTATTGTGAATGCTTACAGTACAAGTATTTAGGCTCTTATGCTCAAGTGTGCTGGCAAGTTTTTTAAGACAATTGGACATTGTTTAACTAATAGGATCAAATCACAGGGTTACTTTTAAGTTGTTGTAAGTCAGTAATTTGTTTTGGTTTACCTATCATAATTCCTTATATATTTTTTTTTAAACAATCAATGTAATTTCAAGTCAAATCGAAAAAAACATTATGTCCTTTAAACATGTGGGTTGGTACAGTATCGAAATTATCATGATGCAAGTTAATTATCTTGGTATGTTTTCGTGATATGATGGTATCGACTACAAAGAGTAATTTGGTATATATAACTCATTTTTTTACTTTTTGTTAAACAATGTCCAATTAAGTATAAAATGATATGTATTTTAATGTTGTCCCATGGTTGTAGTTACCTCTTAATGTTTACTGTCATTTATGCAGGTAGTGGATGCAAAAGTAAATTTAAAATAATACCTGCATGCACTTACCCTGCATGTTGTATATGGTTAATACTTTACAAGAGTTAGGTATAAACAGCTAAACTCGCTGAAGTAGTTTACTGGACATTTAATTTCCTGTTGGTTGTGTAGTGCAGGACAAATTGTTGCAAGGGAATTATGATAAGTCTTATTTGATTTATATAATTTCATTTAAATTTTTGAAAATTAAAAATTTTCTCTGTTGCGACTGAATTAGAGGCTCTACTGGGATAATGCCTCCACCTTATAGAAGAACTTAGTTAAATAGTATCACTAACAAAGTGCTAGTTTTCTGTTGATGAGTAGCATCACCAAAGCTCCAGTTCATATGTAGACTTGACAATGCACAAGGGGCAGCACTCGTGTTGGTAATATTTATAGACCCATTGCCTACAGACATTAGCTTAATATGATTGGATACAGTACCTACACACTTACCATCAAATGCCCAATGTGCTTGTTTGCTAATTTAGGTGTATAAACTTACTTTTGTAAGTGACTCATTCTGGTTTCTAAAGATAATATTATTCTACAGCCGGTGACTGCAACTACCAGCAACAATGTTACTCCTGCACCACCAACTGAAGAGGACGAGAAAATGCGCAGCATTCTCGCTAAAAAAGAGCAAGAGCTACTCATGCTGCAGAGGAAGAAAGTGGAGATGGAGCTTGAACAGATGAGGCGGCAAGTGGAAATAGCTGAAAAGACTGTCAAAAAGGTAAGCAATGTTTATTTATTTTTTAATATTATTTATAATTACGTTTTTAACATATAATACCCACATTCTGATAACGGTTTTGGCAAATCGTATCTATTACACTTGTGATTAAATGACTGCGTGAATATTTTATAATTATGGTATAAAATTCGATAGAAAATGGACCCAGACAGATGGCAAATTTTGTGTGTTGAGGGGATCCCCGATAATAACGGCTCCTATTTGAAAAATTCCTTATGCCAGGTAGACACCACACCCATTATTGTAATTATAAACTGATACGAATAATTTCTTCTTAATTCTTTTTCTTCTTTTCTTTTCTAATTATTTATCCTTCTTCAGTTGTATTCTTAAATCAAATTAAAGCTTCCCTTTGCTTTGAACTTACCTCAAAATTCGGAAATATCTGAAATGTACATATTTTTTATCGACTTCAAACACAGATGCAGGGATATTGTACTCGTGTCTGAAGTAGAGTAGTAGTTTGTACTTTAAGAGGCAAATACTTCTTACTTAATAATAATAATACTGTTATACTGTTTACTATGTGTACTTTATACTGTTACATCCAGAAAACTGCTTTTTTAAAGTTTGGTTTGAAACTGAAGTCGCGCTAATATTTTAAATAAATACATGTACATATACAGGATGTATCTGACAATGCAATACTTACTTAAATCACTGAAAGGGAATGACTGTAGCGTACAGTTACAAAAGATTTTTTTTTTAAAACTATGTTCACAAGTAAGTACCTTTAGAAGTTCCAGAGATTTTTACCTGTTGCTTATAAAAGAAGGTGGAATGTGTAAAGTTATAGATTTTAAATCATACATATTATTTTATTACTATTCCTTCAGTTATTGAGAAAAATCTTATTTCGAAGTTAGTTTTTATATGGATTTTTTTAGGAACGGAATGAAAAATTCCAAAATAAAAAAATATGTATGACTAAAAATCTTTAACTTTACACATTCCACCTGCTTTTATGAGAAACCAATGTAAAAATACCTGCAAATTCAAACGGTCATAACTTGTAAACAGACAGTTTTATTCAAAAATTCTTTTTTTGTAACTGTATGCTAGAGTCATGTGCTTTCAGTGATCTAAGTGTTTCATACACACTTTGTATAGTAAACATCTATGATATTCAAAATTGGATGTGAAATGAACAATTCTCTAAAAATCTAACATCCTTAATTTAAACCATTGGTTAATCCGAAATAATTTCATATCCGAAACCGGTATAATATTATTTTGATATCCCTGGTCGAAACCGGTATAATAATATTTTAATATCCCTGGTCCGATACCGGTATAATAATATTTTGATATCCCTGGTCGAAACCGGAATAATAATATTTTGATATCCCTGGTCGAAACCGGTATAATAATATTTTAATATCCCTGGTCGATACCCGTATAATAATATTTTAATATCCCTGATCGAAACCGGTATAATAATACTTTAATGTCCCTGGTCGAAACCGGTATAATAATATTTTAATATCCCTGGTCGATACCCGTATAATAATATTTTAATATCCCTGATCGAAACCGGTATAATAATACTTTAATGTCCCTGGTCGAAACCGGTATAATAATATTTTAATATCCCTGGTCGATACCGGTATAATAATATTTTAGTATCCCTGGTTGATACTGGTATAATAATATTTTAATATCCCTGGTCGAAACCGATATAATATTTTGAAATCCCTGGTCGTAACCGGTATAATAATATTTTAATATCCCTGGTCGATACCCGTATAATAATATTTTAATATCCCTGATCGAAACCGGTATAATAATACTTTAATGTCCCTGGTCGAAACCGGTATAATAATATTTTAATATCCCTGGTCGATACCGGTATAATAATATTTTAGTATCCCTGGTCGATACCGGTATAATAATATTTTAATATCCCTGGTTAAAAGTATCAGAAGCTGTTTTTGATTGCAGTTATCATCATTATGTCGTTTTATGCCAAGGGCGCATGTTACCTATTATATCTGCTTATAAAAAAATCTAACCTGAGGTATTATTTCATTCATATTTAAATATGCTTAGGTACAAGTAAGACCTTAAACTCAGGGCCGTAATACTGAAGCTTACTCAAGTTTCTGTCACATTAGTTTAAGACGGAGTTTGAATTTTAGAACCCTATTTGAGTACATCCAAAAAAGATCCCCTAATAGATTATAGGGTAGGGCTTATGTGTCGAGATTATTTACTTTAACTGGTTGGACTAGTCCAAAACAATTCATGCGGAATTTGAATCAGGTTCTGTGATATGACCCTAAAAAACCATGTCCTAGAGACATCATAAATTACTTGTTATGCAAAAATGTAAGTTTATGGTTAAGTTTATTAACGAATAAACAGTGCATTACTAACTTGTTTTGCATAATGATATTTGACCTTAGATATGTCAGCCAACCTGTATATTGATTGTGACTGCACATTACTGTATTATATTATACCGCATTGAACGATATACCTACTTATTTTTAACCCCTGATGCAAAAACGACTTATGCGGTGTTATAAGTTTGACATGTCTGTATGTGGCATCGTAACTCCCGAACCGATTTTGATTTTTTTTTGTTTTAAAGGTGAATTAGTCGGGAGTGTTCTTAAATATAATTCAAGAAAGTCTGTTCAGCCGTTCGAACACCATCAGCTCTAATCGTTGAAGGGATTTTCGAGTCGGGGGTATTTTAAATTGTAAATTTATAGTTTGTAACAGAATTAGCTGTTTTATTATAAATGCTGATCATACTTGAATTATAAACTACGCAAATTCTTGTAGCTATCAAAAAAGGAAACCTTGTTTGAATAATAAATTCTGAATTATCTTTTAGACTAAGTAAGGCATATGTGTGTAGTTTTGATAAAAGTACCAATACTTCTATAAAAACAGATGTAGCCATAGAAATTAGAAAAATATTATTTTAAGTCCAGGTGTCAAAAACAAGAGAGATCGTATCGTATAAAATGTTATATTATTTAATAATAAATAAGGAATGTATAATAATGATTTAGATATAAATATTAGTGTGTATTTCTTGTTTTTGAAGACAAAAAATCCTCGGTTCTCGTGTGCTTATGCTTATCCAAATTACTGTCGTCTATGTGACAAATTTCACACGAATACATTAATCATTGAAAGCGTACCTGAATAACTTACATTCACATTTGTCGTATTATTAAACAAATTGGTTAATCCTCCGCTCCTATTATAAATATAAGTTTTTCAAATAGCCTACTTAACCTACCTTTACACTAAAATAAATGGGTTATCTGACACAAAAATATTTCTTTAAATAGGACTGGAAGTTTTTAAGGTTAACGCATTCAAATAACAAATTTATTTGCTTTATCATATTAATATACATAAAGATATTTAATAATCTTGAGGGGCTCGTGGCTAAGTGGTAACCAAGTGGGTTAACACACTACAAAGTTAACTAATACTAGCCGGGTCAGTCTAGGATGGGTGACCATTCTTAACAAATTGAGATCCCTCCGTGCCTCGGAGAGCACGTTAAACCGTCGGTCCCGGGTGCACATACAAACATCTGTGGCATTCGTTACGGGTAGTTGGAGCCCAAAAAAGTTCCGACAACCTGGTCTAACTACAGAACATCAATATCGCCTAGTACTTGGGTTGTGGAGATCTGATGGCAGTCGCTTCACGTAAAATATCAAAGTTCGACCGTATCGTAGTTAGATTGAAAGCCGACCCCAAATTAGTGGGGAAAGGCGCGGAGGATAATGATGATATTTAATAATCTCGCGAGTGTCTACTTAAATAGTTACTTTGTGTCTAATAATGGGAAACACCATTAAGTACTTATCACAAAACCAATTATTAAACGATCTTTAAAAATGTCACCAAGTTGAGTAGTTACTCAACAAATAGTTTAATCAACTTGACTCATATTGTAATTACTTTAATTATGTTTTCTTAGTAAATTGCTATTATTGTAGTGATAAGGTAAACGGAAAACGTCGGATGAATAATTAACGACGTACTTAGAGCAATAAATTGTTTGAATAATACACTACATTATAAATTTTTTTAATTACTTGAATACGGCAAACGCAATAAAAAGAAATTAGCAATTTGTAAGTAACAAAAGGAAATTAGCGATTTGTAAGTAACAATGATGTTTGAAGTTTGCGGAACTATTTTTATTACAATCATGTTTCCTACGAATTTGAAAACAACTTGCCTTCGCAAGTGTTTACCACAATTGTGTTACTAAGCTACAGTTTTAATAATTAACAAAATTGAAAGTTTTTTGTCTTGTTGTTTTTATGATGAGCTCAATCACAGCAAGCCACGTATGAAATGACGAAAATCCGTTATTTATCTTGTACAAGCCTACAAGGTCTCGGTACAGCTTTAACCGCATTTCAAACGTTGAAGGTGGTGGCTCTCGAATTTGTGGGAAGCGATAGTGAAGGACAAATTTCGTATTACTGCATCATGCATGCTATTACGCAGTTATTATTGACTGATCCATTTCTTGGAAATAACAGTTTATTGACCTCTATTTGTTTCTCATCCTGTAGAAACCCGTTACTTGTTTTTATTACAATTTACACTTAAATTGTGTTTGCACAATTGAACTTTAGTTGTATATCTTGTAATGTGCTATTTAGATAACGAAGTATATGGAATTATCTGATAGGTGTGCAAATACAAAAACCTCTTAGTTGAAGATCTTGTACTTAAAACTTGCAATTTTTTTAGCGTAGCTATTCAGTACACCTGCAAGTGCTTTCGCATTTTAATTATAACATACTTCTTCTAGTTGTAAAATGATCCTAATAAATACTGCGGTTCTAAAACTTATACAGGGTGTGACACCGTACCGAATCCTGAAGTAGTGTATTCAGACCATCATTCTAAGTGGAAAATAACTGAAAATTTCCCATTCAGAGCATAATGACCAAAAAGCAAAATGAGCACTACAATCAAAATGCGCAGAACGCAAAAAGAGCATTAAAGGCTTTAATCACACTGGCGTGTTTATTTCCCCAATGTTAAAAAAAACACTATTAGGATCACTCCTAATTATCTAACCTTAAACAATAAATCAAGAGAATAAAATTGAAACGGCAAAAGAAACATTCCATTAAGTAGGCTATATTAAAAACACTTTATTTGGAAAATATTGTTTTAATTCTCTATGGATTAACTCATAATAACGAATCAACTTAACTTAAAACTTTTGATTAAACTTAATTAACTTTAGTAACTTAACTTACTTGGCCTAACGCGGGTCTAGTGAGTCTAGTATAAATAATTTAAGGTAAAAATTCAGACGTAATTTCATTATTGACTAGATTTCGTAATTTATCTTTATATTTCTTGTCAAATAAAATGTCATTTCTCCTTGCTGTTTCAAAATACTTATATTAATTTTGCCATCCCTAATTCTGGCTTCCTTGCGCAACTTATGTAAAAAAAACAACAAACTAATTTTTTTCGGGATTTTAACTTGTAGCCGTCGATGCCAGCCTTCGTCAGCGTTTGTTGTCCGATGTCTTTGATAGGCACAACTTAGTACTTCAGCGCTGTGTTGAGGATACCATGTTTTTGCAAAATATTTTTTAAAGGCTCTCATGTTGTTTGTGTTTGGTGCGGATTCTGTGATTTCAAGCCATGCCACTGGAATCTTATTTGGTGGTAATAAAGGTAGTATCGCAATTTTTCGGACAACCATTCGTTCAGCACTAGTTTTTCCATGAAGAGATTTCGCTTTTTTGAAAACTGCAGCCTTAAAATGATGGTAACATCCACTCAAAGCACCATTCGGAAAAACTTCATGATATGCATTTATTTGCGCTACTTCATAATCGCACTTGAAAGTTTTTAAATCGATACCAAGTTTTTTAATCAAGTCAAATAAACGCAAATAGCTAGATTGTTTTTTGTCGAACATCAAGGCAAATATAACGGGTACAACGTTAGTGGAATTGTCATCAGAATTCAAATCCATATGGATTGTATAAAGCTGATAGTATGGCTTGGGAACGCATTTACTTACTTACTACCTTTGTTGCGAAAACTAAAATCTTATTAGTACAATGCTTTTGGTATATAAACCTCATCGATTGTATGTATGTATTGAAGGACAGTTTTTCGGCTTTCAAATATTTTTTTACTGTTCTGAGTAGCGTGTCTTTTTTTTGACGAAAAATGAGGTATCACATGTCGATCATTACAGTTTTGAAAGCATGAGAATTTTTTTTCAAATATTTCATGCATCGATCCCAAGGTGTCACAAAGTTTAGTCTTGTTCATCATTGAAAAACATTCATTTTCTAGTGGAATGTGTTGACAACTATGTTCCGACTGTCGTAAAATATTACTTACAGTTTTGTCTGTAGTTATCGATGGATGAGATGGCCGCTTAACACATCGCCATAATATGGTTTTATTTTTACTCGTAGACGTACTCTTATTATAACGGGAACCACCATATAATAAAGATCGTTTACCTTTTTGATTTTTTTCTACAATTATTAATTCATCCATTAGTGAACAATTGTATTAGTCAATAACTTAATAAGGAAAATTTAGATACAAAACACTTATTCATTGACACTGACAATAAAAGACAATAATAAATTACATTATTTTATTGACACTGAAAGTCTCAAGTGCCAGTACTATTCAGTGAGATCTAAAGTTTGCCATCAAGGTTGCATATAAAATATAAAAATATATACAAAAATTAGACCAAAGGTTACTACTATTGATTGGACTATTGACCAAATTAAAAAAATTATAATTCAAAAATGTTGTGAACATGTCCTAAGTATCTATTGTACATTTTGCGTGTTGCACATTTTACATATTGAACATTTTGCGTTTTGCACATTTTGCGTTTTGAACATTTTGCATATTGAACATTTTGATTGTAGTGCTCATTTTGCTTTTTGGTCATTATGCTCTGAAGGGGAAATTTCTGCCGGAAAATCCATTTTTTTTTTTTTGCTTATAAGTGATATCACAATGAGTAAACAAAACATTTTGCCAAAAAAATTAGTAAAATTCGGCCTAAAACTGCAATGTAAAACATTTATGCAATCAGCTGCTTCGACGGCGCCGTGCGCTGAATGAAGGTCGATCATCGTATCGAACAGTACGCGTGTTGCGTTACACTGCGTAGTTCAAAATCAAACTATTGACTGTAAATCCTTATTCACGCATTTTTATGATGAAGTGACTTTTGCATTGTGATAAGTATCCAATGAAAGACGTTTTTTTAAGTTATTCGCGACGGTGATACTTACACCCTGTACATACTGTGAATTTGTTTGAGAATAAATTCATTAAACATACACTCACGCCTGTATCCCCAAAGAAGTAGGCAGAGGCTTATTAAACATCCACATTTTGCCAACTCTAATTTGGTCCCACTCTCGTAATATGGGGCAAGCCTATTGCCGCCAACCGCCGGGAATTAAAGATAGGAAAATTGAAAGGGAAAGGTAGGTAACAATTGGAAGGAAAGAGATATTACTTAGGGGCCATCCATAAATTACGTCACACGACAAGAGGTGGGAGGGGGTCATAAGCTTCGTGACGTCACATGTGAAAATCTAAAGTATTAAACACAAAACATTGCCTGTAAACGAAAGGCTAGACACGTTACTACACTTTTATTTAAAAAAATAAAAACTGTCAGTCGTAGGATTGCACGCCAGAAGTGAAAACACATACACACACACATAAATATAGGTACATATGTACACACACACATCTGCATATGTCATCTGAGCGTGACGGTCACGTGTGTTCAGTGCTTTTTCCCCACACTTGACGGGGGAGCCCCAAATATAATAATTCTTGTGACGTAATTTATGGATGGCTCCTTATACGGGTGAATCGGGGGGTGTAAGCAATACCTCGAGCAGTTCAGGGTCGCATATCTATAACTCGCTGGCTGTTGCCAGGAAGTCGGAGGCCCTCTACGTTCAAAAATAGCGTTGGGTTTTTGACAGTATCTATAAAAAGAAATCATTTCCGTATTCAGACCCTATGAGTTGAACAGAACCGATATGTAGTCCACAAATCCAGACATTGATAAAAAACTTGTTTGCAGGTGCCAACCATAACTGTGGTGAATAACTTGGCTACGGTCACACCGGCGGCAGTAGCTCCCGCAGCACCAGCTGTCTCGGAAGCACCTGGGAACATTCCGATTAAACAACGTTTGGGCCCGGTGAGTAAGAGTCTTGTTTAAACTATTGTTAGGTATGGTCTACCTACACAAACATATTTGCTTTAAATTAAATATTATAATGTAACTGAATGCAATCTTCAGTCATCAAGAGGAAACAGTGCAGATAAGGTTTAGCTGATTTTAACCTACATTTTACTAATAGGTGTGTGTGATAGATAATTTTTTTTACTTTATTTCATCTTGAGGTAGTTTTTTTTTATATAAGCTCTGTTCAAGCAATGACATCCTGGACAAAGCCTGTTTGCCAATATTATTAGTTAACTGGATATAATCCACTATCATTATCATGACATAAGTACAGATTAGGTCTAGTAGATTTTAACTTACATATTACTTGGAAGGTGTGTGCGATAGATACATTTTTACTTTTACTTTATTTCATCATGAAGTAGGTTAGGTTTTTATATAGGCTCTGTCCAAGCAATGACGTGGACAAAGCCTGTATGCCAATATTACTAGTTAACTGTATACAATCCACTATCATTAACATGACATTAGTACAGATTAGGTCTAGTAGATTTTAACTTACATATTACTTATAAGATGTGTGCGATAGATACATTTTTTACTTTTACTTTATTTCATCATGAAGTAGGTTAGTTTTTTATATAGGCTCTGTCCAAGCAATGACATCCTGGGCAAAGCCTGTATGCCAATATTACTAGTTAACTGGATACAATCCACTATCATTAACATGGCATAAGTACAGATTAGGTCTAGTAGATTTTAACTTACATATTACTTGTAAGGTGTGTGCGATAGATACATTTTTATTATTACTTTATTTCATCATGAAGATGGTTAGTTTTTTAAACAGGCTCTGTCCAGGCAATGACATCCTGGACAAAGCCTTTATGCTAATATTACTATTTAACTGGATACAATCCACTATCATTAACATGACATAAGTACAGGTTAGGTCTAGTAGATTTTAACTTACATATTACTTGTAAGGTGTGTGCGATAGATACATTTTTATTATTACTTTATTTCATCATGAAGATGGTTAGTTTTTTAAACAGGCTCTGTCCAGGCAATGACATCCTGGACAAAGCCTGTATGCCAATATTACTATTTAACTGGAAACAATCCACTATCATTAACATGACATTAGTACGGATTAGGTCTAGTAGATTTTAACTTACATATTACTTGTAAGGTGTGTGCGATAGATACATTTTTACTATTACTTTATTTCATCATGAAGATGGTTAGTTTTTTATACAGGCTCTGTTCAAACAATGACATCCTGGACAAAGCCTGTATGCCAATATTACTAGTTAACTGGATACAATCCACGAACACGACATAAGTGCAGATTAGGTCTAGTAGATTTTAACCTACATGTTACCAATAGGTGTGTGCAATAGATAAAGGTATTTTAAACTTTATTTTATTGTGAAGATGTTCGTAGTACAACATTTTAACTTAAATGGTTGTTAAAACAGGTGTCTAATAGCAGTTCAAATTTTATTCACTACTAGATTACCTAGGACTTCACTTTGTTTATACAAGTGTTGTAATTATCTACTTATGATAAAGAATATTTTGCACATACCTACAATTAAGTTGACACATCAGGGGAAATCACTCAAGCAACTAAAACAAATGAATCACTGATTTTTTTACTCTTTTCTGACTTCTGATTGCCAGTTTTTAGTTAGTGCAAACAAGTATTTATTTTAAAGATTTAAGATTGATACCTAACATTCTAAATATCGATAACGAGCTACTTAATCTAAATATGAATAGATAAAAGCAACCGATACAACCGTTTTTAGTTTTTGTAATTTGGTATTCACGATATTTAATAATATTTAGTAATTACAAAAAGAGAAACAGTTTTTTCCCTGCTTTTGACAAAGCTTTATTTTTATTCATATTTTATTCATAATTGAGTTAATAACGGTCAAATTACAACAATCCAATATTGAAGTCAGCAGCAATCATTCTTTAATTTTATTTACATTTTTTTGGTTTTCTATACTTGCACTTTGTCTTTGCGTTTTGTCCGCGATTAATTAATGAAGCGACTAATGAAATTTTGCACAATGTTTGGAATCAACACCCTCGGTGCGACACTGTCACTTATGCAAAATTTAAAAAAATCCGTTTAGTACGTAATAAATACGTAATAACAATAAAGCACATAATACCGCACCACGTAAACGGGTTACGTGGTGCGGTATTGACAACGTCACAACTGGGGGGTTTCAAGTTTTAAAATAATCTTAAAGTATCCTTTTTATAATATAATAGGGTTACTACTTTTTCAATAAGAAGCTAAAAGTTGACTTTATGATATAATCTGTTCATCTTGTCTAAATTTGGAAGTATCATATTCTTTTACGATATCAAAGTTTTAAATGCTTCTCCTGAAAAATTGCATTTTTGCATAAGTGACAGTGTCGCACCGGGGGTGCGATATTATCTCAATTTATAGTGACAATATTTTTTATTGCAAATTACTTAGCCACAGCAACACGTGGACGGGTAGCTAGTAGGTATAATATATATCCCGCTAAAGTTTTTAACTTTCTACAAAAAGTAGTATTTCATTTTCTCGCTTTTATTCTTATACAGGGTTTTGATAATAGAATGCTTACTTAAATCACTGAAAAAAAAACGTACGATTTAAAATATTTAACTTTACACGGTCCACCTCCTTTTATGGGAAACCGAAAATACCTGGAAATTCAAACGGTCATTACTTGTAAACAGACAATTCTTTTTAAAAAAAAATTATTGTACCTGCACGCTAGAGTCATGCTCTTTGATTGAATGATTTAAGTAAGTGTTCTATTTTCAAATACACCCTGTATAGTATATGCATAATTCTTTTTTGAGATGGTCCTATATGCATATGCTATTGATCTGAGAGGATACATAATGGAACTCCTTTACCAAATAATAGTAAACTAATTGTGACTAAATTATTGTCTGCCAGTAGTTAGCACTTTTGCAATAAAAATACCAATCAGGTCGATGCTCCATGCTAGGTCTCAAGGCTCGCTGAATAATAGATTTGGCAAAATAACTTCGCCAACAACCAGGTCAAAGTTTGAAGACGAGGCAACTTCATTTACTTTCTGTAAACCTAAACAATTAAAAAATTATGTGTACATTGTGCATAATTTTTAGGCATTTTAATGTGATAATCTGATAATAAATGCATGTGACCTTCTAAAACCCTAAATTATTGTACAGAAAAGTATGAACTAAACAAATAATGCTTACTCACTTGTTTTGCATAAGGGCCCAGGAATGAGATCACAAGTTGATATTTTTGAAATAACATGAGATGAATTTATACACATCCCTCTATATGTAGTACAAGAATGTTGTTCACTTCTTACTTCGTAGAGCGATTATTTGGGGTTTTGATGGCTGTTTAAGATTTTATACAATAGTAGTAGGTATGTATATATATGCTTTAAAAAATTGACCAAAAATATTCCCAGTCCAAGTTCGAGGATTGCATCAACGTTGTCTTCATTTACAGCCGGTGAACAAAGCGACGGGTCGCATCGCACCTGTCAGTGGAGCCCTAATCTCCGCGCGGCGGGACCCCAGACTCGTCAGGCACCAACCGCCCACCTCTGTCAACGTGACCGTCCCGGCCCCGCCCGTGGCCGTAGTGGCCCCCGCGGCCCCCGTGGCGCCCGTGCAAGCCACACCCATCGCTCCCAACGTTTTCGATATCAAACCACTCGAACGTGTTATTAAACGCAAGAACGTCATCACCATCGACGTCAGACCTGACGACGCCACGCGAACAGTTCGCGATCCGCGACGTCCGCGTGACCCCAGACTTGATAAACGCGACCCTCGGCGGGTCCAGCGTGAGCGACGTCGAGAGGAACAGCGGAGAGCTCAGGTTGAAGAGAAATTGGACCCTGAACGGGGCCCTACTCCCGCCTATGTGGAAAACCTCCCCGACCCTAAAAAAATAAGCAAACTACCACCTATACCTAAAATTAATCGGTCGGTCGAGAAACGGGACGCTAATGTTCCAAATCCACCTAAAAGAAAGAGGGAGAATGCTCGCGCCGAGAGACGTAAACGCCGCGAAGAAGAAACGCCGAAAGAGGCCGAACATCCCACGGTCAAAGAGTCTCCAGCACCAGTGAGTTCACCCGAGAAAAAGTCTCGAAAGGAGGCGAAGGAGGCTCGCGAGCGCGTAGCGCCTCCGGAGCCCGAGGCGAAGCCCCCGTCGCCCGAGGTCGTTGCATTCAAGGAGCTCCGCAACTACCACAAGGAGCGATACATGCGCCGCAATCGCGAGAAGTCGGAAAGCCCCGAAGCCGTAGAGGAACAACCGCCCCCAAGTAAGCTATCCAATAGGGAGGATTCCCATATAGCGTGCAAGCCGTTCACTAACGGTACAACTGTGATGTTAGTATTAAGCGAGAGCGAATATGACGCTTGTTGTGTTGAAATAAAATATTTTTTAACTCTTGGAGTATTCATATTAACGTGTTTTACGTCGGCACTTTATACCCTTCTACTGGAATTCACCGAGCCATCACTTTTTTGTGTCCCTTCTTAAATTTGCTTCTATTTAATTAATATAATTCAGTATTCTACTCTTTTAGAGCGTAGCTATCTCAATTTGAATTACATTTAAATCTAATGTCTGATCACTAGATATTTTCTATATTTGTGACAAAAGTGATCCTATATACTATTCCTAAATCTTATATATTACAAAGTCCCTCTATTCAATGGTTGCTGCATTCAGCAACATTAAAGATCATTTGAATACTTTGGATTATTAAATAATAAGTGTAACTCGTGCAATCGTTGAGAGTAACTTCTACAATTCAATCTGGACATCAACAACACACGGACATCATGGAACTGGGCTACAGCGTCAATATAGTGAAATCTATAAAGTTAAAGATCCACGTACGTATGCTTGGTCACAAGTTATTAATTATCTAAACTCGAAATCGTTATTACGTCTATTGCATTTTTTGGCTCCAGCTTCAACTAATTTATTATATTTTATATAAACCGTATTAGTGAGTTAAATAATATGATTTGACTGTGAGTTGAGATGATATAGTTAATAGTTACTTGTAAAAGTACGTAAGTATAAAGATGTGTAATTTATTGTTGCTTTCGATTTTGCTTTATTATAATAACATTTGTATGTAGTACACACAGTTTCCAGTATTGTTTCTCAGATTTCCATCTACAAGTTCGGGGAACTGTTACATTTGATGTTATTCTATATGTCTCGTTACTAATACTGTTCGTCGGTGTTTGGGTTGGGGGCAATCATGTGTGTGAACGTGTATGTACATTTGTACATGAGCATCTCTGCGTGTTAATGTAGAGTCAGGACGTACTATTCTTTTTGGAGAGCATCACTTTGCTTGCTAACGTCTTCTCACTGTAATACCAATTCCCTTCTATTGTTATTGCCACTCTTTAGAATTCGGTAATAAGTACTGTTAGAATTTCAAATTTTTCTTTTCCCTTATGTGTTTAATTGTTTTTCAGCAAAAGATTGTTGGGCATCTATTAGGACGTGAATAACCGTTTCCTCGGCCGCATGGCAAGTCTACACAGACTAACCAGTTATTGCTGTCGGGCAAATCGGAGCCCACATTGTCTAGGGTAGATCATAGAGATAATTAATATATTATAATGGAGGAAGCGAACAAGTGTGATCGCATACGGTCGATAGACAGAGAAAAGAAGGTTGTTTTGGTCTTGCATATCTCTCTCTGCTCTTGTAACTGATTGGCTATTTTAGAGAATGAGAATATGTCAGATAGTGAGCAGAAAACAATGTTGTGTAGATAACATATAAAAAAAATATTAATTTAGAAAAAAAATATTTTTATCTAAATATTTAGTGACATCAGAAAAACCATTCTTGAAATGACGGTTACATGTATAGTGTGTAAAAAGTTTGCCATCACTGGCTATAACATCCGCAGTTTTCACAAGTAAGTTAAGCCCAACACGTCTGCATTAGAGTAAGACAGTTTTTGTGTAAATATTTATATTTAAGTGATTTATCTAAGTTATAGGTTTCCCAGTGACAGTGTTCTACAACAAACATGGATTTCTGCATTAAGTCTTTTAAAAGTGCCAAAAACTGCAGCCCATCAATGCAGAGAGCAGACAGAGATGCAGACCAAACGTCTTCTTTCTCTATATACCGACCGTACGCTTCCACTTACAGAGGAATATACAGTTCGCTTCCTCTAATATATTATCTCTATGGTGTAGATTGTTCCTGCCTACCGTTTCAAGCAGTTGTAAGTGCTTTGGAGTAGTTCAAACTTGGAATTGCCCTCCAGAACCGAATGGCTGCAGTTTTTCTATGTCCATCCTCTAACATGTTCAATTCTATTTAGAGATAAAGAGATGAAATTGACCAATGATAGTAATTACAACGATAACAGTGTGGTGTCTTCAGTCAGTATATCATTTTTGTTGGTTAATGCAAAAATACCTTCCTGTTGTCAGCTTGGAATTTAAGTTCGTTGAGTCGATATCTCGGATCTTTGAGATTTTTGTGTGTAACATCGTTGTTCACCGTTTTTCAAAAGTTTTTTTTTTTACTTGAAATTACCCACTGTTCGTCGCCACCACGGGTAAGGAAGGTGGTATGACGGACTAAAACCACAGGGCATACATATTGCCGGCGATCTCAGGTGAAACCCCGGAAGGACATCCCTAAGAAATCCGGTAGACTTGGCCGTGGTAGCAGGCGACCCCACTGTGGAGTGGCCCCTCGTACTAGCACACCTGCTAGGACGACAGTTTATCCTGTCCATGGTCCTGTGCGGCGCCATGGTGTTTGGAGGTAAGACCTGCCGTATAAAGGTCCCTGCGTCTCGGGACCTTGGTTTGGGGAACTTGGTGCACGTATACTGACCCTACTCATATAACGTTTGCGTTGGGTGGGGTGAGGGCAGTATAAACAAATACGTAGTTGTAAGGAGGAGAGGGCCTGTCAATCCAAACGCTCATGGAGGCCAGAGATGCGTTTTGCATTTTCTGGCGCCTGGTCCGTCTTCTGCGGGTCAGGAGTACCTACTAGGTCATTGTCGTTACCTATCTGCCGCCTCTTTGACACTTCCTCAGAAAAATGTGGCTATGCACTGCACTGTACCAGTCTGCGTATGTCTACTTTTCTCATTTACTGTTGTCTTAACTTCATGTATAATTTCAGGGTCATAATCATAATGTATCTAAGTTTATTTATAGCTTTTCGAATTAGTATTTAATGCTCAAAAGATAAAGCAGAATGCGCCCATTTAAATATTGCTCCTATTCTGGGTAGATTTGCAGGGAATAAATACTCTATGAGACTGCTGAAAGGTGTTACAGCTGGACAAATTTTAATGAAAAAATCTAAAAATACTAGCTGCGCCCCGCGGTTTCACCCGCGTAAGTCCCTCGTTAAGTTTTCTTTTTTGTGCAAACTTCACATAAACCATCTACTGAATAGTCCAAAGCCTAAACATTTGGTTTGGATAGTTGAGCCCGTTCTTGAGTTATAAAATTACAACAAAAAGTGACATTGATTTTTATATATTGGATATTATTCTTGAAACTAGGGATTTTATACTACGTTTAGAAAATGTAGGAAACGGGATGCACTACGCAGCCACTAGTTATTAGGATACAAACTGATCATCGGGGATTATTTCATACAAAAATTATATTATTATACTGATCATTAAAAAGTAAATTTTCATGGCTGCTCGTTCTCTACTTACTCGTACTCACTTAAGAGCGTTTACATTCCAGCTTTTTATTTTATGAATATTATTGACAAATTGTATAGGGACCACTCTTGTAACTGCTTAAATTTACAAAATAACAATCACAACACAACTTTAACTTTAATGATATGTAGTGGTTCCAGCCTTGCATTTTTCTTAGCCTGATAAGGTTGTAAGGGTTGCGTTTTTTCATAAAAGGAAACATAGAAATTTATTCATTTATATATTGTGCTCTGTAATTAGGTATTGATTATTTAGTCTCACATTAGTGTTACGTAATTTCTATTTCAATAATTTCTATAGTCGTCTGAATTTAAAAAGTTAATTATTGTTACATAGTAAGGGGCCATCCATAAATTACGTCACACTAATTTCATGACCCCCCGTTCTTGTCACAGGTCACATTTATGGAAATGATGTGACGTCACGTATTTTGCAATTTTACATCCAGAACTTAAAAGAGCAGTTCTAGAATTATTTTTTTAGTAAAAGTGTGTAGTCTTTCGTTTACAGGTACCTAATGTTTTGTGTTTAATACTTTAGATTTTGACATGTGACGTCACGAAGCTTATGAACCCCCACCCTTGTCACACAATGTCACACTTCGTTGACGTGTGACGTAGTTTATGGATATTCCCTAATGAATCGACCTGAATTTGTCTGTTATTTCTGACCAGCTCCAGCTGTTAGGCTTGCGATGATATGTAGGTTTAGCAAGATATTTTGTAACAATTTTAAGATTGAATCTAGAAGACCTGGTGGTCGAAGTTCGACCAAAAATTTATTTTTTTTGTTTTTTTTTCGATGGCCTTGTATAACTTGAACTACCGAGGTCAACATATATACTGGACGTGTGTAGCTTGGTATTGCCGTTTTCACGTAATATTTTAATTTGTAACACATTCTTTAAAAATGTGCCTTTCTGCAATTCTATACATAAACCTTAAGTATTGTAAATTTCCCGTTTCGCGGCTAGCGAATTTTTCTTAAAAATGTGTTTAAAGAATTCTTTTGACGTATAATATGTTCATATACGATTGTCACGGGTAGATCAGTCTGTTCGTGACCACGATCACGTGCATTTCGATCGAAACTTTGGACAAACGAAAATGTACCTTATTAGTATCACCCATAATGTTGACATTGTATTCTGTTTTGATGTTGGCTGTATGCATCAAATTACTGTTACCGTGTATATCATAGCGTTAAGATTTTATCTAACTGTAGTCAGCATTGCTACATGGGCGGGTAAAATTACCCTGGGGTGGGAAAAATTTACCGCTCTATAGACCCTTGATTTTTTGCATTACAACTTTTATAAATTTTGGTAACCACATTTTTATAAACTATTATTTTTGTGAATCATGATACTTGAAGTTTCTATGAAGCATAAATTGCACGTTAATTGAGCATGCACGTGCACGTTCATTAAGCATGCACGTGCACGTTCATTGAGCATGCACGTGCACTTTTTTTCTTGTAGAAACATCAAATAAATATATATTTTGTGTTTTATACAAAACCGACCCGAGCCGAGGACAATCAGTATATGGCCTGGATTCATAAGGTTTTGATAATGGATGAAAACACAGACCTGATTATATACCTATTTGGGTCCAGATATACAGCAGTACATTTATATTATTATCATTGTTTTTTCTTGACCCAAATAGGGTCAGGACTTAAATGACAATTGACAGGGGGCAGTGTTGAATCGACTTTTTTCGATTGCATGTATAAATATAAAGTATTTGCTTTTGTTGGGAGCGCGCCCACTGATGCTGCCACCACGGTAGAATTAGGTCCTTATCCACGTATTTTTAATACAAAGCAAACTCTTCAGCAGTTGCGCTACCGGAACAATAACATGACGTATTTGGACTGTGTGCCGTTTTTAAGGTTTAAAATATTATAGTAGGACCCAAAAATGCAATCGACTTGATAGTTTTATATGTTAATTTGTATCTTCTTAAATACCTATTTAAATAAGTTGTGACGATAGCTAATGTGGTTTTTTAAATTATTAGTAATAGTTTAAGATAAGTACTGCATCTAAAATGTTTGGATTAATTAATTATTTCCAAACTGGTATATTTAGGAGTGCGACTGCTGCAAAATTACCAAGAAAAATATTCTGGATCAATCGTATCTTGTTGGGGTGATCCATGCCGCCCGAAATATTTTCTATCGCACTGTTTTCTATGTGGTTTTTAAATGCTATTACTGTATAACATGCCAGACCATGCAATGGCGATGTTTTCTACATGTAAAAGCTGTTTTTTAAATACTGTGAGAATTTTTCTAATAATTAGGTAAAACATATAAAATGCTAGTAACGATGGGCACTCATTACTAGTATTCTTGTTAGGAGTGAAGTCCACTGCGGTAGTGTACTGGGAGGGGTTCGAACCCGCAACCACAAGATCGCCAGTCTGTTCCTTAGACACCACTTAAATTCTATATTTTTTATAAACCTTTACGTTCGGAACATGAAGACTTAATTTCTCTAACATTTATTTTGCGTCTGAAAATACGACACCACGAAAGTTATCAAGCATCGCATAAGCCGTGTAGAAAGCATGGCGTGCAAAATGGAGGTTGATTTCTCGCAGACCGCGACGCATCTTTTCACTTATTTCAAAATGTACGTCAAAATTTAAGGAACGCATCTCTAATGCTGATGATCATAACTATTATCTTATCCTTAGGATGTCCAATGCTGAACATAGGTTTCTTCTAAAACGGCCCTCTGTCACTTTGACCAGGTCCCACGTTTCGGTTTCCAGAAATTTCCCAAGCGGATAATCCCCACGACCACCCTGGCTATTACTTATTCCTTTTCCAAAATATGCGTCCATTTAGAAGTCATAATGTTCAAACTAGCCACTTGGTCATAACTTATAATGATCACTTAACTTATTCAAAACAATTGCGTCCCTAAACAAGTAGGTACTTTCTTAAGATAGCTGCTTCCCACAACGATTTCTGTTTTATGTAACTGCTTTTCCAAGACTTCCACTTCTACAGTAAATAGCTGATAATATTGTATTACCTTATTAGTGTATTTCCATAAAATATCTGAAAAAATTAATTATATTATACTAATTAATTATTTAGATACCTGTATTATTTTCAAAACTTGTCATTTTTATAATAGTATTGGGGAACTGATCCTTACTGACCCTAAAGGGATTGTTAAACCTACCGATAAAGATACCCTTTATTCATTACAGTTTAAATACATAAAAAAAAACTTAAAATATCCTGTGCAGAAATAGTATATACCTACTAGGCTGAAGTCACGTTGTTCAAGGGATTTGCATCTTGAGCAGAAATGTCATTCTACAGTTTTTTACTGCTAAGTTTCTGTGTTTACGATATACTTTTTTTAATCGTTTTTTTTTCTTTATCGTCGTCCATCGTTTTTAATAGGCTCGTACAATATTACACAGTAAAAAAATAAATTAAATAAATTTAAAAACTGTAAAATGAAATGTTATTTCTGTTAAAGATGTTCACTGGTAGGTATACAAGTAATGATCAAATGAAAAATATAAACAATACGGCAGGTAGGTTCAAAAGGTGTCTCGAGTCACAAGGCAAGGTACCTTAGACCAAGATCCACACGTTAGTATACCATCACCAAGTTGTGAGTGAAGAGGTAACCCGGCTATAAAATACGCCTAAGGTATAGTGCATCTTGACTACATAAACATTAAAGTCGTGTTTTCAGATGTGCCAGACGTCGTTGTCGAAAATAAGGATGTCGATCTTAGGGTCTTGCACCCTGTCGTTGCCGAGGCCAAAGCTTCGCCTATATCTCAGAAGAGGCCCTCCACTGAAAACGTGGAAGTCAAAGCCAAGAAGAATAAAATTGATAAGTTTGATGTGTAAGTACTTTTATTTAATATGTTAATTCAGATATTTTTAAATTATATATTAATCGGATTCTATTGTATTCAAATATCATCTGATAAATCTTTTGTTCTTACAACCTTCCAATCTCCTTTAGTAATTTTTTTTCTTAATCTTTATCAAGATGGCAAGAAGGCATTGAGGCCGCCTTATAGTAACCAATTACGTGTGCCTTTAATTACTTGCTAACACGAGCGGTGTTATTGCATCTACTGTCCCTATCCCCAATAGCAGACGCAACAATTGCACTTTTTTTTACAAAATATTTCGGTTTGTTTATCTTTTCTTCCTCTCTACTTATACGACTCCTCTATAGAATCTTTGCCGAATCAAAACTATTAAGAGCGTGTATGTATGCCTTTTTAACATTTATTTTCATATAAATTTGATTGATCAAGTTACGAGAATAAATTGTTTTTCATCACCAAATAGAGTTCGGATGCCACTTTTATATGCGTATATGCAAATTCATCAAATAAATCATGAAAGCTTTCTTGTGCATATACAATCTAGACAAGAGCAGGTCTCTTGTCTAGATTGTACCAAAAAATATTTTTGTGACTTAAGCCAATAATATTTATGAAAAACACTAACATTTAACAAACCGGCCAAGCGCGATTTAATAATTTTTTTTGCATTCTTGTTATAGCGGCAATAGAAATACATAATTTCATCTGTCTACCTATTACGGTATTTGAGGTACAGCCCGCTGACAGTCAAACGGATAGCAGAGGCTTAGTAAGAGAGTGCCGTTCCTAAAATTTAAAGACGTTCTTATGTTTAAATTAGGTTACAGGCTAAACCAAATACAATGGGATTTATTAGTTTTAAAAGCTCTTAACGGACAGATAAATGTAGACCTTGAGAATCATATAGCTTCAAGTCTGTACTGAGATGGCTTTTGTACAGTTTTGGAGTTGGAGTAAAAAACGGAGGAGGTTGATTGATGTATGATCCTATGATTTCCTATTAAGAAATTAATAACTTATTTAATAGGAAACTTCTATTTCATTGTCTCAAATAAGATATTTGTTTTATATATCTTCATAGGCTATGCGTTAAAGGTTAGCCGTAAGAATTTTGTGGTAATTTAAGCATTCAATATGTAGAGCGTCAATGCGTGAATCTGCGCGGATGAAATAGTTTAATATGGATGGATTAATGCATTCATTAATCCATCCATATTAAACTATTTCATCCGAGTTTGGATAAAATTTTTTAATTTTAAATGAATATTAAATTGGGAAATCACTGCAGAAATGGAGAGGTAAGCACAGTAGATTTTTGCTTGAATTGGAACTGCCCTGCTTAGAAAGTATTTCCCGTTTAAAGAAGATCGCAGTTTAAAGGCACTATGAGTATTGTATTGTATTTCTGTAGAGATCTATGGAAAAGGCAATGGAATAAAACTGCATACCATACCGGGAAAAAAAATGTGCTTGTTTACCGTCTTTTTAGTACAAAGACTATTCTAGATGGTGTTCTTAAAACCATTGCAATGCAGTCTTAATTTTCCAAAGTTAATACTACATTATTTCCATATTCATATTTAACTAGCTTGCGCCTGTGGGAAAGTTATTTTGTCTATGTTTCGGGAACAATAGGTTAACGGTATCCTTTTAAGGGTTACGTACCTAGAAAGGAAAAACGGAACCCTTATAGGGTCACTTTGTTGTCCGTCCGTCCGTGGGTCTGTCTGTCAAGACCCTTTTTCTCAGGAACGTGTGGGAGGGATCAAGCTGGAATTTATATTAAATACTCAAGTCTACTGTCCCTTGGAGCTGTGAAAAAATCAAACTTCTAAATAATCAAAAGATACAGCCGTTTATGCCGCAAATTTTCGACACTCGCAAAGGAATCAAAACCTACAGGGTACTTCGCGTGAACTCAGAATCTTGAAATTTGGTACGAAGCAACGTCTTATAGAAAGGAAAAATTGCGAAAACCGTAAATTTTTACTTACATCATATAATAAAAATATTTTACGGAACCCTCGGTGCGCGAGTCCGACTCGCGCTTGGCCGGTTTTTTATGCTTACTTTTATAAAATTAGTTGGGATTGATGATCCTAGATTATAAAAGTTCATGATCAACGTTAAATCTTTTTTATTGCAGCCTATTCGGTAACGAAGACGTCGATCTTCGCCAGCTCCCACAAGTCGAGGAAATTAGTGCCCCTCCTCCGCCTTCCATCACATCATCACCAAAGCCTGAGAACAAAGACGATGAACAAGAACTGCCAATATTATCACCGAAAGGTTCCCCAAAGAAAGATTGGAATGAAGTCAAAAAACGTGACGATAAAAAGACACCTTCAAAGCTAGATTTAGTGAGAGCAAAACTTGCAGAAGCCACAAAAGGAAAAGACCGGCTTGGGAGGCCATTGCTGTTTAGTAAATCTCCAAGTAAGTACCGGATTTATTTATGTTTGTACTTTATAAACTCGAAAAAGCTGCTTTTGTCACCCGTCCTTTTAGCGCGCTAATAGTATTTTAGGAGAATTTCTAGCCTCAAAGCGCTATTGATACAAATGGCTCTTCTAATTCTCCTTATTCGCAGTTGATTTAGATCTTACTTAATTGTTACACTCGTGTGTAACTCTACAAACAACTGTTATTTCATATAATTATGTATTTCCACGGGAATTAACACGATCACGAAAAGGTATTACATCTCTGAATTACCTGACGTCTCGACCAGTTTCGAAACGTCAGGCAATTCAGAGGTATGTAATACCTTTTCATAATCGCGTTAATTCCCGTGGAAATACATAATTATATCATGGACGCGAAAGCTTATTAGTTAGAACTGTTATTTCAATTAACTAATCATTAAAATTCTACTATAGGTATTGAAAGAGAAAGGCGTCGCACCCTTAGTGGCGAAGATGTTGACCTTCGAGGCGAAGATCTGGAAGACTTCGACAAGACCTTCAACATGAGCACTAACAAAAAGTCAATCTCCATTATCATGTCACAGGCTAAAGAGCATTTGAACGATGCCAACTGGACAAAAAACCAGTACAATACGCTCATGTACCAAGTACTGCAGTTGAACGAAAGACTGAAACTAAATGAAGCGAAGCAGAGGGAATCGCTTGAAATTTCAAAAAGGAAGCTCAATAATGCGATCCACGATGAAAACCACAAAGTAATGAGCCCTAAATCTTCACCGAGCGAAAGGAACAACTTCGGAGACATCGATGAAAGAATAACTCCCTCCGTATTCATGGACACCCCACCTGATAGCCAAGGACTGCAAGATTCCGATATGAGGGTAGTTCCAAATTGTGATGGTGTTGATGGTCCTAAGCATGGTTTATTGCCTCTACCACCTGCAATGCCTATGTACGGACCGTTTCCTCCGATGTGGCGAGGTCAGCAGCGACCTAGAGGGGATGATTTTGGTTCCAGAAGGTTTAGAGGTCAAATGCCTCCTTTCTTTAGAGGAAAATTCGATAAGAGGGCTCCAAGGCAGCCCTTTGTCGAACCTCCACGTATGCCGATTCCACCGTTACCTGCGCCTAAAATGGGGATTTGTCAAGGAGAATATCCTCTGGCACCTTACGAAAGGACTGAGTCTCCTCCTCCTTTGGGTGCTCCAGGCTTCCCTATTCCACCCACTGACCTTCAAAGTTCTAGAATATATAGAACAAGATCCAGTCAAAACTATTCAAATTGATGGCATTCCTAGAGAGATTAGGTTCTATGGTGATACAGCAGTTATTATGTTGGACTGGGATGATCCTAGAGAAATTAAGTTTTTGCCCGGCTGTCGAAGAGTTACATTTGACAACAAGGACTCCATAGTTCTTAATTTTAACGAAGGCTATAAACAAGTGGAAATCGATGACCAAGTATTCGACATCAAATTCGGTGCGCCTACAAGAGAATTGTACATAAATGGTAGTTGGTATGAGTGTTTCTTTGGGGGACAACCATTTGGTGTAATTATTGACGGCAAGCCAAGACTAGTGCATTTAGAGGGACCCATGCCTCAAGTTGATATTGGGAAAATGAAACGTACCGATTTAGTTGCGGGCAAAATTAATCTTATAGTAAATGCTACTCAAATGTTTCCTGTATATTTGGATGCAAAAGTCCAAAAGATATTGGTCAATGGTCAATTTTTAACCATTCGTTTTGTAGACTCATTAAGAACTGGTTTTGATAAACGAGCAGCCATTCAAAGTAGAATTTGGTGAACTGCCGAAGCCAATCTTTGTTGGTACAGAAAAGTATTTCATTAGATTCTCAGCTTTGCCTAGAAATGTTAAACCCTGGATATATCCAGATCACTAATATGGAAGGCGGCGGTTTGCCATTGGTGCCTCCTGTTGAGAAGTTCGAGGTCCAGGATCCAGAGAATAATGTTATGGAAATTGACGAGAAACCATTAAATAGACCAATGAAGACGCCAAGCCCAGAAAACAACACTGAAAGCTTAGGTGAGTTATCATATATCTGTCTGATGGAAGTATCATCAACCTTACTAAGAAAATGGTTATAACATGCCTATAATTGTTGCTACAATAATAACATTCTTTCATAACCTTATTTTATTTCAAATCTTACAATTTTTTCTAGGTCTCGACATGCTAGCGAGTGTGATGCCGTCAAGCGTGGTAGAAGCTTCTAGCTCTGAATATAGCCTCGCAGAACCTTTATTCGCGAAGCCGGAAAAGATCCCGGGTCTGGAAACCCCATCAGATGAAAAACCACCTAACCCTATACTACCACTTCCTTTAAACATTAACGTTAGTGATTTGTTCGCTAAACCTAGTAGCAACTGGTATTGTCCAAGTGCCCAATGAACCTAAGACTGAAAGTAAAGACGATAAGGCTGACGAAGTTAAACAGAAGCCTCGAGAGGATAAAATGTGATTCATCGAGTAGATTTTATGAAACCTGAAACAATGAGAGTGTGAGTATTTTCCTGTTTATTAATCATTTATGACAGCAATTGGAAACAAAGTATTTTCAGTTATAACAAAAAACAAATGGTATTCAATGAAAAATCAATCACTGTAGTGGTTTCATAACAAGGTCTATCAACAACAATTATTCGTCTAGTTTAGTTATACTATAGGACTGACAGAGAGTATAGTTGTATTCCTGTAAAAATATAATTTTACAAAAAAAAATACGATTTTACAAAAAGCTACTGAGCAAAGCTCTCCGGTCTCCTAGGTACTAAACTTAATTTCGGTAATAATAGCTTCATTCGGTAGAAATAAAATACGTCATGGAATCTAAGACTTTTTCGAAAAGTATGTACTCAGACGATGATATATAGAAGGTTTCTAAAAGATTTATTAAAAAAAAAAATTATCAAACCCGGCGTTTTCGTAAAATCAACATTTCACTTCGCTGCAACGCAATGGCTGATGCCTAGGGTCGATGCCCCTTATTCATTACTTACTGTATCAAGCTTAAAAACTACTCCAATTTTCCCTTTACACTTCACCGGGCTTAGTTCCGTCTGACGCATAATACATTTTAGCTATGCAACTTAATAAAATAAGTAGTAATTAATAATTTTATATAGATGGCTCATACATGAAAACTTATTAGACTCCTTTAGTTGTTATTCAGACGTATTTAAAAAAATGAAAGTAGCTTATTATGTACGTCGCTTAGATATATATATTCAAATTATATTATTGTTATGCAATGCTATGTTTGCAGTCAGGTTTAAATTAAAATAGTGTGGTGTTAAAGTGCCTATTTTGTTTATGTAAAAATATTCTACATATACCATGGGCTGAGTACATACTATTCGTAAAAACACTGCCTTAGATTTCCATTGTATATTCCCACTTAAATGAAATCGCTTCTTATGTTCGTGTTATTTTAAGTATACATTGTATTTGCAAATTTTGAAACGAGTAGTTTATAAAGTCCACGATAGAGGACGAATTTTATTATTTTGTAAAACGTAGTCTCCGTTAGAAGAGGTTTCTGCGACATAACCTAATCAAAGTTTGCTGTGGCAGTAAGCAACCGGGGCTGGTGTCGCGCCTGTACGGCGGCATGCAGTGCTCGGGCTGCGGCGCGCGCTTCCCGCCCGAGCACACGGTGCGCCTACTCGCAGCACCTGGACTGGCACTTCCGCCGAAACCGCCGCGACCGGGACTCGGCGCGCCGCGCGCACTCGCGCCACTGGCACTACGACCTCTCCGACTGGGTGCAGTACGAGGAGGTGGAGGACTTGGAGGAGAGAGGTAAGCTCACGCTACGTTAATACGTCACGTACGTAATCTGCACCGGCACTTCCGCTACGTAGCATAACAACGTACTGTCGATGGCGAAGTAGTCGAATGAAACTTATTTTTGGCTTAAATAGTAGGCGATCCTCATCGATACT
>OY982578.1:1279279-1331840 GCA_963859945.1 Euplagia quadripunctaria | reverse complement strand
GAAGTTGTTGAAGATAAAGATATGTCAGAGGCTGTAGAAGTAAGTATTTATTTACTAGCCCCGGCTTCGATAAATAGATACCTACTAATGTGGTGAACTATATAAACCTTCCTTGAATCAATCTATCTATTTATGAAAACCGCATTAAAATCCGTTGCGTAGTTTAAAAGATCCAAGCGTTACAGACGGCTGGAAGCGACTTAGTTACATGCTATGTAGAGATTTTTATTTTATAGTACTGATTTCGGGATTGAATATCGTTGGATGTATACTAAAAAATACAGATTTTTTCCATGAACCCATTTTCATCCATTTGTGGAAATAGTGAACTGGAACTCAACAATGGCCATATTTGGGTATAAGTTCGCGTTTTATTATCTTTTCCAGTTTTTAAGTAATCTTCGAAATATATCCAACACTAAGTGTTAAAGCTGTCACTGCCCAATAGAGATGGTGATCTTGACACATCCCAACGCACCATAATATTGGGGTGTGTTATGTTGTAGATAGATAGATAGAAGAAGAAAGATAAAGAGTTCGTACACTTACAACACACAAAGGTCAATGTACAGCGTAGCTTGTACAGTGGGAAACATGAAATAAGGGGCTACCTCCTTTTTATAATCATGAAGTAGTGTTCAGTGTTGTATAAATTCCTCATGAATTGCCTTAAAAGACGGCTGCCGCGAGTGCAACTATAGTTAGTAAGTTAGTAACTGACCTGTACATTGTACATCAGGGATCGTTGTTAAATGCTCACATTGTAATGTTTAATTAAATTAATGATCATGTATATTATCCGTAGATTGTCGAAGAAGAAGAAGAGGAAGGCGATGAAGATGACGTAGTTTTCAAAGCAGAATCCAGTGGAGGAAGTGATCGTGGATGATGACAATGACACGGATGATGAGACCACCGCCACTAGAGCCGAGAGGGACCGACAGGCTGAGATTGACTTCAGCATGGTCAAAATTAAACAGGAGCCTATAGATCCAGGTATATAACCCTAAAAATGGTAAATTCTTATTTTTTACCGACTTCAAAAAAAAAAGGACGAGTTTTTCAATTCGTCGGATTATTTTTTTAGTACGTTCCCCGATTACTCATAGACGGCTGGACCGATTTTAAAATTCTTGTTTCGTTTGAAAGGGTATACTTCCCAGGTGGTCCCTAGGTCAGCAGATCAGGATCTGATGATGATACTTTAGAAATCGTGGGAACTCTTCAAATTTTACAGGCACACTTGAAGCGATTTGGGTATTTTTTTATAGTGACTCGTGCATTTGTTAATTGTATAAGTTTTACTCAAGGTTCGTCTTATTTAAATTTAACAAAAATAAACTTCTAAAGATGAAAAATTAAGGGATGAAAATGCAGCTTATTACAATTTATCGTGAAGTTGGTGATACTTTCTTTAAAAGATAATCATATTATTTATGCCATGGTACATACTACCTTAATTAATATACAAAAACATTTTTATTAGAGCAAAAGGCTCGCGACCGCCATTAGTCTCTTTAGTAATCAATAAATCTCAATCTTCGACGTTAATATTCACAGACGACGAACCAATCATCACAGCAGAAGAAGCAACGATCCCCGCGTCAGTGGACACCACGCACGCCACCGTGCAGTCCATCGACGGCAACATGCAGCTGGACGCGGCCAACTCGCCCGCCAACGTTCTACCGCTCGGTGGGATACGAATCAACATCTCCAAGTCGTTACCGACCTTTGTATCGACCAACCAGGAGCAAGATAAAAACTTACTGGAAGACGTTAGCTTGGACGACGAGCCTCTACCGCCAGGAGAGGAGCCGGAGCTACAATATAAGTTGAAGCCTTCTTTAGAAGGAGTTCAGTTTAGCAGACAACCTCCTGTCAGTAAAGGCAATGAACTGTCAGGGTTATGTTCGATTATGTAATACGAACTCTTTTCCATTTGGCGAAATCCTGTATGTGTTGATTGCACGGAAAGTACAGCGGGTTCGATTCCCGCGAACGGTAAATACCTGTTTCAAATCCATTAAATTGTTTATTATGTCTTCCAACCCCTTTAGGTTGTAGAACGTCTAGAATTAAGAAACTACTTGTTTATTTTGGAGTAGTATATAAATACAACTGGGCTTATCTTAACGTATTTGATCTAAGGGAACGTGCCTGTGACCCGTTCTGAGGGGGGGAAGGGGGGTCTTCAAAATACCACGCTTGGTCACAAGGGGGCTTTAGGTTTTCGTCACGTACTCAATATCCTCTAGGGAAATCTCGTGCTTTTCGAACTATATTCAAATATGGCGCGCAGCGTTTAACGCTTTTTAAACTCACAGGTGGCAACGAGCAAGCGTTTAGCGCTTTTCAACTTTCTGAATTTCTTTTTCTTTTCTGAAAATTATTTAAACTACGTGAAAACTAGACGGGGGAGGAAGGGTCTTGGCATATACTACGGGTGGTCCCCGAGGGGGGGGGGGTGTATAAAAAATGGGTCACGTAGTATGGGTACGTTCTCTAAACAAAAATGACAAGTTAATACTTTGATCGGACGCTCTAAATAATATGTGTCGAATGCTCAAATAAGCCGAATGCGTGTAGACATTTTAAGATCAAATTCTATAATCAACAATGGTGATTTTAATTCAATGCTCATTTAGAGACTACGTCAAAAAATTAAAGGAATTATTGGGTATAAAAATAATTATGTTATTGGTATATATGTAAAATATATAAATGTAAAGTATTCCTAAAGATAAATAAAAATAATTAATAAATTTTCGTGATATCTAAGAATAGGTACTTAAAAGTGTTAGTAGATGAATACTAATGAAGCATTGAAGGTAGCAGTTAGAAGATTTATAAATTTAATGATATTGGCTACATGCCTTTCGTAGGTAATTATCTTGTAAACTGATACAGTTTAATTGATTCATGGCAGCATATAGTACGTACAATCGCAATGTAAACAGTAAACGTGTATTATTTGAGAGTTGCTCCGGTCATTCTTGTAAAACAACGCGATGTGAATAAATTAACAATTAGTCTTGCCTCTTACGTGACGTATACGGTTCAAGCAGTTTGAGTCTATTGACATGAACATTGAACTGCACGATAGCTTGCTAATTGATATTCTTCTAGGTCGAAAACAACATTGCTATTTAAATCAGTAAAACACAACTGTATATCATTGCCGTATGTAACCCCAAAAGGCATGCAAAATGATGGAATGTCAGCCGGCTGACGATGAACTGTTACCGAAGATTAACTACGTGGTAACGTGACAGTCGATCGCCGATCATATACTTGTATCCGCGTACTATGAATTGTTCGAAACAAAATGTGATATTAAACTTAAGTTACGACTTATCTATCTTACTGTGTGTTTGATTACAATTGACGAATTAATGTTGTATATCATGTACTAGTGTAAATACGGTGAATTTTGTAAATACTTGTAGTATATTTTTAAGGGTACAAATTGTTACTTGCACTGTTTGTATGGACTTGAATGATTTATGAATGTGAATATACTTAATTATAGAGAATCTCTGAGTTATAAGGGCTTTTGTTTTATTGAGATTTCATTCTTTAACGGCCTATGGCTTTCCCTTTTTAGTTTTATGATAAAAAAGAAAATTACAAAAAAATAAAATACTTATATTTGAAAACAAAAAAAGGTGTCAGATTAATTATTCAATTATTAAAGCAATCACATGGCATGTTTAGTCTTTTGCCAATAAACTTTTGTTCTATCACAAGGTGAAATGTCACATCACTTGGTTTGTTTGTTTAATTTATAAATGATAAATAAATAAATGTTTAAATAAACTACATGGTGTTTCTTCTCGATCCCTGTTATCTTATAATTTCGAATAATCCTTGCTGTTCTGTATCGGAACACATAAAATTAATTCTCTCAAGGTCCAATGCACAAAACAGCAATTAGGTATTTAATTAGTGCTGGTCTAGTAAGCGTGGTCAAATATTAAAATTAAAAAGGTGCTCTTTCATTGTTTTGTGCGGACCAATAGCGTTTCTCTTTGTTTTTATTACACAAAACGAAAACATTAACGTTTTTAATCTATGAGGCACAAAATGTTATAATCTCCGCTTATTGTGGAACGAGATGTCATTGCCAGGATGAGCGCATTTTGGCGCTACCACCCTCAACCGCTAGTTTTTAATCAATGATAAGACTAAATTTACTTAGAACTAAATATAATAATAATTTATTTTTCTGTGCAGAAAATAGGGTAGATAGAATGGTGGTCATAATATGGATATGACTTATGTACTATTTTTTTTTGGCTTAGTTCTCTAACATATCCTTATCGATACGTGCCCCTAAAAGTCTATTAGCGACTTGACATTTCGAGCACCTGTAGCTATCATTAAATAAGGCACTTGAGCTGTACTCCTGGTGTTGCATGTCCCTTATAGGTCACGAAGGTCTCAACAGGCGGGCCACATGTTTCTTTGCTGGCTTTGTGGTACCTATAAATATCTCCCATTTTTGCAAAACATTAGCCTAAAGCAACAATTTTGTCTGCCTCAAATAAAAGGAAAAAAAACAGTAGCGCCCAGGAAAAAAAGTAGGTAAAGATTTTTTGAGGAAAAATAATACAACTCTTAACAATACACTGATTTTATTTACAAAATTATATGATTGAATTACCGGCAGTAAAAAAAACAGCCGTAGTACGAATATGCAAGCAACAACAACAATCTGGAACAAATTGTCGCCTGCGGTATTTCCGGACCGATACGACCTCAAAGACCGGCAACGTACTTGTGACTCTTGAGTTGCAGGTGTCCATGAGCAACGGTATTCACTGACCATTAGGTACCCGACTGCTCGTTTGCCCACTTTACCATAAAAAAAATACTCAGTAAATTTTGTTATATTCTCTTATTTTGTCTTTTTATATTATTTACTAGCTCTTATTACATTATTATGTTGTGTTTTGGAAAAAGTTATTTTATTAAGTTCTCCCGTAAGATTTTTTGGTACTGTAGATTGAGATTTTTTATTACAGGGTACATTGTTTGATTGGAACATGTTTTTAGTTTATTTCTATTTGTGTTACTGGTTCTCTTAATAACCTTACCTACTGCCAAAAAAGCATAGCGTTGCTCATGTATTCCTTCAACTAGTTAGTAACAATGCCATAACAGTTTTAAAGACTAACTCCATTTTGGAAATTATTTAAAAGGCAACAACAAGGCTCTGTGAGAAGGATGAGGGATCCTTTTCTACATAGTAGAAATGTTAACTATACTTGAAAGCACGAATGATATTTAGTAATAATATTTATAAGGTACGATACTGTTTTGTTTACCTACCTTACGTTTCGATTGAATTGTATGAGTGTTGTCACAGCTAGACTGGACATCCTGGTTTTTTAACTGAAACCATCTTTAGCCGCATTGAGCAATTTTTGGTAGAGGAAAAACTTATGGGCTCGCATCGCTGACATGCTAATGTGACGTACTGCGCCAGACAGGTGACGCTTAAAAAAACACAGTTATTTTTCCAAATTATGATTTCACTTCTGTCAGCAGTTACCATGACTGCCTGTTTTTTATTGAAATTACATATATTATTTATAGTGTCCAGTTGAACTGTGACAACGATTGGTGTAATTCAATTGTTACAAGCAATATATTATGGCTAATAGAGTGCCTATTAGTGCTTACTATAATAAATTACCATTAATTCTACTATTACATAATATATTCTACATGTCACAGTTATGTGGCCATCTAGGGAAGGGAATTGTATCCTTTATATTATATATATTACACAAAACCTGAAGTAGTCTTTCCAAGCCTAGTCCATAACCACCAGTAGGTATATTACCGAATTTTCGCAATTCTAAGTACCAGTTTAATTTTTCAGATGGTAATTTTAACTTTAGTTTTTCATAATCATCTTCTCTTAAACTTCCACCAACTACTTCACCTGTGATGGGTGTTAGGAGGTCTAAAGCATCCACCTGAAATAAAAGACAAATGATTATGATTTCCGTGTTGTGAAAATATTTTATTTGAAGCAACTAAGTTATAATTTGTATTATAAAAATATACCAAAAGCATTTTTATTTAAGATTTATAAATTAAAAACTACCTTTGTATTGTCTTCTTCACATTGTTTCATGTAAAAGGACTTCATATCTTTTGGCCATTTAATCACAAAGACTGGAATACCATCACAATGTTCCACAAGTGCCAGCTCTTGCTCTTTATTTATTCCTTCATCAGCCAGATTTGCCCCTTTTTTCTGTAAAACCTGTCTAGCTTCATCATAAGTTAATGTTATAAACTTTTTATTAACCCAAGTTGGAGCAAAATTTTTTTTATCTATCATAAACAAATCAGCTTCATTTGTGTTTCTAATTTGGACAAATATATATTTGACTAGTTCTTCAATAGCTAATTGTAATTGTTCTATAGTTTCGCAAAAAGCTAGCTCTGCTTCTAACATATAAAATTCTGATAGATGAAGCCTGGATTTTGAATTTTCAGCTCGGAAAGTTGGCCCCAATGTATAGACATTACCCATGCCTCTACAAGTTGCTTCTAAGTGTAACTGACCTGATACTGTTAGGAAAGTCTTTGAACCAAAGTAAACCGAGTCCTTGTCTTTATTCTCTTGCATCATAGCTTTAACAGTCTCTTCGTTATCTGGCTGTAATTTGAATACTTCCCCAGCACCTTCAGAGTCATTGGAAGTTAAAATAGGGGTGTGTATATTTATATAATTCTTCAAGGCATAATAATCATTTATGTGTTTCGTAAGTGCACTTCTTACTCTTAGGACTGCTGCTGTATAATTATTTCTCGGACGTAAATGGAGATATTGCCGAGTATATTCCGGTGCGTGTGTCGTTCTAGGGTTAAATGGATAACCATCTAAAACAACACAGGTGCCTAGAACATTGACATTATCCGCAATTAGCTCCAGTTGTCCTTTAGGATTACTAGATATTTTACCAGTAATATGAACTGAAGACCCATATGTTAGAGAATTTGTTGTAACGGCTTTTGGAATAACAATTTGTAACTTTTGTGCACAGGATCCATCACTTATATCGGCAAAAATTAGGTCCTTTTGTTTTCGCAAATTCTTCACCCAACCCTAAAACATATCAGATAATTTCAATATAAAGCATTTTTACCTTTTATTTTTATTGGTTTAAGTTACTATTTCTACCTTAATTTCAGTAACTTTGCCGATATTGGGTTTTTGTAATACAGCGGCTATAACGCTGTATCTCTTATAAGTGCCATTATATTTAAACAAGGTATTGAGCTTCCTCGTAAAAGTACTTTTGTACATTCTGTTAAGTATCAAGCATTTAATCTAATTGAATGTAAATATTTCTTAGTTAGTTTATAATGATTTATTTCCCTTTCCTTTCTTCATCAGCTGTCACCATGCTGTCACAGCCAGCTGTGTATTTTTATGGCTTGGCCATCAAAGTCACAGAGTACTTTATTATTATGAGAGGATGACTGAAAGCCAAAGTGTATAGAACAAAGAGCTATAAGTATGGAAACACTAGGCTTGGCTACACACTGTACGGCTTGTGCAGCTTGTGCTTTTGCCATTGCAAATATTTTTTAATTTTTTTAATTATGCATTAATAAAATATTATTAAAGAAACATTTACCTATAGCTGTTTTTTTCTCGCTAGCTAGCTATGCCATTTTAAAAATAGCTTAAATACTGTCATGCCAACACTGCTAGAATCCACTAAAAAAACGATTACAATCCTCAAGTTTGTACTCCACTAAGCTACTAAACAAGTAACGACCTGACGGTAACCGCTAACTATCATTACCGGTTACAAAGCTGTTATCGGTGTCAATTATCTAATCGTAAACAAACCACTCTCAACTCTCAACATTTACGATATCACAAGTTCTTTACCAATCCTATACTTTCAGTTATAATAAAGTTCTCTGTGTCCTGTCCTCACCTTCACCGCCAACCCTCAAAGCTAAGCTATTATAAGGTTAAACCAGAGCTGGGCAAAACACATGCTATGCTATATTCAAATACAAATTACAAAATACTTTTTCGCATGTACTTAAAATACGAAATACAATATACTTTCAAGTCGTGTATTTGAAATATAAAATACAAAATAGAGTATCTTAACCATTTGTATTTAAAATACAAATTAGAAAATACATAAAGAACATCAATAAAAGAAGAATCTACTTTTAGGAACAGTAGATTTTCATTTTTTTTGTTTTATACCAGGTCTCGGTGCCAAGAAGCGTAACACCCACCTGATGGTAAGCAGTTACAGTAGCCTATGGACGCATACATGTTGCCTTCTTCAACGAAAATTTTACCGTCCGTAAGCAAAACGAATCCGTAAGCAAATTTTTTTGTTTATTGGAATGCGGCATAACTTCGAAACTTGACGGTGCGTCGTCGCCGGAAATGTGGCATCTAATAAACAACCTCTTTTTCGAGAATGGATAAAAGGCAGCAAATTATAAAATAAAATAAAATTTGTAAATATTTGTGAAAATGTATTTTAAAGCTGTAAGTATTTGAAATACTAATTACTGAATACCTCAGTGATGGGTATTTGAAATACCAATTACAAATTACATTTTTCAGATGTAATTGAAACATAAATACCAAATACGTATTTGTATTTCAAATACGTATTTCAATTGCAAGTAATTCAAATACTGCCCAGCCCTGACTGAAACATAAGTATATTCCAAATTCCAACAACTGAAATTGATGCGTATTGTTACCTGTTACTTTAACTTCCCATAAATCTCATTCAAATCGGCCCGGAGTAACGAGGTAACGACTGCCTTCATAGTATAATTATATAAATATTATCCAGTAACACTTAACTAGGAATTTGGGTTGTAATTGAGATATGTACTAAGTTTATTTTATTATATTGTTATAAAACTGTTTGAAGGAACACACATATTATGTTATGTAGGAAACCTTCTATAGATATATCTAACCCACGCCAATTTACAAAACTAATTATCGGGTTAAGAAATATCGATAAATTCGGTTTTTCGTATGCCCTACCTTGCGTAGCTGGCAAGTTTTTATTCTGTCAAATGTCATTCGGCAAATCATGCATGTTCGATTTGTTGCGTTGTGAGTGTAATATTTGCAATTTATCATAAAATTTAAATATATTTGTGTATTTTAATTTATTAAAGTTAAATGTAAGTACCAATTGCGTATTAGTATTGTTTTAAGCTACTTACATTTTTATTAAAATTGACTTCGTGTATTAATTGTACTAATGTATTAAATTTTAGTTAATAATTGATCATTCAAACTGGTTTTCCTAGTTATTGTGTCCTTGGCAGTCATGTTATGTTAATAAGTGTCAGTCAGATGAGTTTTATACCTTTTATTAAGTTTTAATTTCAGTTTTCTTTGTACCTGCTAAAATATCGTTTATGCCCTACTGAACTACATAAAAATTCCGAAAAGTATTTCTAACGACACTTTCTACTGGGGCTATAGTCACGTAAACGCATTCAGCCGAAACTTAATTGTAGTTTCGACTTTAAAGAGTGCTGTGTAGATTGATGCAGAGTATAAAAAACTATTTAACACTTTTTATCACCTCTTATCTGATAATGGTGTACTGAAACTTGAGTTTTCCAATCCTTTGATATAATAGTTTAATAGTTACTTTATGGTATTAAATTTCCTGTTTTATGTATCTGTTGAACATATTCTTTTGGAAGTGATAGGCGCCACATTTGAAAAATTAACTGTGTTTAATAACTATAATTTAATTAAAGAAACAATTAGCAAGCTAGCAGTGACAAAAATCTAATATAACATTTTTCATTAGAAGAAAATGGCAGATCAACCGGATCATCAAGCTGGAGACGCAGGCCCACCAAAGGGAATCCCTGCACTGAAGGCCCATGTAGCTGCTAACAAAGTGGATGTTGCCCTATGGGCCATTCGTGTACTCACAGTGCTCTTTACTATAGGATATGTACTACCTCTTTTTAACAAGTAAGTTAATTAAAATAAGTACTAATTATGTTCATTTACAGCACATTAGCGTGCGACAGAGAGTATGTTAAATCGTCAGTCCCGGGAGTCATACAAACATCTGTGACATTCGTTATGGGTAGTTGGAGCCCTAAAAAGTCCGACAACCTGGTCTAACTACAGAACTTCGATATCGCCTATTACTTGGGTTGTGGAGGTCTGATGGCAGTCGCTTCATGTGAAATATCAAAGTTCGGCCGTATCATAGTTAGACTGTAAAGGTGACCTCAATTTACTTGGGAAAAGGTGCAGAGGTTGATAGTTTTGTTTTATACATACCCCCATGGATCATCACCTCACCATGGCCACTGGTGATGTGGTATGTCGCAATCAAACTGACAAAAACCACACAGTGTTCTGTGACAAGTGAGTCTATTGCAAGGAACTCAGGTATACCCTAGGAATGAAGTCCTCGAGAAGGCAATGATAGCTAAGTAATATAATCATTGGTGTATTAATGCCAGTGGTCAGAGATACCTAGTCCAATAATAATTCTGTGAGATTTTTGACTTTCAAAGTTGTGTATCTGTTACAATTTTATCTGTTGTTTCAATGATGTAGGTAGACATAATGAAGAAACATATACACATAATGAGTATTTTATAACATTTCAAAGGTGCAAAAAAAAAATTTATAAAAAAATATTGATTGAGGTATACTCTTATTCACACATGTCCATTTTTCTTGTTTACAAGATATTTTTATGCATGTAGAGGCCATTTGGCGGTAGTAAAATAATGTGAGGCAAAACTTTAAATTGAGTGTGAGTGAGTTGACCGTAATACTACAATTTGTTAGTTTTTTTTAATTTATTTTTTAAAAAGACAACTCCCGCATTAGGAATACTCCTGTATCGCGGGGGGCTTTACAAACATTCAAACAATGGACATAAAGAACACCCAGACTCGGGACACGCAAATTTTTGTCCCATGTGGGATTTCAACTCACAACAGTCGGCGCGGCTTAGTGGCGAGGTGGCCACTTAAACCATTGCGCCATACGTGCAGTTACTAGATAGATAACCGGGATCCTGCTGTTTGGCAAAATATGTTTCGTCAAATTTCACTTTCCAAAAAACTTATCGCATAGTTTCATTTCCCAAAAGAATCTTTAGCAAATTTCGCATTTTAATCACTTCGTCAAATATACCTTTGGCAACTTTTTACTTGCGCAATTTTTATTGAGTCAAATATATATTAAGCAAATGCTTTATTTTGTAAAAAATTATATTTCAAAAGTAAGTTCGTTCAAATTTTGATTTTAATATGGGTGAAAAATTGTAAAAACATGAAAAGTCTGATGTAAATCATATTATTATTATTACCTATTAAATCGTTTCTTCACACAATCAGAATACAGAAGTTAGTCCAATAATTAAGTACAATAATTAAATTTTTATGTAAAATTTTTAAATTAACTGCCAGAAAAGTGGGTTAGGTTAGGTTAGAACTGTGGCCCCAACAGAGCGCGAGCCGAGCGAGCGAAGCGAACGTGCCGCGACAGCGGCCGGCGAAGCGCCGGAATTGATCCATATTTGACTACCTAATACTTGGTAAAATGAAACTTTGCCATGTAATTATTTGTTAAACAATAAATTGCCAAAAATAGTATTGCTAACTGTAAAATTGCGAAAAGTTGTTTTGCCGAATGAAAATTTGGGAAACATACTTTGGCATGTCACACTTTGGGGAACGTTTTTTGCCAAACATTAGTAAACCTAGATAACCAAATAAATTAATCATAATTTCTTATCATTGTTTTGCATATTTATTTTGGTTGTAATTTATTTGGTTTGGTTGTTGGCTGTATTTAAACTACAACATGCATAGTCAATTCGTTACTCAACTGTTATTAAAATTGGATCTTTAGTGCTTTAATTACTTAACCATAAACATGATTGAACAGAACACAATCATTTTAATTAAGAAAGCATTAAATTACATTGTTGAAAACCTGACAAAGTGCATGCAAGTCCCCTGGAATTGCAAAGCGTCCATAGGTTAAGGTAACCGCTTACAACCAGGCAGGCCATATGCTTGTTTGCCACCAATGTGGTATAAAAAAACCTAAGTGATTATTCAACACTCTTAATTCTTTTTACATTTTAAGTGGATTTTATATAATCTATACAAAAACATTATAACCTTGTCTTAAGTATCATGTGTGACTTGAATTGAATGAGAACATATTTTTTTTGTTAAAAATACTGTTTGTTATTCACAGTAAATATTTTTTAGAGTTAACAACATACCTATTATTTAACTTCCACTCCATTGAGGTCTCCTTCTTAATTATTATGATTAAATCTGGTAACGTAACTGTAGTATGTATATAATATACGTATATAACTTAATTTTACCTTGTGTAGAAGTTATCTATAAACAACAACAAAAAAATAGCTCACTGAGTCGTAGATTGAAATAAGTTACAGATGGCGTTACGTTTGAATAAATAAAAAGTTTTTTTTTATTGTGAAATGGAATAGATATGAATAGAGATCAGTATTAATGACATGACACAACATGTCACTAATAGTTAAATTTTCCTAGAGATCGTAGGTGTAATGTAATATACCTAATCACTGATCGCTACGCTCGTGTAATATTCACGACGCGGCTATGGATGTAGTTATTCTTGTCACAGTGTACGAGTGTACATAGTACTCTTTCCTATGGTTTTCAACATGATGAATATATTAATGGAACCGAAACTGTTACGTCCTGTGCGGTACGGGGATTCCACACTTTAGTCAACGAATATATCCTAGACCTAGAAGCGGCTACTTGTGTGAACTATGCAGCTTTTCCAAGTCGTGAACAAATGAGCGACCTTAATGTGTTTGTGGTTCAGTAATAAGTGAAATATACACACATCCCCTCACTTAGAGAAATCAAACGCACGCGCTCGATGTGCTGTGTGAGAATTTAACAGATAAATAATATTCTCAGTATTTAATTGCGCCCGTAGCACATCTGGAGGAACTCCGATTGATAGCAATTACTATAAAACGTGCTCGTGAGCGTATTTATTAGGTACAAATAGGCGGTGGAATTACAGTTAGGAAGCTTCATTGAGCAGAGGGAAAATGCCTCATGTGTGCTGACTGTATATTGGATACCTAAATTCATCACGCTGGCCTCGCGTTCTCTATCAGCGGTATGACACCAATTGTTGTAATAATTTCGTAATATTTTTCTACAATCCTTTAATGGGTTCTATTAGACTTTGGATAGCTGAAGTGCTACTCTATTAATTAGTTTAGTTAGTTGAAATTAGTTAGCTAAACCCGGTCCCACACTTTTTTGCCGTAATACACCAGAGTAAAATTTATCTCATTTATTTTTTATTTCAATTAAACGTAAAGAAATTTAAATTACTACTACTTTACCAAATTGAATAGGTAGGTATAAACTGATCGATTGAATTCAGATCATTAGTATTAGGTTTATGTAGGCCTGCCATCACTTAAATTGCCGACGCCGGACAATCTCTTCAAAAATCCCGGATTCTTCCACGGACACCTTAAAAAAAATGCCGATTCCATTTTTTTTATTAAATTAAATAGCTTGTTCATCTAACAATTATAAGTTGCCCCTGGCACAGAGTGTCCCAGTTTTACCCGGACGCTTTTTGAAAACCCCGCCCGGACGCTCCCCGGACGCCCTCTAAACTAGGACAAATCCGGGGAAACCCGAACGGATGGCAGCCCTAGGTATATGGCAACCATGTTGATAAAAATGCTACACTTTTTATGTACTAAAGTTATAGATGTATTGTAAAATGTAATTGTACATAGTAATCACACAATCTTTAGTTTATATTCTGTTTTGTACTTTAGCAGAGAAACAGTTAAATGAATCAGAAGTGCAGATGACTAAAGGCAAATGTTAAAGTATCTGAGTGTTTGGAATCATAGGCTTCATTGGTTTTACATATAAAACAGTTACATATATCCTACTAATATTATAAACGTGAAAGTTTGTGAGGATGTGTGGATGTTTGCTACTCCTTGACGCAAAAACTACTGAACCGATTGCAATGAAACTTGGTATGTAGAGAGCTGGAGACCTGGATTAACAGATAGGCTACTTTTATCCCGATATTCCCACGCAATCTATAATGTTATAAGTAATTGTATCATGTACCATGTAATAAATAGCCTCCAGTGAACAGTACGTGTAATGTTGCGACTGTACTTCTGAGATCGTGGGTTCAATTCCGTTCTGTTCAGTGGTGTCAGAAAGATTTTTCAGTAGACGTTCCTAACGCATGTTTATTCCCGCAGTCCAGTATCAGCATTCTACAAAGCTCTCCTTGCCAACGCGGCGACATCAGCGCTGCGGTTGCACCAGCGCATTCCCGCCCGCGAGATCAGCGTGTCAAGAGAGTTCCTCGCGAGGTTCTTCTTAGAAGACAGCGCGCATTACCTCTTCTACTCACTCATATTCATGAATGTCGCACCCAATTTGTGTATCCTTTTCAAAAGAAGGCACTAGCCACTCCTATAACGTAGGAGTAAAAATATAGCTACCTGGGTGATACATCTCTCCCTACACACGTAAGTATGTAATAAAGTACAATACATGACTGTATTGTAGGCGATTTGAGTAATTTAAGAATGTCTCTTAGGGTGCGTCTGAAAGGGAAATACTTTTACTACAATGTATGGCTGCAAAAAAGTTGCCGGTAACATGACATATACAATACAATATTTTTAATTAGGCCCGGCCATGTAGCCACACATTTAGAATTTTTATGTGTTGCCGGAACGATGCAGAACACTCGAATATGAATCGAAATATTTATTGCCCGGCCAGGTCTATTGTTATTTCGTTATGTTGCATGGGTAAATTGCCGTAAGTGAGACGATGCGATTTGTTGCTATATTCTCTGTATTCTTCGATTTCGTCAGCCATTGTTGCCAGACTTTGTAGCCTGTGTACAAGATAAACATAACATGAGCCATACTGGTTCAGATGTATTGCCGAGATATATGTTTCAGACATAATTTGCATTCAAATGTTTTTTCGATGGCCGGACTGTTAACAATATTGCAGCCACATACTGCAGTAAAAAAAATTCTCGTTTAAACCTTTAAGTCGCGAAAATGGTTAGAACTTATGTGATTGAAGTTTCATTCACTGAAGTTTAGAGTTTAAGAACTTGTTTTGCACTTAATTTTTTTTGGGGATTGCACCGAACGTGTAGAGTCCATTTGTGAGAATCGGTGTAATTCTATCGAAACGTCGCGTCGTCGCCGTCAAGTAAAAAAAGGTATCGTATCTTACTTAATTTTCCGCTGTTATCTCCCGATTTACAGATCTAATTTGCCTAAATATTATATTTAATAATTGTTTTTTTTTTGCGATTAAAACTTAATTGTTAAGCGGAAACGATCGAGAAAGGAATCTTCTATAAAATCTAAAAGTAAAATAATTTAGATCTGCTCTACGAATCCGCGGGAAAATGTTGAGAACATTTCCTGATAGGCAAACATAATTAGCTATGTCAATATTACTGTTGCATAAGTATAGAAAACTAGATTTTTTAATAGTTGCGTATTAAAAAAATATTTTATAAAGTATTTATGTTTTAATCAACATTGGCAAATAGGTTACCGCTCCTCTTTAATTGAGTGCATCCTGATTCCCTCTGTGTTATAATGTCAAAAATAATCATTTGGAATACGGCACGTTTAAACATAGCGTGCTCGTACTCATCAGGTATAATTTTATTAAGCAACGATTTATCTGATGTCTAGTATTTTGTCTGGTAATCGTTAGCGTTTTTTGCAGTCGGTAAAAATATGCATCCTCGGTATTTCAATGTTCTTTTATTTTTAATTAACACAAAATATAAAATGAGACGGGAAACAAGCACTATTGCATATCGTAAAATTAATTAAGTTATTAATAAAATAATGTAATCTGATATCTAGAGTAGTTAAATTTGGTCTCCAGCGGAAGTTATCTGTAAACATAAAAAATAAAAATGGGTACTACAATGGGTACTAAATGGGTAAACAGGTACTAGACCTGTCTAGTATTTTGTCTGGTAATCGTTAGCGTTTATGCAGCGTAATAATATGCATCGTCGGTATTTCAATGTTCTTTTGTTTTTAATTAACACAAAATAGAAAATGAGACGGGAAACAAGCACAAGTAAAATTAATTAAATTATTAATAAAATAATGTAATCTGACATCTAGAGTAGTTAAATTTGGTCTCCAGCTGAAGTTATCTGTTAACATAGAAAATAAAAAAGATATACAAATTAATTCTAAATCAGTTGAGAGGCGAGCGTGACAGTGACATTTGACAAAAGTCACCGTGACGATCTTTGTCACAATGTTTTATTTTTTTAATTTTCATTCATCATTAGCAGTGCTTGCCCCTAATTGTTCTAATTTCAAAATTAAATTCACTAGCGTACATACATTTACTAACTACATTTAATTTATCTAACACACTTGACTCTAAAAATTAAGCTGTAGTGACTAGTCGAATTTGACGTCAATATCTTAAATTTTTATATTATGCGTTCGTAGTACAGTAACATAACTTTCATTTTGTTCATAATTGCTCACCACTCTCACTGTCTGTTTCTTTATAACTGTAACAACTAAGGTAGAGGCACATATATTTTAACATTAAATTACTTTATGAAACATTTTTTATAGCAGCAAACATTGAACAAAAATTTTTTTTTTTCTAGAAAAGTTAGTGCATATTTATTTTATATGTTTATTAGGCACATCAATTATAGGTATGTTAAACAAGCACACTGTAAAGTTTCTTTGTTACCGTTAAACCACTAGCGTAGAATTAAGACCAGTGCTTTTTGACTGATGACGATGAGTGTAATATTATGTAATAGTGCGAATACGGAATGAGCCAGGCCTTGTCTTTAATGTTAATAAAATTCACGACACAATTTATTTTCGCTGTTTCCCTTTTTAGAATAACTCATATGTATAATCTTAAGAAGAATTTATAATTTTATTTTTGATTAGCACACTATCCCAATTAGTTTATGTAAATCAAATGGGAGGTTTTATGCTTTCAATTATTACAATTTGTTAACATAGTCTGTAAATATAAACGCTGTAATAAAAGTACATATTTCTCATTTTAGTTCGGCAAGTATGTACATATTTGACGATACTTAAAATGGATTGCATGGTCATGGTCATGGAATTTTGAAGTTCATAAGCGTTACTTTGTAAACAAATAAATGAAAATTTTAAATCCCATCATAAATGTTACATTATTATTATCAAATATCACATACATGACATCAAGCAACGAAGATTTTTGTTATAAAAAGTACTATTCTAACTCTTAACTTATTTCCTTACTGGCTGTTGTCAAAAACAAACTGGTTATAAAAAAACAAGCCACCAATTTTCTCTCAACATTCCAAGTTGACTCACGCACTTTCACTTTTTTGACGTTTCGTTTTTTGTAGATTGTGTAGATTATCGTGGTCCACTTAAATATTCAAGATCTTTACGAGATTAGGTATTCTTTTATGCAAAAAAAATCTAACAAGATTATTATCCATATCCATGGTGTCATGTTAGTTACATTTTATGATAGTACTCGTATAATATATACGAACAGGTGCTTCTTACGGTATAAATCTATTCGAATATTATGTTGCCACAAACTCGTTAATTACGTAAGTTATAATCTTGTGAAAAAGTAACTGTTTGTACATGATTATAATACAAAAATCAAGGTGACCTTCCACACTCACAACTCTTTGAATTTGTTAGACTAATAATTGTTTTTTTTTATGGTATAGGGAGCAAACGAGCAGACGGGTCAAGAGTCACAAGTGCGTTGCCGGCCTTTTAGGTGGGAATAGGGAACAGGGAGGGGGGAATGAAGGGTTAGGGCCTCCGGTAACCTTACTCACTCGGCGAAAAGCAATGAAAACATTGCTTCACTGCCGGTTTTCTGTGAGGCCGTGGTATTACTCCGGTCGAGCCGGCCCATATGTGCTGAAGCATGCTTCTCTCACGATGCCACGATTACAATGCTCAATGTTACTGCCCTGCCCACAATTTCATCAGTGTTATAATACATGTCAATCATGATAGGTCGTGACGGTCAGATAGATGTCAGATCAGGTTAGCGGTCGGGTTGTGCCACTTTTGACATGGTCCGTTGTGCCACATCCGTGTTCGGTTTGCACTATTACTTATACCTTTTTGTAATGATATCCAGATGTTCAATAATCAATTACTATAAACAAGAGCAGGCTTGTGTGTTAGACATAATATCAGTCTTGTTATACTTAATATAAAAATAATAGCTTTAAGCACAGTAGGTAATCATAAGATGAAATTTGAAGGATTGTATTAAAAAATATCGGACACATAATATGTTAACATATACATGTGTATTTATTTTTAACCGACTTTAAAAATGAGGTTCTCAACTCGACTTATTTTTGTGTATATATATTGTACTCGAGGTTGGTTTAATTTAAATTTGAAGAAAATATTCCACTATAGGGTGGATAATTAAGGGATGAAGAGTACAGCTTATTACAATTTATCGTTGATTTTGACGCATTGAATTATTGTAAAAGTAGAAGATTTACATACGATTTCCTTAGAACGATCTTAATATACTTACCTAATTACATTTTAATTAGGAACAGAACTAGTTAACACAGTAAGATTTTCTCTAAGTGCAGTTATTACAGAAAAGCAACGTTTCACCTCCCTACGATAGAATAAGTTTACATATATGTAAGAATACATATATATGTATGTATTTTTTTATGTAACAAAATACATACATATGTATGTATTCTTACTTCTTACGCGGTTAACTTAACATAATTATTTGTTATAGGTACATACGAGCATGACCTTACCTAAATTATTTATGTTTTGAACACAATGTACATAGATACCCTTAACTCAGACACAGTGGTCCTGACTCCAATCTTCTTGTTCGCGTTGCTGCACGCCGCGTCATACTCATTAACCATTCTTGACGTAAGTATCCATTGTATTACTTATCTAGTAAATGCTGACGTGGATTGCTAACATAAAGCATGGTATAATTATTGTGTCAAGTCAAAGTTAAGGTTTACTTAGTAAATGTCCCGTGTCAGCTTGTATACTAAGTAAACCTTGAATAATTATATTATCATTAACTTAAATTACCTCTTATTGCATTACGAACTAAAGATTAGTACCTACATCACGAGTGTGAACGTGAGAAGATTTAAACATAATCGCAACGTTGTTAAGGTCATAATTATTGGTCTAATACAGGCCACCATAACCCTGATTGTTAACCTTTTTTTTTTTTTTTGGGCGTGTGGAAACCCCCTCGGGCCGTCACCCCACCGGGGTTTTCGGTGGGGCGGTGTGTCGGAATCGAACCGACTAAAACCACACGGTGTGCCGTACTGCGCCTTAAGTAGGAGGGATCCGGGAACAGCTTTATTAAGACATCCGGAACCCTCCTAGCGCCTGCCCGCAATAGCGCGGGCACCACCTTCGGGTAAAATCCTCTCAATTAGGCGACGTCCAAGCACACGCGGACGCCGCCTCCTCGCGGGGGGCCACTACAGCGGGTGGAGGGGAAAACCTGTCCCATCCACCCGCGGCCACACTCAGGGCGGCATGAGGCGCTGGTAAGCGCGCCTCCGCCGCCCGGTTCGCCGGCGGCGAATTAGGTCCGAGTGGAGGTCGTCCTCCCGGACCCTTTCCGCCGCCTCCTTCTGCGAGATGACGTCCTCACAGAAGGTCGCGACCGCGGTAAAATTCCTGTCGCTACCGGCCATGGAGCGTATGACGGCCGGTAGCGAGAGATCCCCTTCGATGACTGCAGTGAGGGCCCGACGCTGCGTCGCCCAGGCGGGGCAAACCGCCAGCGTGTGCTGAGCCGAGTCCTCACTGCAGTCGCAGTGGTGACAGGCGGGACTCAATTCCCTCCTAGCGACCGAGTGCAGGTACTTCCCGAAGCAGCCGTGCCCGGAAAGGACCTGCGTCAGTCGGAAGGAAAGGGTCCCGTGCTGCCGCCCTGCCCACTCGACGATGACCGGCTGGAGCGCCTCCACGGCGGCAAAGCCAGCACGTGGAGCCTCCAGCCGGGACGACCAACGAGCCATGGTGGCTCGGCGAGCGGCCTCACGCCATTCGCGTACCTCTTCGGGCGGGGGCCGACTGCCGCTTCCCGCCCGGAACTCAGCCGTTCGCCGATATACTTCGGCGAGCACTTCCGCCTCCAAATCCCACGGGGGAGTTCCGGCCAACGCGCACGCCGCCTCCGTCGACACGGTGCGGTATCCGCGTATGGCTCTAACCGCCATAACCCTCTGAGGGCGCCAGAGGCGCGCTCTATTCTGGGCGGTTAGAGCTCCCGCCCACACCGGTGCACCGTACAGTGCCATTGACCGGACAACCCCCGTGTACAGCCGTGTAAGCTGTCGGAAGTGCTCGTCGAAGAGCCACCTACCGTCGAGGATCAGGCCCAGATACCTTATGTGGGCCTGAACCGGTACGAGGACCGAGTTAACCACGATAAAGGCGCCAGGGGGTGGACCACGACGGGGCCCATGGAATAAAAGGGCCTCCGTCTTATCCAGGGCCACCCGCAAGCCCAGCGCCTCGATGCGCCCGACCACCAGAGAGACTCCCCTGGTGGCCAAGCGCGCCGCCTCCTGAAAGTTCACCCCCCGGGCTGTGACCAACGTGTCATCGGCGTAACAAATTACGCCCAGCCCGACCCTGATTGTTAACCTACACTAAGCCTGATTCCTGAATATTAAACCAAAACTGTTACTAAACCATACCTTAGCTAAATATACATGCTGTAAGATTTGTTGTTAGTAAGTAAATAAGTAAATGTAACCTAAAACTATGTAAGTAGCACTTCACTTGCAATAAGTCTCATTCATATTACTGAAAAGTTATAGCTTCCGTTTTTAGGGTTCCGTTCCTCAAAAGGAAAAAAAGGAACCCTTATAGGATCATGTTGTTGTCCGTCTGTCTGTCTGTCAAGACCTTTTTCTCAGGAACCCGTTGACGCATCAAGTTAAAATTAATACCACATACATAAGTCAGCGGTCCCTTGAAGCTGTAAAAAAATCAAGTTTCTAAGTCAACGCAATTAAAAGATACGGCCATTAACCCTCAGATTTTAACAAATTTGAACATTTCGCAGGTAAATCAAAACCTAGGGGGTACTTCCCATTGACCTAGAATCGTGTAATTTGGCAAGAAGCAAGGTCTAACAGCACAAGTAAAGGAAAAAATCCGAAATTTGTTGTTATATCACATAAAAAAAATGTTTTTGTGGTTACAAACTTATATTTTGCGGTTGGATTTTTGACTCTGTCGCTTTCGAGAGCAACCGCAAAGTTAAGTTTGTCTCGAAAAAGACGGGCAAAAGTTTTCGAGAATTGATTCCCGAGATGGACGTACTACAACAACAAAGTGATCCTATAAGGGTTCTTTTTTTTCCTTTTGAGGAACGGAACCCTAAAAACATAATTTCATCATCGTATAACGGGAGTAATAAACATGCAAGGGAAACGTTTATCTCGTTTAGAACATGTCAGTTCTCTTTCCTTTCAATTTCCTTATGAACTGTAGTGTGGTCAACTTATTAAATCACAATTTATTAGTCATAAACTTATGTCACATCTCCATTCTCTTCTTCTCTATGGGGAAGTTTTTTCATAAATACTCAAATATTAGTGTAATAACTTGACGCAGTACGATTAATGAAAAATATCTGTAAATAGGAGATATCGGTCATTACTATTAAGTAAGGGCGTACTGTATGATAGCCTGTTCGTCAATAATGCTGCACATATATCTTTAACTACTCTCTACACTCTTCTTAATACCCCTACTGCTCCCACTTATCTCACTTCACAGTTTCAACTACTATGTTCAAACCATGACAGAGATCTTCGCTCTTCAAATAATCTCTTACTCCTTTGCCCTACACATAGTTCTTCTCTTATTCACTCTTCATTTGCTGTCCAGTCTATCTTGTATTGGAATGCGCTTCCCCCTGAAATTAGGATGTCCACTAGCCGTCACACTTTTAAAACTAAAGTTCGCGAGTTTTATAGAAAACAAATATCTTCATAATATAATGTCAATAGGTATATTTTGAATTATTTATTATATTTTCGTATTTATTTCATTGTGTCTATATAGTAGTAGTAGTATAGTTATGTATTATGGCACATGATATTTATTTATTTATGTATATTATGTGTTTGTTTATATGTACTTATTATTGTACTTATTAATGTGTAAGGTATATGAGGTATAAGATTGAGCCTTTAATAATTAGTCACTTCTCCATATATATATATATATATATATGCACCTGCCACGTCCTCTCTGCACCACCCAAAGGTTGACTGGTAGATAATGCCACTTGGCATTAAGTCCGCCTCATGTAATTTGAAATGCAGGAAGTATTAAATAAAATAAAATAAAAATATATCTAGATCTACTCTTCTCTGATCTGACCTGCCAGACCCGTTGAACAAAGGTCTGTCCCTGGCCAGGTCTATCCATTCCGATAGAATGGTTGGAATGGAATCAAAAGAGGGTGAATCCTGCCATCACTTAAAATACCACCGGACAAAATCTTCAAAAATCCCAACATATTTTTATTAATTTAAACAGCTTGTTTACGATTCATCTGACAACTATAATTTTCCCCTGACACAGAGTGTCCGGGTTTCAACCGGACACCTTTTGAAAACCCCGTCCGGACGCTCCCCGGACGCCCTCTAAACTAGGACAAACCCGGGAAAACCCGGTCCATATGGTGCACATTGCCAAATAGAGGCACGCGGAGAAACAGCAACCCCTATCGTGGAAGCCTCTCACCTCGAAGGAACTCTGACTGGAATCACCAACGTGTCCCTTCTTTCGAGCGGATGATCCCTTGTGAACCATCTCAACTAAAATTAATTGAATGCTGCTTGCCTGAGTTGAACTTAAATATTTGGAAATATTGTTTTACGATTAGCGTTCCCCGTAGATCCACTCGCGTTGATGATAACTGCTCTGCTCCTAAGGCTCGTATAGTTATGTTAAATACCTAGCAATCTTACTCGAGAATGAGCTATTAAAAGCAAAAGCATTATGCGAATCCGAGTGGTAGTTTTAGAGATTAGCGCGTTTAAACAAACAAATAATCAAACAAAAAACTTTTTACCTTTATTATGTTAGTATGATGAAATGACATGTATTAAATTCATATTGCGTAAGGTTTTTTAAGTAATTATTGCTTTGTTTCGTTATGGACGTGGTTGCGTTGCGGCATTTTAAACAAAGCATTTGACACTGATGATAACAACGATCTTAACTATGACTGTCCCAAGATAATACTATTTACTGCATGGAGGAATCGTAAACGCTTGATGACATCACGATGTCTAATTTAGCGTGCAATAATAGGATGTCTATACAGGGAAAACACCGTCTTCGTTTGCTGCTGGAAGGCAACTAGGACATTCCTTATTTAAAAATGACACAGAAATGAAAAATTAAGATGGCGGCGTTCCAAATTCTAACCGCACCATACTTTATTTATGACTAGTGGTGGTCAACATTTACTAAACAGAAGAATTGGAGGTCCCTCTATCATCCACATTCTTATAAAAATTATTTACCAAAATCTCTTAATTTAAGCGTCATAAATCAAAAATGCATTGTAAAATCATAACTAAAAAGTGAAAGGAAGTTTTGTATATAATTAAAAATATATATATGTATGTAATACTGGCAACCTCCTTGCTAAAATTCGTATCTGACATGTGAAGTTTTTGCCCTGACATCATCAATTTATTTATAATAAAGAGAATCTGTTTGTAAGGTCAGCTATTTATTAGATCTGACAGACAACGGTCAAGGCGACAATAAAGCAACATATTGATGCAGTGACATTGTGTGTGATCTATTATTTTAATTTTAAATAAGACGATTTAATAACAATTGTTATTTTATGAAATAAAGATGATAGACACAACTGTACAGCGATGGCTGTTTCATCAAGTCATAGCACTCGACCTTAGTTTTTCTTCCTTGTACATTTTAATTGTTTGTGTACGAATGACGCCACTTAATCTATTATGAACATACATTTTTCTTTACATTCATGTTGTTACCTAAGAAATCTTGTATGTCCTTGTGAAATATTTATATTGTAATCTTTAAGTATTTTCAATTTCCCGACATGACGTATCGATCGTATTCATTAGTAGACCTATGTGTGTCGACTTAAGGTTGTATTTACAGATGATGCGGTTTTGACTAAAATTTTAATTAAATTTGATAAGAGTAATTATTTTAATTGTTATAATCAAGATTCATACAAAAATAAATTGTCTGTATACAGAGTCTAGGTTAGATTTATAATTTAACATAACATGTAGGCGTGGTAATCTACGGTTCGCGTGGAAATTTATCCGAAAAGTTTAAAAGTACAGCGAATCTCAAACAAAGTTAAATGATAATTTTACCCAAAGATGGACCATTGCCTTCTCTCTTAGACCTACTATTTATACTACATAATTATCCTATTTGGTTCAAATAATTGCATGTTTATCACGCTTCATTTGTCACTATGAAATCTTAGAAGTAAATTTAAACCTATTTCTAAAAAACTATGTATATGTAGTTTTGATGACAATAGTTGGTATAATTTGTTATCTTGGAGCTGATCTGATGATGGATAGTGGAACTGTTCAGTGCCTACTAGTAAATCCTTCGACTTTGGACTCATGTGATTCGTTTTGTCGAGTCCAATAGATTGGGCTTATTAAGTATAGTCTGATGATGAAGGCAGGAGGGGTATCGTGGAACTTCTTTTCTTCTTTTAATTTCGATCACCATTAAAACGTGATTTTTCAGCTTTACCAAACTATAATTATTTAATTCAAACTTGCTACACCTACTAAAATGGCCTTAATTGGTTTTCTTTCTATAACATACAAAACCAATTGTTTATGTATCAAAACTCCATTAGTATAAGTTTATACTCTATTTGTCAATTTCGCTTTACGTGGACATGCCTTTTGCGTCATTAAAATGTTTACGCATCAAAGTCTATCCTACATCAACAACAATACATCCATAGTTTTATGAATAGCCATACATTGTTTTTGTAGAGTCCTTATTTGTGATAACCCTGGTAGTGCAAACACCGTAAGCTATATTACACATAAAATTTTTCACATAGCATGAGTTCGGACACTTGATTCACTTCACGCAGGATTAGGGTTAGTCAGAGCGCCAGAGCCACATAAAAAACCGAAAAGTGCTAGTCTTTTATAACAATAAGATAGTATGTTTGAAAGCAGTTAAAAAGTACATTGAATAACATTCTAAAGTGTCTACTTCGAACGAGATACGCGTTATTGTTTATTATTGCAGAGTAACTTTAAAATCCGCTTTTATTTCGGTTTTTCATTAAATATCTCGAAAAGTATTGCTTTTAGAGCAAAATGTCAAATCCAAAAGTTGTTCATCTGACGATGTTGCATAAGGATTCTGCGTTAAAAAATATAATTTTTTTTTTCATTGTTTAATTAAACAAGCGAAAAAGACGAAAAACACAAAAAAAATAAAATGCGTGAAAATACATGTTGCATACATATTCAAAATTGGATGAAACTGGAATATGTAACCAAAGTAAAAATAGACATTTGTATATTTTATAATGTACGCCAGGTCCGATCAAATGGGTCACGGGCAAGGAATCGGTAGGCAAGTATCTGAGTTTTTGGAATGATGAACAATAACAATATCTTTGATAACTCAAAAATTTTAATTACTAAATAAAAAATTAAAAAACTGATAAACGAAAAACCGTAAATGAAAGACCGTTATTTTCTCTAATTTTAAACTTAGACGTAAACGACTTAGTGCATGTGATTGCGCTTATTTGTATGTGAATAAAAAAAAGACAAATTTTAAGCCATGTATCGTATTGTTTTAGAAGACCACCACCCTCTAATGCTCTGCCGCCCGGACTAAGTTTTAAAGTGTATCGATTACAATACAACAAATCTTCCTGTTTATAATATTGCTAAATCAAAAGCATACTGTAGATATTCCGTAATTCGCCTCAATAAAAAGCCTTGACGATAATGAAATAAAATACATTACTTATTAATACGTGAAGAGAATTCTTTGTTATCTTTTTAAGCGAATAGCACGACGGAATGTGAAAGTTAGATTACTAAAAGTTTATATTGTAGAAGAAGTGCATAATTATCAAAAATATAAAAATATAGGTATGTTATAAATTAAAGAAATATGTAAAAATGGCTACAAAAGATACATGTAAATATACATAGTACATATAATATTGACCTGTTACGGTACGGAAAGTATATACAGTGACAGTTCAACGTATAAGTAATTGGAATTAACGGCTTCATTTATGTAACAATTATATCAATAATAATAATAAATAAAATATATAAAAAAAACACAACCCAACAACATGCAAAAGTTCAAAAGAAAAAATTTCAAAGAAAATGACAGATGTCATATAAGACAATAGCCCGATAATAAAATAATATGCATTACCATAAAATATAATGCTTACAAGATATCAAGCCAGACAGAGGACTGCACAACAAATATCCCCGGACTCGTCGCACAGCTCCGCTTCACAGCTGCCAATACACTCTTCGGTAAGATCGACAAACAGCGAGGCGTCGAGCTCAAGCTCCAGCGACGAGTATTTCTCCCCGCCGACGTCGCCAACACCTGTGCGTCAGCAGGGGAGAGGCCGGCCACCGTCCTGCTTAGAACCCCGAGGACCACTGACCTCGAATAGGGCCCCCGCTGCCGGTGGTGATGTGCGCCGCATGAAATGGACTTATTCAATGAATGAAAACGTCATGCGGGCATATTATCGGGCTACAGAGTTGGGAACTAACCTTACTGCGTACCGTGTTCGATTACTGCCTCTGTTTCAGGAGCTTGAACCAGCTGTCAACTATCAGCACAACGACTCTCGGATCAGGTACGGGCTATACAGCGCTGTCACCTGCTGGATGATACCGTACTTGAGAGGCTACGCTCTGACGTACGGAATAGATTTGTTATCCCTTCTTCATCGCAAGTTGTGGGTTTGGTGACCAATCACACACCACAATTGGCACCGCAATTACATGTTGATGAAATTGTGGATAGTGAAGCTATATCTGTAAGTACCCAATACAACGAAAGGTTAAGGAGCGCCTTGGAGGATGCGATTCTGGAATACCGGTTTGTGAACTACAGTAATAGACCCCATTTATCCCGTTTGCCCATTCATAGACGAAATATAGCGCTGGTGTGTGCCTTGGATTCGTTATTGCCTGACTATTTAGACAATAGCGAAGATCTTAGTGATACACACTCTATTCTCTACTGTGCGGCTGTCGCAGTATGTCGAGTAGCTGGAGTACATTTCTCTGTAAATACCGCTACTACTCGACCCAAGCCTGCTGTGCCAGCCTGGCAGTGCAGAATCGAGCGTCGTATTGCTGAGGCCAGGACACTCATCGGTAAGCTAATCTGCTTTAGATCGGGTAATACGCGGCCGAGAGTGATGCGCTTTGTGAAACAGGCATTCTTGGGGACTGACATTAGTCCTCAACAATATATGTCATGTGTCACTGAGCGCATAGACTTTCTAAAGCAGAAAGTTTATGCATGGGCAAATAGGATTCGAAGATACAAAAAGCGAACAGATCGGTATAATCAGAATCGTATGTTCCAAAGAAATGAGAGGTGGGTTTACAGAAAATGGGAACAATCGGATCCCTGTGTGAGTGACGGGCATTTCCCAGATGATGATGTTACAAATGCATTTTGGCGTAACATCTGGTCGGTGCCTGTCACTCATTCAGAAGGTGATTGGATACGAGATGTCGGGCGCTCATGCGAGTCTATACAAGTAATGGAACCAATTTCCATAGCCACAAGTGACGTAAGTTGTGCAGTCCAGTCATTATCAAACTGGAAATCGGCTGGACCAGACGGACTGCACAACTTTTGGCTTAAATGGTTCCGAAGCTCGCATGCTCGTTTGGCATCTCAGTTCCAAGCAGCACTGGACTCCGGCTCGTTACCTCAATTTTTGACAACTGGCGTAACCCACTTACTCTATAAGTCTGGTAGTGCCATGGATCCCAAAAATTATAGACCAATTACATGCCTACCAACTATGTATAAGCTTCTAACATCTATTCTGAGACTCAAAATTACCATACATTTAAATAAAAATTCGATCATATCTATTTCTCAGAATGGATGTAGAAGCGGGACCCGTGGCACTAAAGAGCTCCTTATCATAGATATGGCCATTAGCCAACAGGTACGTCGTCACCGTAAGAATCTGGCGACATGTTGGATAGACTATAAGAAGGCCTTTGATTCAGTTCCACATACATGGCTTTTGAGAGTGCTAGAGTTGTACAAAATTGATACAACTCTTGCACTTTTTTGAAGTCATGTATGGGGCAGTGGAGAACGGCACTTCGCTATCCAGGATGCCGGCAGATTGCGGCAAACGATGTACCAATAAAGATCGAGCGGGGTATATTTCAAGGTGATAGTTTGAGTCCCTTGTGGTTCTGCCTAGCTTTGAATCCTCTCAGTACGCTGTTAGAGGGTTCAGGACTAGGCTATAGGTTGCAGAAAGACGATCGAGTTATATCTCACCTTCTGTACATGGACGATTTGAAACTTATTGCCCCCACTAATTTGCAATTGACAGCGTTACTGAAGGTGACTGAAAACTTTAGTAACTCTATCAAGATGGAATTTGGTGTGGACAAGTGTGCAGTCATGCATGTAAAGAAAGGCGTGATAGTAGAATCTGAAGGAGTCGAACTTTCAGATTCAACAAAACTCAGATCTCTGTCTGCCACTGAAAGCTACAAGTATCTAGGTATATCACAGTCATTAGGAATACCTGAATCTCATATGAAACAAGCGCTGCAGGAGCGCTTCTTTGGCCGCCTGAAAAAAGTACTTAAAAGTCTTTTATCAGGGGGTAACAAAATGCGTGCCTGCAACGGTTGGGTCATGCCGGTTCTGATGTATTCCTTTGGTATACTTAGATGGACTCAGACCGAATTAGATGCCCTTGATAGGAGAGTCCGTACACTGCTGACTGCATTCCGAATGCACCATCCACGTTCATCGGTAATGAGGTTGTATATCCCGCGAAAGTTTGGGGGTCGTGGACTCTTAAACATTAAGACCCTACACAATCGCGAGATATACAACCTTAGAGAATATTTTCTTCATACTGATGTGGGAGTGCATCGTAATGTGGTCACAGTGGACAACGGACTCACTCCGCTCGCTCTGGCTAAAGAGAACTGGCGCAAGCCTGTAGTACTTAGTACTAATGATCGCAGGGAGGTATGGAAGGGCAAAGAACTTCATGGTCGTTTTTATCGGGCCCTCAATGGGCCTGATATAGACTTTAAAGCCTCCACATCTTGGCTACGGTTCGGTGATCTTTTCGGAGAAACCGAAGGTTTTGTCTTTGCAATTATGGACGAAGTTGTTATGACGAATAACTATCGGAAATATATTCTGAAAGATGGTACGGTGGACATCTGTCGGGCATGCCACTGTCCCGGTGAATCTATCAGGCATATTATTTCTGGATGTTCTCGTCTTGCCAACGGGGAATATTTGCATAGACACAATCAAGTGGCCAGGATTGTACATCAACAACTTGCCCTTAAATACAATCTTGTGAATTCAGAGGTGCCATATTACAGGTATGTGCCCGACCCAGTTCTCGAAAATGGTCGTGCCACATTGTATTGGGATCGATCTATCATCACTGACAGAACTATTGTTGCCAATAAGCCTGATATAGTGGTGATAGACCGATTAGAGCGCCGCGCAATGATTATCGATATCGCTGTTCCTCATGACGGGAACCTCGTGAAAGTTGAAAAAGAAAAACAATTAAAATATTTGGATTTGTCTCACGAGGTTGTCGATATGTGGGATGTTGATTCGGCGATCATTGTTCCGATTGTCATATCTGCTCATGGATTAATAGCCAAGAGCCTCGATCAACACCTTAAGAGGCTCGCGTTAGACGGCTGGATCAAGGGACTGATGCAGAAAGCAGTTCTCCTCGACACGGCCCGTATGGTGAGGAGGTTCCTGTCTTTGGAGCCCTAACCACCGGTGTCTTGGTCCCTGTACCCGATGTCGGTGGTCTACTATTTTTTATATTTTTAAATATATATTTTGTTTTATACATATTTAAAAATGTAATTTATAAGTTTCAAGTTTAATAAAGAGAAATAATAATAATAATTTGACAGATCTCACACACGGCCGTCTGATCCTGTACTATGGTAACCAGACTGCTGATAAACATACTTATATATTTCTAACTACATACATATTATATATAAATGAAATAAAACATTGAATTATGGTTGAAATCTGATTTTCTAAATATCACTTTTACTTTGCCTAAAATAATGTTTGAATCCGTTACAAAACTTGAGAGTACAACATTTCTATCTCTTAGAATATTTTTTGGCATAGTTCGGGAAAATGTGAAAAGCTCTTAAAACCGTATTTAAAGACAGAATAAAATAAATTAGACAAATACTTAATATTGTATTGGTTAAATACCAATTCAAACTCATTCCCTTTAGGGAACTTTCTCACCGATCTTGTACCTTCTCATAGTTACTTAACGAGCGAACTGTAATGGCAGCGTTCACCAGTTTCTAGTAGAAAGTTGTAACGGACTACTTGCTCGCACAGTCTACACTATGAGTCGTTAGATGTCTACAAATAAAATTAAGATCTCATCACAGTCACTTATCACTATGTGCTTTAAGAGTTAATGTATTTTAAGTATTTTCTGATAACAATTTTTGAGTAAACTGAACTGATTTTTTAATACAAAATACATTTGTGAATATAGCATTTATTATTTTCTCTTATTTTTAGATAAAGTACTTCAAGTTAATTGACCTTTTTATTGATAGCAATGAAATAACGAGTAATTTAAAAACCATACTTCTAAAAAAACATCCCATATTGTCGTTATATAATAAAATATGATTTCTAAGAAATAAAAGCCACGTGGCAAATGTACTTTAATTAATACTTAGCTAAGAAAATCTTTTAACACGTTCGAATTTACAAACCAGTAACCACTGTAGCATAACACAAGCCTATCATGATGACCACTACGCCATGCAATCGCTAAATCGCGGATTACCGATGATGAAAGTATAGCGTGTGTGGTGACCCCAATTGAGTAACGAATAGTTTTCATAGGAGCCAAACCCTTCTTTGTTTTGGTTTTTGTGTGTATCAAATTAGTACAGAACAAACAATGTATGTTATACAAACAAGCGTTGTAGTAGCAAAAATTATTATAATAACTAAATAATCTATTTTCACAGACGTTGGGTCAGAATTCGATGTGGGTGGCCCGTCTGCTCATATCTCTGGTGGAGTTCCAGTCCCGGAACATTCTGCGCGCGGCAGCGCTGGCTGAGATTGTGCTGTTCCCGCTCGTTGTGTTCATGGCATTCTTGTTAGTATTACTTCTATTTCAGCAATATGCTATCTCTGTCTGTTATCTTCCCGATGGTCATACGTCAGTATTAAAAAAGTACTAATTAAATCGTACACATAATATAATCTAGCGCTATAACTTCCTTTGAAAGCATTGAATACATTAAAAATATTAAAACACATTTTAATTTTACAAGGATTTCAATTTTGAAATTGGGCGTTAAAAAAGCTGTTACGCATAATAACTAACTGTGTTGCAAGACGCTTATAACATTTCAATAAAACAAAAACAATTTAAAACCTCTGCAAACAATGCAATAAAACTTTTAGATTCTGCCTGGTAACTGAAGTCCGTATTTTTTTAATGTGAGCAGTGGATACTGCGGACTGCTGACACCATTCGTGTACTACTACTTCGTGACATGGCGCTATGCGTCACGCCGCAACCCCTACACGCGCAACACGTTCCGTGAACTGCGCGTTGTCGCCGAACGCGTCTCTTCGCGCCCTGCCACCCCCTCCGTAATCCGCTCCGCCGTGCAGAGCTGCGTGCAGCTCGTGTGTCGCATGGCCCCACCCATGGAACACGTGCAACAGTAAGTACAGTGCCTTCTCTAGCCACCCCCTCCGCAATCCGCTCCGCCGTGCAGAGCTGCGTGCAGCTTGTGTGTCGCATGGCCCCACCCATGGAACACGTGCAACAGTAAGTACAGTGCCTTCTCTAGCCACCCCCTCCGCAATCCGCTCCGCCGTGCAGAGCTGCGTGCAGCTTGTGTGTCGCATGGCCCCACCCATGGAACACGTGCAACAGTAAGTACAGTGCCTTCTCTAGCCACCCCCTCCGCAATCCGCTCCGCCGTGCAGAGCTGCGTGCAGCTTGTGTGTCGCATGGCCCCACCCATGGAACACGTGCAACAGTAAGTACAGTGCCTTCTCTAGCCACCCCCTCCGCAATCCGCTCCGCCGTGCAGAGCTGCGTGCAGCTTGTGTGTCGCATGGCCCCACCCATGGAACACGTGCAACAGTAAGTACAGTGCCTTCTCTAGCCACCCCCTCCGCAATCCGCTCCGCCGTGCAGAGCTGCGTGCAGCTTGTGTGTCGCATGGCCCCACCCATGGAACACGTGCAACAGTAAGTACAGTGCCTTCTCTAGCCACCCCCTCCGCAATCCGCTCCGCCGTGCAGAGCTGCGTGCAGCTTGTGTGTCGCATGGCCCCACCCATGGAACACGTGCAACAGTAAGTACAGTGCCTTCTCTAGCCACCCCCTCCGCAATCCGCTCCGCCGTGCAGAGCTGCGTGCAGTTTGTGTGTCGCATGGCCCCACCCATGGAACACGTGCAACAGTAAGTACAGTGCCTTCTCTAGCCACCCCCTCCGCAATCCGCTCCGCCGTGCAGAGCTGCGTGCAGCTTGTGTGTCGCATGGCCCCACCCATGGAACACGTGCAACAGTAAGTACAGTGCCTTCTCTAGCCACCCCCTCCGCAATCCGCTCCGCCGTGCAGAGCTGCGTGCAGCTTGTGTGTCGCATGGCCCCACCCATGGAACACGTGCAACAGTAAGTACAGTGCCTTCTCTAGCCACCCCCTCCGCAATCCGCTCCGCCGTGCAGAGCTGCGTGCAGCTTGTGTGTCGCATGGCCCCACCCATGGAACACGTGCAACAGTAAGTACAGTGCCTTCTCTAGCCACCCCCTCCGCAATCCGCTCCGCCGTGCAGAGCTGCGTGCAGCTTGTGTGTCGCATGGCCCCACCCATGGAACACGTGCAACAGTAAGTACAGTGCCTTCTCTAGCCACCCCCTACTACAGTACAAATAGTGTAAGTATGTGATTGCATCTTTGACTTAAAGACAAATCTCTAAAACTTAAAATCATTGAACGACAATATTATTTTCATATTTACAGATAACGTCAAAGTACACCATAATGTCATTGCGGATAGAAGACTTTCTACATCATCACGTTCTTTTGTATCAAAACCACATAATGCGTATGAGGATCAGAATACTACGCACTGATGGTGTCCCTAGGCTTTTAAATATATTTTACAATTTACGGTTTTTTACATCACTACGTACAGACGTTAATTTTGGGAGGTGATGATTACTGTGGAAATGCGAAAAAAAATCATGACATTAATAACATTTTGAATGTGTTCATTTCCAATTTATTATTATTCAATTATCCTCAAATTTATTCACGTTCATGTTTGTATGAACCACAAATTTTCGACAAATCATTAAAAAATAGCAATACGTCTCACGCTAAAAGGAAATATTGTGTTTCGCATTTCATAGTAATGATACTATATCTGAAAAATGGGAATACTGGTAAGGTCAACATGAAATACGAACAAAATAATATTTTGGCCGGACCTCCCGCTAATCATGTAAGAACAATTTTATCCAAACCATTGCAGTACAAAATCTCCCATATATTTCTACAATGCATTTCGTAGCATAATCTTTTGGTTGTAAAGACAGTATAATGTATTATTTTACGGGATAAACTTTATGTATTTATTTAAGTTTAATTTCTATTAAAATACCCTCTCATATCTACTGAGGGACATGGGTTGTGCAGCATTTGTAACAGTTTATCGATGAGGACAGACCTCATACCTCATTCCATCTATTGATAGTTTGACACATTGAATATTGATTATTTTAATAAACTATCAAACATGTTGCCCAGTAAATACGAGAACTTTATATAACATAATAACGGGCCAATTTTAATTTAGGAAGGAATGTTATTTAAGTTAGAATGGTAAGTGTTCAATGTAAGGGTTTTGTACCGTGCTCTCCGTATCTACAAGTGAGATCTTACAGAGACTTGACAGCAAAACGGAGTCAAACTGTTTTTGCAGTAAAATAATGCTTTCGTTGCTTCTATATATTTTTCAGATGGTTAATATAAAACAACTAAGTATGTATAAATAAATATCAATTTTTAGTTAATTATTTAACTCACTTTTTGCTTAGTAATAAAGAAAATCTTAAATACTGCTATGAAATACACTAATTAAAATATAAACATTCGTGTACATAGAACGAGAAACATTTTCAAAGTAGGTTTTATCTGAAACCTTAATTAAACCCTTTGTTTAGAAGTGTGATCGTGATTACAAGTTTAGTATTACTTTTAAGTTGATGCAAATTATGTATTATGTTTATTTGAACTGGTCTCGCTGTATTGACGTATTTGTATTTAGCAATAATTATAACGCACTTGGTTTGGGGTGAATGTAGGCAGGTTTTTAAATAAAATGTTGGTAAGATTGGTATTGCATGATTTTTTCATTTTTCCCCTGACAATATCGTTCCCTACTTTTATTCCCCTAATAATTTATTACCTGGTTCTACATCCTGACAAGGCAAAGAGTTTAAATGAGTATTCAAAATGTATATTTGTAGTCCAAATTACTTTCCTTACTTTTAAGTTACGTAGCATACCAAAAATGAATTTTTGTACAATAATGCTTACAGTAACGTTTGAACACTTGCATTAACATTCGTATTTTTTTTTATGGTATAGGGAGCAAACGAGCAGACGGGTCACCTGATGGTAAATGACTACCGCTGAAGACGTTAATATGGGAGAGGGAAGGTTTAAGGCCTCCGGTAACCTCACTCGGCGAAATGCAATGCAAGCATGGCTTCACGGCCGGTTTTCTGTGAGGCCGTGGTAACGAGCGGAGTCGAGCCGGCCTATACGTGCCGAAGCATGACTCTCCCACATAATTCTCAAACTTCTCAAACAATACTTTGGGTAGCGTGAAAGCAACGCTAAACTAAATAAGGAATTTTTCATAGCGTTCGTTGTGGCCAGCCTAGTCATTCACAAACGATACTCAAGTTACCCTTTACTAAGCGAACGCACTGCATTAAATACTGATCTGTGATTATTCTATTTCGTTGTGTTCAGATGTGTGTATGACATAAATACAACATATAGTACGAAAGCTCATGAAAAAAAATATGCCTCATCGATTTACGGTCAAAACAGTATAAAATCGATAGATGTGTGGAGTTATTATTATTTTTCCAAGAATACCTAATATCAGAATTTTGACTACCAATAACCGCATTTTCAAATCCGCTAATCTTAAGGCCAAAACTAATTGACAAAAAGTCGGCATTAGAAAGCCCCTTTTAATTAATTCTTTTAGAATTAAATAAAAAAACGGCACGAGTACAAAAAGTACAGAATTCTTCCTCTCTGTAGTAATTGTAGGAAGTTTGAAAATCTCGAATTACTAAAATCGTAATTATTGTAATCTGTTCAATCAAAAGTATGAAATAAAACAGCAATTTTCATCAACTGTCACTCCCACCGTCCCTATGCTTTGCGTAAAATAGCTGTCGAGCTACTTTACATGACGGTTCCTTTTAATGAATGCAAAGCGTTGTTCATCGACCGGAGTAATACCACGCCCTCACAGAAAACCGGCGTAAAGCAATGTTTACATTGTATTTCGCCGAATGAGTGAGGTTACCGGAGGCCTAACCCCTAACCTCCCCTCCCCCGAATGATGGCGCCGTTAAAAAGTACGTTACCCGAGGGCGGTACCAGCTGCGCTAGCGTTGGAGAATACGAGAATCTCTCTGGGCGTTCACGCTCATGCACCTGAAAGTGGACACCGAGGCTGCCCCTCGTAATCTGGGGAGGGCACCACCGCGCTAAAAACATCTGCTCGGGGTAAGAGCAGGCATAGCAAGGCACCCCTTATCGTAAACTTCTGCAACATCAGGGGCATACATTTCAACCTCAACGCTGTCCACCGCCACCTCGAAACTGGCCTTGCTCTTTTTAACCGAGACGCAGTTATCGTCTTCAGTGGACACATCCTACTTCTACCCTGGGTACGATCTAGAGCACTCCTTTGTTCCTAAGGCTGGTGTGTGCGTGTACGTTAGAGATGGTATCAGTTCTCGCCGCATTTTCAGCCTTTCCATCTTGTGGCTCCGTGTAGACAGCAAAGACTATCCCCGCGTCTATGCATGCCTCTATAGGTCCCATAGCGGTGATGCCGAAACTGACAGACTCATCGACCACGTCTAAAGGGCTAGACTCTGTGCTGCAGCAGTTCTCATCCGCAGAGATCGCGATACTTGGCAACTTTAAAGCACACCACGCTGAATGGCTTGGCTCACGCAAACCGATCGAAAGATCATGCGGGGAGATCTGTTCACGACTTCACACTGACATATGGCTTGACACAACTGGTAGCGCCTACGCTAATTCCAGATGTAGAAATCCAGACGCCCTCACTGTTGGACCATCTGCTGACCTCTCATCCGGACGGCTACCAAGTCTCCGTTGAAGCTCCATTTGGTTCCTCGGACCATCGCCTGATCCGAAGTACGGTGACACTCATGTGCTCGCCGCGCACTATAGGTTAGCAGACTGGGATAGCAGCCTTGGTTTGGACGATCCTGCAAAACGGCATCCCGCCGAAACTAGGAATGTTACCAGCGCATTAAAAAAACAGCCTTACTTTGCCTCCAAGTCTTTTAAAAGAGACATTGCCAGGGCGAAATCTTAGCACATTGGCAGAATTTGTATAATAGTCAAAGGTAAAACTGTTAATGTCATTAACAGTAGAAAAACGATAATCAAAAACATCTCAAAATGCAATAATTGACGTGCTCAACACGCCACAGTATACAAATAACCGATGGCTATAAAAAAGTGATGAGTAAGAAAGGAAAGAAAGTTAACACGTCTAATGTTACATTTAAATGTTTTAATTTTCTACAATTAAATTTAACTAATCATTTTACCTTTGAATAGTGTACAAATACAAGAATAATAGTTTTAAATAATAGCGAAATTATTTTTTTATGTAAATATCGCCTCCCGGCAAAAAGTGTCATATCACATGTAAGGTACGTTTAACATTTTTATAGCATCGAATAGCAAATGTTGCATTTGGTCAGCTGTAAAAACATCGTTATTAGCTCAGTGAAAAAGTGTTTTGTTCAATTCACAGGCATAAAAGTCATGTATTCCCGAAATAGCTGTTTTTGTATTATGACACTTTTTTTGCTGGGAGACGATATGTCGTTTTGTCAGTCATTGCCGACGGTAGCATCGTGGGCATGTGCTCGTTTGTGGGCTATAGCCAACCGTGACGTTTAAAATATTAGTAGGAATTTGGATTGTTGCCTGGTACCTAAATAGAATCTACATTCGCCTTAACATGTTAACACAACAAACGCAGCGAGAAAGAAAACTTTCGCCTCGTTTAACCCCTTTCTATCATTATAAAAATTGGGGAATTCATTGAAAAAATTACTTTTATTTCGGGGAGAACCTTCCAAGCTGACAATACCGTTATTTATATGTTACCCCTGTAATTATCCTTATTCTCTTGTAACACTATCATTTCAAGTTTACATCTGTTTGTTTTAGTGAGTCTAATATCTTATACTGATCAAAAAAACCCAAAGGAGATAAATTAAAATAACAAAATCAGTTTTCACTTTTTTTATTAATTAGCTTATAACCTAAGCGACAGGGGGCACGGGCTGTGGTAGAGGAGCTGGTGCGAGCGAGCGAACATCGCTGGTGGGCTCCAGCGGTACAGGCTCATCTTTAGGCTCAGTGACCAGGATGTGGTCAGGTTGGGGCTTCTTAGGGCCGTTCTTGCCCTGTTGGTCCCACGGAAGCATGATCTTTACCTATAAAATAAAATATGTTGACATAATTGACATAAATTAAAGGAAAATCTAGGGGACACCCAGTATCTTGCACAATAGCTACCTATGAAAATGATAGTACTGAGAGAGCAGTCTACTAGTAAATTGTTGAAAATATATAAATATACTATAAAACTTTTTTTAAAGTAGAACTTAATTTAAATAAAAAAAGTTGCACTTTCCACAACATTACAAACAAAATGTTACAATTTCTGTCTATAAATCTGAAATTTTGTATTATGTCAATAAATTCTGAAGCATTTGTCCAGCCTGCACCGTACCAGAGTCCATATGAGACAGACCCTCCAATAAACAAGCTGAGTTAATTTACCACAATTATTAGACCCCAAACCATTGACAGGTACGAGATCCCTGATATTGTGGATGTACAAAATGACAACTGCTGTCAATGTCTACTTATTAGGCTTACTGAAAACAAGTACCAAATCATAAACCTATAATAATTTTTTAGCTCTAAGATACATCTATCTACTGTAGACATGAATAGCCATGTATAGGATGTAGTAACTGCTTACACCTGTATCAAGGGAAAATACTACTATGGAATCTCTGTGATAATCATGAGTACAATAAACCCGCATTTATTCTCCATGGAACAGTTTAACCACTATGCATAAAATATTAGTGCAACATAATGTTATAATATGGTGTGAGCAGACAAAGTAAATGCTGTATAAGCCCACTGAAGTGCCATCACCTTCCACCATAACATGAACAATTTTCAAATTCTTGTGACAGCCATATATTATATTAAATACAAATAAAAAAAATTAAAGTGTGTTGCAATATCTCTTTGGGGTTGCAATTAAAATAACCTTTGAAAATATCACCTAGAAAGGGCAGGAAGCTTCAGAAACTGGCCTATTTAAGAGGCAGTGGAGAGGGGTCTACCAGGGAAGAAAATTATATGGGAAATCCCTCAATGGCTTGTAGGTAGGTAGGAAGAGCAGCCTCTCACCCGGCATTGTATTTTGCTTACTACTAGTGTTTTTTCTACATCACTTTTTTTACATCCTAAAGAGCTAACTCTGCCATGGTAATAAAGAGAGCAGTAAGTCAGAAGACACATCTTCCTGAGTTCCTGCTATCTTGATTACTACAGCAGAGTACAAAATCGAAAGGGTGAATTAACTACATCTTAAACCTTAAGTTACTGTACAGTAACAGTCAGAAAGATAAGACAGGACACATAATTAACAGACAAATGGAGCAAAAAGATCATTCATTGATTCCCTAACAGCAAAATAAGAAAACGAGGCAGACCATCCAAACGCTCGGATCAAGGCAATGGCAGGCAGTCTGTGGACTAGAATAGCTGGAAATAGGACTATGTAGAAACAGTTGGGAGAGGCCTTTGCCAAAGGGTAAACAGATACATAGTGTGAAATATTAAAATAAGTAAATAAAGAAAGAAAATTTAAAGATCTGATTAAAGGCTATTATTATTAACCTTAAGTGGTTTAAAAATTATCTGCTCATATTAGGTACCAGGTGATAGTAGCTTAATAAGAAAAAGTAGCATTTTTTGTTAAATACATACATTTTAGTAGTTACAAAAATAAATATACTTAGATGCTCACCTTAATTCCAAGTACTCCTTGCCTAAGCAACACGTGTCGTGTGGCTGTGTTGACGTAGTCATTGCATGGGTCACCAGAATGAATCATAAGGCCATCTACAAACTTCATGGACTTTGCACGCTGGCCTCGCAGCTTGCCAGAGACAACCACTTCACAACCACGGGCACCAGACTCCATGATGAAACGGAGGACTCCATAGCAAGCACGACGCACAGCCAAACCTAAGTTAAATGCAGATCATAATTTTTATAACGTGCATTGGTATTGATAATTTGGTATAAAAATCTAAATATTCAAGACATGAGATTAAAGTAGCTGTAGCAAATGGTAGCAGCTTTAGATTGGTGATCAAAAGGCTCAGGCTTTGATCAGTTCAGCTCAGTTATAGGGCTTTACATGAATCTTAGTGTGGAATATTACTAAGCATAAAAAATGGATTATGACTGGAACCAGTAGTTGCAAGTCATTACTTGATTGGCCTGTTGGTCTAGTGGTTAGTGATCCAGACTGCTAAGCCAGAGGTTGTGGGTTTGATTCCCACTCAGGACAAATAATTGTGTGATGAGCATGATCATTTGTTCTGCGTCTGGGTGGAATTTAAATATAATATATATATAGAAATATATGAGTAGCTGACCGGTTAGAAATAGGTCCGGTCTGATAGAAGAGCTATTATTATTATGTATTTTGAAAATGTTATGCTATTTTCTCTTAAGAAAGATTTAGAACCTACAACAATTTAATTGAATGATTTACAACTATGTGCCGTAAGCTTGTATCAGATCCACCATGTTGGAGAATAGAGTAAACTTCAAATAACACAAATTCAGAATAGAAATATGACATATAGCAGTCACATTGTCAGAAAATCATTATCATCAGACGTTTAAAAATCATTGAAAAATTTGGCATACAATAGAACAAATCTATTATTATTTGCAGTAACTTTGTGAACTTTAGAACATCAAATATATCATGCTGTAAAATCATATACTTTTAATACCTAGTCATTTGATAGTTACGGCAGACAACAATAAAATCTCAGATTTGTTCAAGATAGTTTGATTTAGGCGGAATAGTTTAATAGTATATGTAATAACTGCATTTTAATAAACAGGCCAAGTGAAAGTGTAGTACTACCGAATTACCAACCTCCAATGAGTTTGTATCTGAGCGATTCAGCCTGTGCAATGGCGCACAGACCACGCGTGGCGACCTTCTCGGCGTACAGCTCGACCGATTGTTCAGGGATGTTGAACCTCTTTTGTACCACAGACGTTAGCTCACGGATACGCCTTCCTTTCTCACCAAGCACGCTCTGTGTTCTGGTCGCCATAATGATGATTTCCGACCTAGTCGGGGTAACACGCACCTCCACACCAGAGTAGCCATCTTCAGCAAGCTCCCTAGTCAAAAACTCATTGAGTTCTGCCTTGAAAACTCCGTCACCGACGAACTGTAATTACACGCAGAGGTTATGTTATGATCCACGAATTTATTTAGAAAAAGGACCACCCAACGGTGCCAATACTTGAATCAAAGCGTTATTTGAATGATATATACGAGAATTGAATTATAAAACAAATAACACAAGGAGAATAACAATTCTAGCTCAGTTGACAAGTTGTAAAATATCCACCAACATCACAGGTTCCACAAACATATCAAACCCAATATTTATAATTAAAGGATGTTCAATTGATATAAAACGTTTTATTAAATGTATTTTGACATATTTAACACTGGTTTCAACTTACTTTTCGCTTTTTAGAAATGTTGTTCACCGCCATGATTGCAACGGGAGCGAAGAAAAGATCGGAAACAGGTTAAACATATGTCAATGTCAATTTTGAGATTCGTTCAGAAACATTTTTTAGTTTAAAGAAACTATCGGACGATTCGGACGCGTCCGTAAGTTGTGACTGACGAATGATTGATATTTTAATTTACATTGTTCCAAAACCTTTTAGAAAGTCAAATGAAATAAATTTACATTAAATGCCATGGTTTTTTAACATGTCTATTTAAAAATCGAACAAGTGCGATTCTGACTCGCGCCACAGAGTACATAATAGTACAGGAACAGAAGTCCCACTCCGCCAAATCATTGAAATAAATAGCGACTCTTGTTCCAACACAATAAAGTGGCACAGCGCTAATTACCTACAGGTATATTCACTTAGAAGTTGCCTCTGTTTCTATCGCGTAACTCTTATCTGTTCTGACTTCTAGGTTCTGTTAGGGTTGTCTTTTTTTAAATATCAGTAATAATCTGAATATTTAATTGCCAGTAAGTTATGTGCCTATTAGTCTATTTTTGTGAACAAATAAACCTAGGTTAGGTACTAATAACTCGATAGACTAGATACAAAAGGACGACGCGACGCAGTGCGTGAGTGAACATTGAACTAACGTGCACATCGAATTTTGGCACGCTTTGTCGATCCCGCCATGCACTTATAGCTTTATACCTGCACTGCGAAGTGGACCTGGCCTGCTTGCGCACCGAAGCGAAACTTCCGCTCAAACTTGTATGTTATAGATGTATAATGATTGTATATATTGATATATAATTATGTTGACAGAAGTGGTCACAGGCCAGTGCAACCTAGTCAGGCAATTCAAAGGTATGTATTACCCATTAAGTAAGTACCTACGTACGTAATATTTCATGGAACGCGAAAGTTTAAAAGTTTGTAGGTAATAAAAATAGCCCGTCCATCTCAGGAATCGATTTACTCAGCTGATTCGACTCCCCCCCATCTCTCACCTCTCACTGAGATACAAAAATAAATTCAATTCAGTTTAAAATATTACGTTATGGCTGGATGTTGGACTACACTAGTTAGGATGCCTATATTTCAACGGTTTTAATAAAATGTTATTGTTGCATAATATATTTAAATATAAATGTAATAAATAACGTGCCCCAACTAATATAATATTTAAGGATATTTGTATCCATGATGTTTTATATTTTTGTAGGAGTTTAATGACAGAAAAATTAAGAATTATTATATTTTTAGTCGTTTATGGTTTGGTGTGAAAAATTATAAAATAAACTACTACTACCGCCGCCCATGGGCGTACTTTAGTAGATATTTTTATCTATGCATGGGCGCACCTGTAACTCAAAAGTCACAAGTGCGTTGCCGCCATTTAAGGTGGGAGTGGGGGAAGAGGGGGAGAGGGGGGAAGAGTGGGAAGAGGGGGAAGAGGGGAAGGACAGGAATAGAGGAGAAGGAAGGGTTAGGGCCTCTGGTATACCTAGTCACTCACGCGGCGAAAGGCAATGCAAGCATTGCTTCACTGCCGGTTTTCTGTGAGGCCGTGGTATCGAGCGGAGTCGAGCGGGCCCAAACGTGCCGAAGCATGGCTCTCCTACGTTAAATTTCAGTTCCAAAGAAAGCAATGGATTGTTCCTTTAAGTAGAATAAAACAAAAAAACAAGTTTTTTTAGATTTTGTTGCCTAACAGCGAATTTCAACTACGGCAGCTATTTTATCCTCCTACAATATAGAAATACAATTGATTTTTTATTACCAATAAAAAATCTAGCATACATGGCTTTCCATGTTGAAGGTCATAATCCGCTCACCACTATATTTAAGGAGCGATCGGAAGTACATATCTACACCGGCCAAAGCGTCAATGCTTATTAATTATTATTAGGTCATGCTCAGATGACGATCGTTCAACGCGCGTTAACAAGAACATGTATTTTGTTCGTTAGTCGTTCATATGCTAACGCGAGTTTCGGATCAACGACACGCACGCTTTAACATCATTACACTGAGCCCACTGTTTGTACACTCTTTGGAGCGCACGTTTAGCATTTTCAGCGCGACGGGACCTGATTTTAATAAAAGGATTGTGCCATTTCAATAAAAGTTCGGTGACACTTCATTTTATACAGTTCACGCAGTTTATTTTTGTGTAAAATATGAACCCGAATTGAAAGAGAAATTAAAATCTTTTATAATTTTATGTCTTTACGCCCATTTTCAACGAATACAGAATTCGAATTAAACTGCGACAACGCGCGTTTTACGCCCGAGAAACGCTTGCTATGTAAACACCATACCATAACACAACGCGCGGCTAATGCCCGTCATCTGAAATTCTGAACATAGTCTTAGGCTTTACACCAAAAAATTAAAACGAAAAATGAGAAAAAAATATTATTTATTTATCCGTACATTGTAGAATACTGGTGTAAAAGAGAAGTTTTATAAAACGAATAGTTTTTTTTTTATAAAAGATATTATTCGTTTTTCGTCAGGCGCTCAACGTGAAACTTTGGGATTTTTTATGAAAAAAACTACTAGAAATATTAAAGCGGGCGTTCTATTCTTGCATTTGTAGTGATGAAATCTTTCGACTTTTTAACCGACTTCAAAAAAAGAGGAGGTTTTCAATTTATTCGACTGTTTTTTTTTCTTTTATGTTTGTTACCTCAGAACTTTTGACTGGGTGAACCGACTTTGATGATTCTTTTTTAATTTGAAAACTGGGTCTTCCCGTGGTGTTCCCGTGCAATGGCATCCATGAGAAAATAATATATAAGTCTTTTATGGAATAGTTTTTTTTGTTGAAGTCGGTTTTTTTTTGAAAGAATTATTGAATAAACACTGCATGCAACAAAAATGAGGCTCTTACCACACTGCGCCCCGCAAACTAGCAGAGCTAAGACACTATTTTTAATTTGCTAAACCAGATTACTGGAAGAATAAACATTTATCGTCTAATCCCTCAAAGCCCACCTTAGAGTCAGAGTTTATAAGTAATCTCTAAAAACTATCATCACTATATTGAAATAGTAATAATTTAAATAAAAAATCGTAATCGTCTCGCAGAAACATATTATATTATATATAATATAGGTATAACCTAGAATCCGTAGACAAGTGGCAAAACAGTGACGCTACGAGTGACAAGAGGCAAAATAGCGACTACTGATCGAACTGTCAACAAGGTTTTGTATTGCTCTTTTGCCGCCTACCCTATAAAAATAAAAAATAAAATAAAATGACTTGAGAAGCTCCTCCGTTTGTTCGTCGTATAGTTGAGAATGCCTTCCACAAAGCAACGCTAAGTGTTGCCATCATTAAATATATGAACTACGGTTGTTCTTATGGAAGTTACCAAAGTTTTGAACAATTGGGTTTATAACTAAAATAAAATCACATTTTTTTATCAATGCAGTTTATTCGTTACTCAAGATCCTTTCATTACATACAAACGCACCATATATACTTAGCACAACAATAATTTATTTATGGACATATTCGCCCTATTGGGTTAAATATTGAAAGAAGACATGTCATGCAAATTAATCCTCTTGCACAACAGTGTTGATTAGAATTAACAATATGAAAATTTATATACTTTGTCAGCGTTTATTTTAAAAAGCGAGTGCACGTATAGTTACAATTGAAGTAATGTGAAATATTAACTAATAGTAATAATAATAATTAGTAACAATATTGCACATGTTTAACGAGTCTATTAATTATTATCTATCAAGTGACCTAGCGCGCGAAACCATTCTAACTAGTAGTAACTACGTAGATTTCGTAATACAAATAAACATTGAATAAAAACAACGACTTAAAATATATACGTACCCAACAATAAAGTAAAACAATGTATATAATAAAATTTTGATCTGAGTATATGTTAGTGCAATAAACCGCACCACACTTTTTCTAGGCGCTAAACAAAATGGAAATGACTAAAGTCTGATTATTTTCTATCAAATTTCAAATGCTACTGGGACTATCAATGAGAAGATATAAAGCAAGCTAAAGCGGGATATACGTAATCAGTAGCACTTGAATTATTTTAAACAACAAAAAATGTAAATATGCTAATTATTTAAAATACTTATAAGAAATGCCGACCGGTTCACCAAACTAAGCCTACTACGAAACTACAATTCTACAAGTACTAAGTCTAAAATTTATCTATAATATGCTCAACAATTTTGTATCATTAAATGTATTGAGTTTTTTAAATCACTAAGCAATATTTTATTAGGGTGAAGGCAGTATTTAGATTTATATTCGTTATGGGGCATAATATAGGCTTGCACTTAAATAAATGAAATGGTCAAACAAAACTCGTATCAACTTTAGCTAAAATAAAACTTTTATAATTTCGCTATGTTAGCGTGCTTAGGTGGTTTAGGTACATAATTATAACTAATTAAACGGTAAAATAAAAATGAATTATTTAGCACATTTTACAATTTAATAATACAATGCTTATAATTGATGTAGCTTATATTTAAATGGACAGTGATATTATACAAGGTGTTCCTTATACTACTAAATAAAAACGTTGTTATTATTTCTAACCCAACATCAACCTATAACTATTTATCTTATTAATAATGGACAGAATTGCGTGTAGCGTGTTTTGACAAAATAAATACTTTAGGGTGTTGCGTGATTTTATTGGTGAAGGCAGGAAAGTTTGGACAGTGAAAGTGCCAGGAATAGAAGTATTTTGATATTTTTCATTGGTCATACTGATATTTAGTAGTTCTTTGTACAGGTGAGTACAAAATTTATTAACAATGTATAATATATAATTAACTATTACTGATACTAGAGAGATACCGGAATCGCACTGCTGCAGCTGGTCATGTATGAGGATTACTACCGACTCGGAAAATTAGAGGATAGTATAAATTGCGTCTAGGAAAATCAAGTACTTTTTCTACAAGCATGGAGTTAGGACTAGATTAGTAATAAATAGGAGGTATATTCTAAGTGTCACTAAGTACACTAAAACTACAGAGGGACGTGAGTTCAAGGGTTCCAAGAGTCATTTGTACAATTATCTAATAGCTACGTAATTTCAACTATAGATTTGTCTAGATTTTTATATTAGCTAAGACTAGAAGAATCCTCTTTACCGGCTTCTTTAAAGAACAATGCGATTGTAGATTGAATATTGTGGTTGGTAAGGAGGAATACGGCATACATTTGAAGCATAGTCATTAATGAACTATCGTTATCTCATATTATACAATCACTGATTTGTCTCTCATAAACGTTTAGTTTTGGCACAAAGATAGGAAAAGAGAAGATAAACTTTCATATGTCTAGGTGTGCATTTAAGCTTAAATCACAGAACGGAAGGAGCGGTGCCGGCGTAGTGATGCAAAAATATAGTTCTTAATTGCTTGTACATTAAATACAATGTTATACGACGTATGCGTAAAAAACTATGTTTTTGTGACGTATATGTAACGCCACCTAGCCGTAACATAACTTTATTTAGCATTAATCATTATAAATACAGACTAAACTTGTCCTAACATTATATTGACATAGTTAATTAGCGAAAATGACTAAACTGTTGGCACTTTCGCGTTGTTGTCCACCACTACGTGTACAATAATGCTATAATGATTTCTGTTAATATTATTAAAAAAAAAACTTCCTGATAGTGAATACTTTTGATCGCCGAAATAACTAAACTTCTAAACTCACACAAGCTCTATCAAACTACTATAAACAAAAGCTATATTATGGAACAAGGTGAAATAAAAAAGAAACAAAATAATTCTCTATAACCATTTAATAAAAACCAAAAATTAATTACAACAACATCAATTATCAATAATAATAATAATAAAATTTAAGTACTTTACCCGCCACCTCTAAATAGCACTAAAGTGAAAATAGGAATGTCATATAAATACCTCACGTTTCTGGAATGTATCATTAAAATGAAGGACAATTAAAATTTTAAAGTACTTACTGTATCTTACAAAACATATAATTTGATACACAGTAGTAGAAATAGCAAGGAAATATTGCACTTGTAAATAAAGTCAATAAGATAAAATAACACAAATATGAAATCTCAAAATAATGCATACCAAATTATAAAAATGACTGTCATAAATATTGAAGATTTTCTCTATATAAAACAATATTGTAAAGATACTATTTCGCATTAAATTAAAATAATATTTTCCCTATGGCACTACGTGAATAATATTATTGTATTAGCTGCTTCAGGTATCAAAAACAAACTTTTATAATTTTAATAGAGATTGCTTGAAGGAAGAACATAGCAACGTAAGGAATATGCTAAATACAATTAAAGAAAAATGTTATGTTCAAAAAGAAAAGTCGCTTCTTCCTTACCTTCAAACAATGTCTATAATGTTGTTCAAGTTATCTGCTACATAAAAACTAAATCCTTCTGCCCCAAAAAAAAATTGGTTACTACCAAGGTAGAAAATGGTACATTTTTATTTTGGTAACTGGCAACATTTACCTGCAGTTGTTTTATTAGTCACGTCGTTACGTGACAAATTAATAAAATGGTACATTATTAACATCTAAAACGAATCAATAAATACTGAAAAAATACTGTAAATATTAATAATTTCAAATCCATATATTTATAAACATGTACCATCCGTAGACAAAAATAAGTATACGCATTTCAATAAAATTAATGTTCACAAAAATCAATTATATTAAAAAATATTGGAATGTCAATTTAACTTAAAACTATTTAAGTACTTACTTGCCTTTTGTTAATATGTTCAACTAACCAATATAGCATTAATGTGACAAACTTTTACAACCCAACAATATTCTTGTTAAGACTATAGCTACTCAGAGCGATATTTTTTAATCAAATAAGAAATAAACATATCACCCTGAATAATTATTAATAATAATTACTATGTTCTTTACTATTCAGTGAACTTAATTACTTACATGCTTCTAAAGATCGTATCATAATCTCAATATAAATTCATGTTTCTCATTGAGCACAATAGATGGCGCTGTACAAAAAATCTCAGACTACCCGCAGTCGAGAGGGTTTATATACAGCATGGAATAGTAAAGAACAACGTTTACGGTTTATATCGAATTTTCGTATGAACTAGATCGTTCGCCTACAGACGTTTAATTGAATAACTTATACGAGTATGAATGGCCTAATATCTCTGCTGGTACTCGTGGTGCCATCTGTTGAAGTCTATGTGAAATACAACAAGGGATCCGTTTTCGAGACCCGCTAGCAGGAATCTGAAAAAAATATTAAATAAATGTTTTAATTTAAGACTTTTAGATGTATGTATGGAGGTACTTCTGCCCTTTATGGATACATGAAGCGCTTGGTGTGGTCACTGATAAAGTGGGTTCTGTGCTGTGTCGTATCTCCGAAATGGTAAAATAGGGCGCGAGCGTGAAGGCGCTATATAATAATGTAAGCGTGTCTCACTTCTGGTCGTGCGAGAGCGCGAGCGAGGTGACGGGCGCGCCGGCGGGCGGGAAGGCGTAGAGCGGCGCGAGCGTGAAGGCGCGCCACACCTCCACCACGCCCGCGTCGCCGCCGCACACCAGGTACTCGCCGCAGCGGGACAGCACCAGGCACTGTCACAGAACATAGCCATATTACATACTGCTGCTGCTGGACAGTTGTTTAGAAATCAACACATTAGCTGATGTACGTACATCTATCTTTCTTTTGGTTACAATCTACAAAAATAATAATAATTCTTACTAGTATATCTCTTTAATGTACTAAAAATATTACTTTCACGAATGAACTTTACTTAAATGTATTAAATAATTAGGTCAATAGAAACCTGGAAGTTGTCGTTGTGCGTCTCGTGTCTGAGTCGTCTTCCGTTGAGCGTGAATGCGGCGAGGTGTCCCTTCGCGTACGCGACGACCACGACTCCCTCCCGCGAGAGGGCGAGCTGTGAGGGCGACGCCACGCCCTCCCCCGCGCTCAGCGCGCGGAGCACCTCGCCGAACGTCGTGTGGATCAGCACCGGACCGTCTGCGCACACAACAACACTCACTCTACGGTACACATCAACAACAAACTGAATTCACATAGTCAGAAAATGTTACTTTATTTAATACCTCTAAATCTGAGAAAGAATATAAGTAAAATGAATAAACGGTATAAAATAATTACAGCTTTAAACTAGTTTAAACGCAATATTAATTAGACAGCCAATTTATACTAAGTGGGCGTTTTTCAGAAAATTTGCACGTCAGGTAATGGGAATTCCACTTCAAAAAAGAAAATTGTTTTCATTTAATTAGCTAAACTAGCTGATTTAAACAAATCCCTGAATAAATAACTATGAAAATCATAGGACCCTTCAAATCTAGAAAGGTGTTTTTTTCTGAAAAATGTCCAAGTACTATATTTTGTTAATAATAGGAGTATTTTATTACCATTCCTGAATTATTTTTTAACTGGGAACCTTATCTTTGTATACAGATAATAACTATGTCTCTACATACTGTACCTACTTATAGTTTTCGACATAAATTGCACTTGTTAATAAGAATTTAAATATTCTATTCATATTTTTTAAATCTCTTAGAAATAACTTTATTGTGTTTGATATAAATAAATTTAAAAGACGACTTGATTACCTAAAGTACTTACCTACTCACGAATGACATCTATTGGTAAAAGACTTTAATAAGAAGGCAATCGAGACTCACTGACAGAAGAAGATATGACCAGCCCCAGTTCGGCTGAGACCAGTACGCCGTTAATGGGCGCGTCGTGTCCCGTCAGCGTGACCCTGGGCGCGGGCGTGTCACCTTCGCCTACGATGCCGCCGTGGCGAGCTGACCTGTAAACACGTAGAGGCAAGAGTGTTTGACTGTGTGATAGTCATAGAAACCGCAACACCGGATGGTAATCCGACAGGTACCATAGAGGGTAAAATGCTTGCAATATCCTAATCCTAAATAATATTATAAATGAGAAAACAAGTTTGTTTGTTTAATTATTACTCTTTCACGCCTTATGGGCCATCCATAAATTACGACATACTTTAGGATCTATTATGGACAAGGACTGGCAAGGATTATAAGTTCCGAACGTCACATGTCAAAATCTAAAGTATTAAAACACAAAACACTAATTGTATACGAACAAAAAATTCAATTTTTCAAATTATAATTAAATTACACTCTATTCAAAGTCATGAAATTCGTGTGACGTAATTTGTGGATGGCTCCTTAACTACTCAGCCGATCGTCATGAAATTTTGCTTCGACATATATCTACATTAACGCAAGCGAAGCCGCGGGCGATACCTAGTCCTAACCTAGTATATATTTACACAAAATAAAATCTTCCGCCTTCTATTTTGTTTTCTCTGATCTGATTTCCGCTAGTCCCTAATAAATTTTGAACTAATTTACGGTTAAAATATCATAATGTAGATAGCATCACAATAAATATGGAATGCATCTTTTTAAATAAAGAACTACCTATCTATGGATATCATTCAACCTACTCGTAGTTATAGTTCGACTCATCTGACGACTATACCTACACAATGCCATCTCAATAAATGTATCGGAGTTCAACTCATTTATTAAAATAGTTCTACAGAGATAGATCTGATCTGATCTGTTTTGTGACATCTTAATGTTATTTATCTAGGTACGAATATATTATGTCGAATTTTTTTTTACCTATGATTATATAGTCCTCTTCTATCTTATTTGAAATGTGTAACAAGAGTACAGCTAAAATAATTTGCTTCAGTGTTGTTGCGATAGTTTCCCTATCGATAGTTGACCTTGAAAAATAGTAACTTTTTCGATAGTGCAATACAAAATATCGAAATGTTCAATAGTATCGATAGACAACATTAAAAAATACGATTGCTACAGATCGATAGTATCGAATAGTATCGATACTATCGAGGGTCAGGCCCTCTACGAAAATTATTTTCGAATAATAATTGGCCTTTCTGTTTCTGTAAAGTCAACTGAAATATTAAGGCTAACTGTGGAATGTGTGGGCTCTCGGAAGTAGTTTACGTAGCCTCCGTAGTTTATCTGTATTAAATTTAAGTATAAAATAAAAAAACTTTAAAAGCAATATAATAAATGTAGGCGGGACAACAAGGTAATCCAACTTTTTATATTGTTTTTTTTTTTACTTTTCATTGTTGTGTCGTTCATTGTTTTTTTTTACTTGTCAACATTATCAGAATCCATTATCCAAATGAACCCATGAAAATCATTTTGCAAATATATTTAAGAACTAAGTACCAAAGATACCTATATCTTACAAGTTCAATAACAGCGCAGTTTTTGCAGCTATCCTTTTCTGTCCTTTTTTAGAAATACTGTGTGAACATCTTTTTTTTTACTTGCAATTACGTTAAGGTGCTGTTCAATCACTAAAATACTTTTACATTTTATTTTACATTAAATGTTTAAGTAGGAGTAGAGTATGTGTTTTACCAGTGCCACAGCAGCACGGTGCAGTCCTCGGAGCCGGACGCGATGTAGCAGTCGGACGTGATGTTGCACTCCGAGCGACACACGCACGTCACCACGCCGTAGTGGCCGAAGATTATTTGAACTATTTTAGCTGTACAGAAAAAATAATTTCTTCCAGTCAGAGCAAGTAAGCTTAGGGGCAAAGGATCGCTGTACAAATAGACCCATTTTTATTTAGTATTTTTTTGTTTAAAGGGTGATTTTGATCGAGAGTGTTCTTAGCTATAATTGTGTAGTTGCCTATGTTTGAAATAAATTATTTTAGTCGTCATTAAATGAAGTCTTATAATATGAGGC
>OY982578.1:1042961-1279079 GCA_963859945.1 Euplagia quadripunctaria | reverse complement strand
CTTCCCGCTCTTCCAGCAGTCAGGGAAGCGTCCGGACGTCAAGCTATCGTCGAACACCTCCCTGAGGCGGTCGGACATGTGGTCGAGGGCCAGGGCCAACACTCGGGCAGGGATCCCGTCTGGCCCGGGGGCGGTGTTCTTGGAACGGATCCGTAGAACAGCCGCCCCTACCTCCGCCTCCGTGACGGGTAGAACACCATCCTCCTCGTCCTCCCCGTCGTCTCCGGCCAAGGGGGCCATCGACGGGGGTACGTGCTCCACCCGTTGCGGGAAAAGGCCCTCAACCACTTCCTGCAGGAAGCTGGGCTGGAGAGTCTCCGTAAGGGGGGGGCCCGACGCGCGGAGCTTTTGTTGCGCCGCGCGATATGGGCGACCCCAGGGGTCACGATCGAGACCCTCCAGCATCTCCTTTCTCTTTCCTTCTTTGGCACGGCTAATGGCCAGCTTCAGAGTTTCCCGCGCCTCTCGGTATTCCTCATGAAGCTGGTCTTCTTCCCCCTCTTCGCGGCGACGCCGCCGGCTGCGAGTGTAGGACCTCCGGGCACGAGTACAGGCCGCACGGAGGTCCGCCAACTCCTGGGACCACCAGTAGACCTCCTTCCTTGGAGGCCGACGACCTCGGACGCGGGGCATGGCCGCATCGCAAATCTGCGTAACCGCATCGCGAAAGCGGCCTGCCCCCGTCATGTCTACCTCCTCAGTCAGAGGCTGCGGAGACAGCCAAGAGTAAATGATGGCTGCCTCCTCTAGTAGGTCCCTGTCCAACTTCGAAACAGCCCACCGCGGGAAGCGGGAAGAACGCCGCGCCGTGTGACCCCTTCTGGGGTCCTGGGTCTGGGAGAGCTCAAATCGGATATACAGGTGATCCGAGAGCGTCTCAACCTCTTCCAGGACACGCCAGTTCCTTACTCGTGCGGCGAGAGCAGGGGTAGCGAACGAAAGGTCCACTATCGACCCCCCCTGCTGTCGCACGCACGTGTTGGTGGAGCCTCTGTTTAGGAGACAGAGGCCCACCGATGCCGCCCATTCCTCCACGGCATCGCCCCGTGCGTCCGTCCTGGGGGAACCCCACGCAATGGACTTTGCGTTGAAGTCCCCCAACACTAAGACGTGCCCAGACGCTAGTCGCCGCATCGAGGTCTCCAAGTTGTTAAGGAAAACCTCGAAGTCGCTCAGACTCCGGTTGGGGGAGAAGTAGACACCATATATGGTGATCCCCCCCCACTCGGCAGCAACATATCCAGTACCCTTGTCTCTTAGCGACAAGGGTGGGGAATGAGCCGCCGTGGAGCTGACGACTGCCACGGAGCCGTCCCGGTCACCCAGCCAATTTGGACGGGGAGGAACGTAATAGGGCTCCGCGGCTACGGCCACACCGATCGACCACTCCGCCATGGTTTGCAGGAAAAGATCCTGCGCACCGGCAGAGTGGTTTAGGTTCGTCTGGACAAGGAGGCGAGAGACTTGGTCCATTTATTGGACCGTCTCTACAACCTCCTCCATGGGCGACGACGACGACGTCAAAATTACATCGGTGGCAGCCTGGGTCGATAGGCTAGCCCCCGATGATTTCTGAGTGCGGGGAGGCTTGCAGCCCCCCTGTCCCATCTGGTGATTGGCGGGCAAACCACCCGCCGCACACGCTGGGCAGTGAGGGGCAGCGGAACATTCCGCTGCCTTGTGCCCCGGTCGACCGCAACGGAAACAGAGTCCGCTGCAGTCGAAACAGCTCGCGCACTTGACGCGGGTGTGTCCCGACGATAGGCATTTAAAACACCTCATCGGTCTCGCCACCAGGACTGTTACCCTGGCGTTCACGAAACCGATGAGAACCTTGCCGGCGTCGCCCAAAATTTTGGCCGACGCTACGGGACAGCTGACCCACACCGCGCCAAGGCCTCCTGGACCGGGGCGGATGGTGCCGACTCTGATTTTGTCCGCATTGCATCCCGTCCTCTCCTGAACGGCAACGCGGACGTCCTCCACCGTCACAGAGTCATCCAGGCCCGAAATGCGCAGCTCCGCGCACTTAGTGGGCCTGGCGATCTTGACACCATCCGTAGCTGCAAATATACCCCGCAGCTTCTCGGCGAAAGTATCAGCCACTTTTGCGCCTTCAGACCCGGGGAACTCCAAAACTCGAGCCCCCGTCTGGGCGAGGCGCATTCTCACACCTACAGTCCCGAACTCGCTGGCGAGGCTGTCCCGGGCTTTCCTAAAAACGGCCGCGTATGACAGCCCGCCGTCTGTCGCCTCCGGCGATACGGTGATCACCACAGCCGCTGTCTTAGGCGGCTGCAGTTTTCGCGGCTTTTTTGTGGTGGCCACCGCCACCGATGGCGACTGCGGTGCAGAGGCTGCTTTCTTGGCAGCCTTCTTGTTCCGCTTTCGGGACCTTTTGCCTCCCTCGACTTTCTGCCACCCGTCGTTAGAGGGGGCAGACGTCGAGGGGCCAGATGTGGAGGGGCCAGGCACGTGCTCAGCACCAGAGGGAGCAGTAGGCGCATTCGTCCCTTTTGATGCCGGAGTGGGAAGTGGCGGGAATCCTGCCGCCGCTTTTACCACGGCCTTAGGTGGTTGTCCAGCCCTTGAAGCGGCCGCCTTTGCCGCGGCCTTAACCTGTCGACCAGCCTTCGGTGCGGCTGTAGGCACCGGGGCCGACGTCGCCGCGGCATACGTCACGGTCACGCGGCCTCCCGAGACGGGAAGGGGTGTCGGGACTGTTGCGGCGTTAGCCTTGGCCGCGGCGAGTGGCGGCCGAACAATAGGTGCCGGAGGAAGCCTTGCCTCCAGGCCCGCGAGGCGCCCGTCCATCATGCGCCACACTGCGTCAATGACTTGACGCAAGTGGGCATCCGGAACGGGGGTTGTCGAGGGGGCAGGTTGCTGGGCAACCGGGTTTGGCTGCTCAGGGAAATTCGCCTGTGCCCGAAATTGGGCGAATTGAGCGCTGAGCTCGGTGACCTGCCCCGTCAACAAATCGTTTGCGGCCTGGAGGCGCGCCACGTCCCCAATGAGGGTCTTGACGACCCCAGAGATGGCGGAGGAGGAGTCCTTAAGGGCCCTGACGAAGGAACCCTTAAGGTTCGTGGACTTGGTGGCCACTTTGTGGATGACGGCCACCGCCGCGTTCGCTCTCTCCTGCATGGTCGATGGTGTTACGGGGACAGAACCCCCTACCACCGGCTCTTGAAGTTTAAGCAGGAGATCTGCAATCTCCTCCTCCGCTACGCTTTCACCCTCCGCTCTAGCTCGGACATAGGCTTCCCTCCCAGAGAAGGCGGAGCCCGACGGAGCCGAGACCGGCGTGCGCGACCTCCCTCTATGGCTACTAGCCACTTTGGGAGGAAGCATCTCCTGGGACGTGTCGCTGTCCTGATCTAAGGAGAGTCCGCGTTTACGACTGTCATTGCCGCGGACCTCAACCTCCATCGCCTCTTGATTGTCCGTCGTCGTACCGGAATTTACGTGCGACGACACGACAGATCTGGAACGCAGGCGTTCCGAATACCTTCTGCTCCCAGAAGTCAAGTTGACTTCTGGGAGCGCCTCCGAGATAGGCGTCTTTAATAAACCCTCCTCTTCGGTAGACGAGGTGTTCGCCTTCTTCTCTTTCTTTTCCTTCTGCTTTTTACTTTCCACTTTCTCCGTCTTTTTTTCTTCATTTATTTGTTTTTTAAATTGATTTAAGTACTCCATAATTAAACCCACGAGTAGGGGAGAACTAAAGGTCGACCCGGGCAGAGATCCCCAATACCCGGGCAAGCGAAGGTTTATACCCAACCGAGGGGTCCGCAGGTCCCCCGGCTGGGAGTGCGCTTGCGACTGAACTACCCATCAGCCATGCATCCCCTGGTCACGCACCAGAACACGGGATTCGGGGTGATTTTTTAAAGAGGTTTTCTTCCTCGCAGTCCGGGCGGCTAAGCCAAGACCCTCGTCCCCGATCGAAGTCGCGAAACATGACCACGACTCCTTTCAGGATTACGATATGCCGACGGTGGCAAGGAAATTAAATCTTCCCATGCCTGCTCGGTGGCAGTGTGAGTGCACGCCGAGCCCGTCCTCCATCTCCACTGAGAACAGCGGAGAAACTCCGACCCATGGAAGGGTCCCTCCTTCGTGATTTTTTACCGAGGTTTTCATCCTCATAGCTCCGAAGAGCGAAGAGCCAACAGAGGAATCGACAGACACGCCCCCTCTGTTGGACCAGCCTCGACCAAGTGGCCAAGGAAATATGGCCTCCTCTCCTTACTAGAATATTAGCCGTTGGCGATGACGCCGTCCTCAAAAACTGAGGAAAAAAGGCAGCGTCATCGCCAACGTTTCCAGGGTGCACCACGTGGAGGTTTTCTAGACAGCACCCCCATCGACACGAACCTACAGCAACCTCGTCACGCAATTGCGCAAAAATTTACCAATTGCCGCGAATTATTTCGCCGCTTCATTGATTGCTATTGACCCTATTTAGTTTACGTAGGCACTATGGTTGTTTTAAGTTCTGATGAAATTTTACAATGACATTATTTGTGTTGTAACCGCCGGTCAGGTAAAAGTTAAGAAATCGAAATGATTGAAAGTGAATAAATCTGAGTCATGGATTGTATTGTAGGGTCTACGTTTTTTCAGAGGTGTAAGCGGTATTAACGTCCTCCGATTTCTAACTACTTGCATCAGTTGGACTGAGAAAAAAGTTCGTGTCTCATTCGTTCATGTAGTCGCATACTCTTCTAAATTTTCCTATTTCGTCAAACTTCAAATCTTATTCCTATAAATTCGCCTTGTTCTTTCAAAATGGAACTTCCAATGTTCAAATTCGAAAGTTGAATAAAATGAAACACTTATTAATAATGTTCGACGACAATTCTTTAACACAACGTGCGATTTTAATGATCATTTTTGACTGGCCTGTTGGTCTAGTGGTTGGCAGTGATCCTGACTGTTGAGACAGAGGTCGTGGGTTCGATTTCCACCCAGGCCAAATAATTGCGTGATGAGCATGATTATAATCATTAACAAATAATTATTTGTTCTGTGTCTGGGTGTACTTTACTTATAATATGTATGTATTTAGAAATATATAAGTATGTTTATAAGTAGTCTGGTTACAATAGTACAGGTTCTGCCTAGTTTGGGATCAGACAGCCGTGTGTGAGGTTTGTCAAGTTAATATTAATATTTTTCTTAGGGTTTACCTTAAGGTTCCATATAAATTTGTGATGAGAGTCATATCAGAAACAGAAAAGTGATAATGATAGGTGTTTAACGTACCGCCATTATCATAGTGCGAATAGGATAGTTAGGTAGATACTCTTTATAGCTCTGTAATTATACATATAAAAGTCAAAGCGATACAATTACGGTAGAATTAGTGGTTTTACCACGGACTGCGATCTTTTATAGACAATGACTATTTGTGGATGGGAGCAAATGCTCCGAATGTGACATACCCGCCTACTTTGACGGTGTTTGGAAACGGTATGGTAGGTTTATTCGGTACTAGTTTTTAACCGCAGCTTTGAACGCAGGGCCTCGTTTACAAACGATAAAGAGTATCCTATGTGTTAATGCAGGCCTTAAACTATCTGTGTGCCAAATTTCATCCAAATCCGTTCAGTCGATTTTGCGTGAAAGAGTAACGAACAAACATCCATCCATCCTCACCAAATATCGCGTTTATAATATTAGTAAGATAATTCTGGTTTACCTAACACGTTATCAGTTTGTTTTCTGTTGTCAATTCTTTACGTAAAAACATCCATGACGTAGACCCCATTATAATTCAATAATACCTGTTTTTATCAGGTACACGTCACTTTCAAAGCGTGGTCTACAGATGCATTGCGTATTTTGCGTGTCCAATCGATAAATATATTAAATATTGCGAAACACAAGTTTTTCTCGGCTATGGTGAAATTATGCAAGGTGATAACGACTTAAACTCTTGTGAAAAGGGATTGGCAACCTATACAATAGTAATAACTTTAGAACAACGATATGAGTGGCACTGCAGTGATATGTGTGGTCTGGTCACTTAAAGCTGTAACGAAATCAAGCTCCGACGTCAATGCTACGCCATAAAGAAATATCGTCATTTATGGTGCTCGATGATACTTCGAAACTCGACGGCGATACTCGAAGTAAATCAATTGCTACTGTCCTAGCATCATGAAATTAGGCAAGAAATAATTCGAGAATCGATTTGTATCTAGGAATTAATATAAAAAAATTACTACATTATTCTAAGTAGTAGTGTAGCTTCTTTAGTGTTTACAGTAACTACTACATAATTCACAAACTTCGATAAATTGATAAGACGATTCCTGAGATATATGGGCTACCAATTATCCATACATTTAAGTATCTTGGGAGCCTCACAGTGTGTATACTATTCAACTTGTCCGGTTTCTTTTGAGCTGCTTTTGTGTTTAATGTTCCAAGGTAAGGTAAAGGTAATGATTTCTTTTCACAAATAAATAAAATGTATCTATTCTGTTACAAACTGTAACGGTGCTGTTGCGAGGGACCCGGGTATACCCTAGGGAGGAAGCCTCCGGGAACATGTTGAATAACCCTGTAAATCGGGATAATGTGTGCACTTACACGGATTGTCATCTCAAACTACTATGTAGAGTAGTCAGTGAGTTTATTCAATTATTGTGAAAACTTACGTCCGCGGCTTCGTTGGTTTTGTTTTTTAAAGTATACTAGTACTGTGGGTCACACATTATTAGTATTCGTGTTAACCTGTCCAGCTAAGCTAAGTGCTTGTGTTAGGAGTGGGTCCACGTCGGTACTGCACTGGGTGGGGTTCGAACCTGCAACCACGTGATCGCAAGTCCGACGCCTTAGCCATTGCGCTACCGCCCTTAAATGTCCTTTCTTGTATTCCTGGCAACCTGTATGCTAAATTTAATGAAGAACTGTTGAACGGTTAAGGTGTGAAAGCGTGACAAACAAACAAACTCACGTTCGAATAATAATACTAGTTAAGATTTATAAAGGTATTATGACGATGTTGCAAGTCTAAAAAAAAGTACAATATGTATTCAATATTTAGCAGTATCAGACTAATAATAAAAACTATGTTAATTCAATAAGCGTATCAAGTATGAGGCTGTTAAAGGAGTTATTTTTTTGTAAAGTCATATTTAATATAATAACGTCACACTTTAACACACGGCCGTCTGATCCCAAACTAGGCAGAGCCTGTACTATGGTAACCAGACTGGTGATAAACATACTTATATATTGCTAATACATATTATAGATAAATTACACCCAGATACACAACAAATGATCATGCTCATTACACAATTATTTTTCCAGGGTTGGAATCGAACCTCCGATCTCTGGCTCAGCAGTCACGATCACTAACCACTATGTATACCGTTGGTGTCGATTACAACTTGCTTTACCCCTTGATAAAGAGGGTCTGTCGGGGCCGGTACTAGTTGATTTTTCCGGAAACACTACCGTGTATGAAGTACTAGCTGCACCCCGCGGTTTCACCCGCGTAAGTCCCGGTGCTGTAGGAATATCGGGATAAAAAGTAGCCTATGTGTTAATCCAGGTCTCCAGCTATCTCCATACCAAGTTTCATCGCAATCGGTTCAGTAGTTTTTGCGTGAAAGAGTAACAAACATCCATACATCCATATAGCCATACATCCTCAGAAACTTTGACGTTTATAATATTAGTAGGATATACGTATGTATATCTATTACTCACGGAACTTATTATTCTAAATTAATGTAAATTTATCCTAATAAATATTGTATCAGTCAATTAAAATATATAAATAAACTAGCAGCGCTCCGCGGTTTCACCCGCGAAGTCCCGATCCCGTGGAAATATCGGGATAAAATAGCCTATGCGTTAATCCAGGTCTCCAGCTATCTTCATACCAAGTTTCATCGCAATCGGTTCAGTAATTTTTATCCCGATATTCCTACGGGATCGGGACTTACGCGGGTGAAACCGCGGGGCGCTGCTAGTTTATTTATATATTTGAATTCACTATAGACAATAAACCTTTCAGATATTGATTATTGGATAGTTGTCTATAGTTAAGATAAATAATTTATTAATCCTCATGCGTTAAAAGAAACTAAAGAATACATCATTATTTTCAAGTTTGCATTTATTTTTAAAAGTAAAACTAAACATTGAAAGTAAATAATTTGATGATATCAAACTATGACGTCACAAGTTGTAATTTCATACGTTTCTATTACAGAAGTAACCCTTTTGACATTTAACAAGGAGACACTGATTTAATATAAGCAGGCGTCTTATTGATGTGAAAACATGGTCTAGACATTTTGTAGGGAAAACAGATAATTTTAATAAGGAAAAGGAATAGTTCGTCTGAGATCTGTATGTTCCGGGGTAAGTACAGATGCAACGTCTGCTTATCAAACGGCCTCTGACCCCAAACAGCTTCATACAATTCTCATTAAATGCGTGCCAGCTATTGTTGTAGTCACGCGGTCTCCACTTTTCCCATTTGCCACTCCGATCGGTGTAGTCAAACGGTTGGTAACTTTCGCGACCAACGCGCTTCTCAACAATGTGATACTCAAAACTTAAAGAAATAATAGTTTTGATGCCGTTAGTGGCTCAGCGAACTTATTTGAAAGTGAGATTATTTGGGATGAAATAGTGTGTGTGAGTTATAGTATACAATGAATGTGTTGCGGTATACCGTTGAACTTTTGAAAAGGTAATATCTCACTGTTTATGTTGTCTTAGTACTTGAAGATAGTGATATTCCGTGAGTCGTTTTTAGTGTTAGTTTGTCAATAGCCTCATAATTGTTGTAACAAAACACTACATTATAATAAAATGTGGCAAAAGATTAACCCAATTTTCCCATATATATATACAAGCTACCCGGCCTCGCGTTGCTGTTTTTAAGTAATTTGCCATAAAATAATATTGTGACTATAAATTGAGATAAAAACTATCCTATCTCTCAAGTTGGATCAAACTGCACACAGTGTGCAAAATTTCTTTAAAATCGGCTCATTAGTTTAGGAGTTCATTGCAAACAAACAACGTGACACGATTTTTTTTTTATATATAGGTATAGTTTATGGACCGAAGACTAAAGAAAGTTACTTTTTATTTAAAAAAATAACTTATTAAAATACGTAATTAATTTATATTATAATAATGAAATTAAGTATACCTACTAATGTATGTGTTTATGAAAATTTCATTCTTGTATAGACTAGTATAAACAATTATAAGTTTAAGTAAGTTGCTCAAGTTATCCTCTGAAACTTTAATTCTGGTATTTTAAAAGAGATTTATGTTAATACTTTAATATTATTTTTTCCGTAACTACTGGTTGCCTATAATATATACGTATATAATAATATTTATTTTATTAATTTATTGACAATTTATTTTATTAGTCGACTGCCTTGTTGGTCTCCTCAAACTTAAGCTTATTTATATATGCAATCGTGAGGTTCTGACTTGAAGGGGACGGGCAAGTGCCTGCGTGTTCAGAGAATTTCTAACAGGAAATCTAACAAAAGTGTTGTTTTCTCAGTAGTAGGACGAAGTCTGGAAAATTACAGTGGAGCCACTGTTTGTAGGTACCGTTAACACGGGCCCTGTGTGTGTGACGAAATCAAAGTAAATAATTATTAAAAAAAAAACCAAAACAAAAAAACACTATTCCATGAAAGACTTATATATGGTTTTCTCATGGATGCCATTGTTAGAACTGGACCAAATTGAAATGGGACCACACGCTAAGCACCAGCTTTCAAAAAAAAAGAATCATCAAAATCGGTTCACCCAGTCGAAAGTTCTGAGGTAACGAACCTCCTCCTTTTTTGAAGTCGGTTAAAAATACCATTTCTTGGAATGACTACTTCTTCTTCTTTTGTAAATGCTCCTCTCTCCTTGAAAACCAATGTCCGGAAATGAATAATTTAGTTACCTATTATTAAACTATATTGCAAATACAATACAAAATAATCAGTATGTTGAATACAAAGAACAACGTACAGGAAAGCACAGCGTAAGACCATCCATCAACAAGCTAGCCAGACGACTTGTAAAGATCGCAAGTAGCCGTCGGATGCAGGCGGCTTCCAACCGGTCTTCTTGAAAGACATTGAGGGTAGCCTATATCCAGCAGTGGACTTATATGGTTAAAATGACGATAATGATTGTATACAAAGAGCTAAGAGTCTACAGGTAATTGAAACATTGTAGCTCCATTATAATTTGCAACAGTTGCCGGTAAGGAATCTTATCAGATGCCTAGTTATTATAATAGCGGGAAGCCGTTTTATGAAACCCTTAACATGATTAAGTAATCAGGATGTTACTCAATTAACCTATAGTTAATTAAACTTGTGAGTGTCAGTAATCTCGTTATCATAATGTATTACCTGTACTTAGCGGCGACAAACATTTGTTAGTAGTCCACGGCATACATGACTCAACATCGAAAATTTTCGAATTTGCATCTTTATCGCGGGATATAGCGAACGCATTCCAGTCATCGTGCTTCAGTAATTGTCACGTTGGAATACTGTAGCACAATTAATTTTATCTCTTCCAAAAACTTTTACATTACAATTTTATTAGCTGACTAGCCGTCCCCGCAGTTTAATCTGCGTTTATGGTCACTGCTCCGCCTCTATTGGTCGTAGCATGATGATATAACCTTCCTCGATAAATGGGCTATGTAACACTGATTTTTTTTCAAATCGGATCAGTAGTTTCTTAGATTAGCGCTTCAAGCAAACAAACAAACAAACTCTTCAGGTTTATATATTAGTACTAGCCGTCCCCACAGTGTCACCTGCGTTTATGGTCACTGCTCCGCTCCTACTGGTCGTAGCGTGATGTTATATAGCCTATAGCCTTCCTCGATAAATGGGCTATCTAACACTGAAAGAATTTTTCAAATTGGACCAGTAGTTCTTGAGATTAGTGCGTTCAAGCAAACAAACTTTTCAGCTTTATATATTAGTATAGATAGAGGTATAGATTAGAGAGCACGGGACCTCCTCATAAAAGATGAATTTATGACCTGCTCAAATTGTAAACAGTGTTTCACCTGCGTTTACGGTACTACGCTTTTCGTAACGGTAAAACGGCTGGACCGATTTGACTAATTATTTCTTACATGTCTAAATAACCTTTTAAAGAAAGAAAAATTGGACCAAGTCGGTCGGGTAACTTAGTATTAAATAGAAACATCGCAATAGTATCGCGTGTGAATTGAATGTTACAAAAATATTTATATTTCTCGTAAATTGAAAGTTACCTTGCAGAGTCTACTTGCGTCACGGCCAGGCGGCAAGTGAAAGTGTTACGACTAATACTTAATTGTCTGAAATAATTCCAGTTACACTTAGACTTAGTACACTTAGATACTAAATAATACTAATGATGAATCATGAAAACGATGATAGCTTATTACTTCATAGGTTTTTTGTTTAAAAGTAGTGTAACGTGCATTTCGATTGGTTTAGAAACTATGAAAGATAAATTAATTAAGATAGAAAATTAAGAGCAAAAAACTATTTATAAAGACAGTTTTGCTATTTAGATGTATAAATCGGGACTTAATCGCAATAATATTTAAAAGGTACGATATATTAGATATTATTAATCCCCAACGTTTCGATGATCAAATAGTAGCGGATCTTGGCCTACGTCGCGTCGTCGGCGTCGATTAAATAAACAGTTAATATAAATTAAAGAAAAAGTATCACTTACTTCAATTCGCCTAAATCATGACAAATTGTAGTGAGCTGTATTCTTCATCCCATAATTTTCTTTTTGGAATATTTTCTTCAAATTGAAAAGTAAATAAATTTAAAATACCCCCGACTACGATTAGAAAAGAGTTGATGATCTTCGAACGGCTGATCAGATTTTCTTGAATTATATCTAAGAACACTCTCGATCAAATCACCCTTCAAAAAAAAAAAACGCACTTAAATCGGGCCATTCGTTTAGGAGCTACGATGCCACAGATAGACACACAGACAGATAGATACACAGACATGTCAAACTTATTCGTTTCACAAATGGTAAAGATATCACGTAACACACAAAAAAAAAAGTATTGTACTCTATAAATATTACTGTGATTAAATCTAAATTTACCCCTACATCTAATTTGAGATTAGATTGATAGTTGAGACATTGTTGCTTTGGAAGAGACTTAAATGCAGTCGAGGGTGGAGTAGCCGTTTTGGGCTCACCTCTTTCTTTCGCTAATATCGGACAGATATCTATCCGTTTATTACTTCTGGGCTCTATGCAGTCAAGGGTGGAGTAGCCGTTTTGGGCTCACCTCTTTCTTTCGCTAATATCGGACAGATATCTATCCGTTTATTACTTCTGGGCTCTTTTAAAGTGTTGAATATTTTAGTAACAACAAACGTATTGTACGTATGAACAAAGAGATATGTATATTAAAAGGAGCTAAATCTTTACGTACTACGTAGTTTCTACATTTCCAGGTGTCCAGCATGTGATTTAATTGTTAAATATATATTGAATAGTCTTGTAGTCGGCGTTTGTTGTGTCACATTACTCACGTTACATTACAGCTGATCTAATTCACACTATCGGTAGCGCGCCATCATGTTCGACCAACTCATAGAGACGGTTACTTATGATGTAATAGGTACAATATCGCTACAATACAAACTATTACATAGCTTAAACATATTGCATACGCTTAAAATTCGTTGGTCCAAATATTTTGGGGAGGTGTTCGATTTCGTATCGGATTGATTCTTACAGTAATTATGACTTTTTTTTAATAAACTCTTAACGGACAAATTAAGTGGCAATTTGTGCAATACAAAAGCCCATTCACAGAAGCATCCTTTCAAAAAAGAGGTTCGATAAACGCATGCGTTCCTTGTCGCTTGTAATGCTGTATTCCTTGTGTTACTATTTTTTTTACATAGCTTAGATAGCAAACAAGAACACGATACCGACTTAATCTACTGGATGTGTTGACTGGTCAGCTCAAAAATGAAATGGTTTTTTCTATAAAAACCACCGTGGACATGTCACTTGCAAATTTTGAGTTTATGTAGCCTTGAGTTTGTTTCGGCTTTTCTTCTCAAGGCTTGTCATTGGAAATGTTATTGGAATTGTAAATGAAAGAACTGTTTGCAAAACAGATTCAGTTTTCATACCGCCTCGCTCTGGCGACCCAACTCCCCCTATTAAAAATACAATATGCGAGTGTAGTAGTGATCAACATTTCTAGGAGAAAGCCTATATTATGCCCTGCCTAATTGAAAACGTAGCTGCTGCTGTTATCACCATATACGTAACTAGATATCTATTTCTTTGATAAAAAAATTATAAAAACCTCGATTTGCATATCTACTTCAAACAATTTTCCAGCTAGTACCTAATGGTACCCATTAGCTGATGTGCTTTTCCTATTAAGAAAATGTTTTAATATTAAATCTATATAAAAAAACTGAAATTCTGTTCGTTGGTAAGCTTTTAAAGAAAGAAATACCACAAAAATTAACCAAAAGCTGAGGAAATTTGGGAAAAACCAGAAGAGCTTTTTTCCCTTAAATTTATGAAATTTTTAACAGGACACCGTCTGTGGGGTCAGCTGGTAAGTATATAACAAAATATCTAAAAAATATTTTTAAGCGCATTCATACAAATTAACAAACCGACTTTTAGCAAAGACTTGATTATTATAATTAGCGCAAATACAATTTTTAACCGACTTCAAAAAGGAAGAGGTTCTCCATTCGACTGGATATTGTTTTTTTTTTTGTGTGTATTTTTTTTGTTTACCATTTTTATTTGTATAAAACATTGAAGTAATAATAATAATAATTATTATTTTATTGACATAATAAATGTGTACATACATAGTTAAGAACGCCCTGACACCTGTAATACTATTACAGGTGTCTATTACAGTGTACTATTATTAACTGTGTTACAGGGGCCAGTGTCCTCCCTATAGCAGAGGTTATAATACAGTTTAATTAATATGTTTTAACTTTATTTCAATCAAATCATTCAAGTATATAATATAATGGTGCGTACAATCAGTGGTTGAAGCGCTGTCCTCCTAGCTAGGTTATGGAATGGTTAGGTAATGGGTCCCTTTGGGTGGTAGGTATTTTATAATATACTAACTTAAAATATTGTATGCTTTTGTTTGTTCTAAATTAATGCATAGTTGCAACTTTACATATTTTTAAAATGTATGTTATGCGATGTGTATATAATGTTTTTATATAAGTGTGTATGATGTTCGCCATTTGCGAACCGTATTCAATACCTTTTTTCCACCTAAAATATTCCACCTCTAAGGGAGGAAAATTAAGGGATGAAGAATACTCATAATAATTTATCTTAATTTAGGCGCATTCAACCGGGTAGTAAGTACCATTTTTAGTTACTTACATAATTATTTTATTTTATTTCGTTTATCTTATCTGTCTATGAAACGTACGAGTATATAATATGTAATGCGTATATGATTAGTGTATTTAAAAATGTAAATTATGTGTTGTTAACATGAATAAGTTGAATAATAATTTGAGACACCTCAAACACGATCGTCTGATCTCAAACTAGGCAAAGGCTGTATTATGGTAACCAGACTGCTGATAAACATACTTACATATTACTAAATACATACATATTTTAGATAAATTACACCCAGACACAGATCGTACTGATCACACAATTATTTGTCCTGGATGGGAATCAAATCCACGACAATCTGGCTCAACCGTCAGAATCACTAACCACAAGACCAACAGTTACGTTACAAATGACACCTTGCATATCAGATTTGCACTAGGACGTAATACCGTGCGGTTATTCAACCTGCGAAATTCAGGTACTTACTGGTAACGATGAGTTGAAACATTGCATCATCCGTGTAGTATATGCAGTAACCAAGTAATGATACCCATTATTGTCTTCATGGACTTATACAAGTACAACGATAATTGTGAGTGAAGAGTAATTGATGCGCCTGCGTTGACCTAAACAAGGAATTCCTGTTTACGTACTTTTGTCAGGCAAATTCTCTTGAGACCATCATTATATGTTAATTTAAAAGACTGCTGTTTGTTTTAAACTTCATTATGTTTTTGTCCTCTATTCAGAGATGTATTTATTGATTGTAGGCGACAAATGTACATCTCAACACCAGAGGGGGGGGGTAAGGCCTAGGTACCTACTGCAGGCCGGTGTGTTCAAAGGCCAGGCCTTTTGACCCAATCATAGGTTTCCCGTTACAAAACAAAATAGTTTTAGTCGCTGTAGTTCAGACATTGTCACTTTATCCTGGCTGGATGGAGTAAAAAAAGTTTAATTGCAAATACAGGAGTCCATTAAAACTATTACCTAATTATCCTTGGCTGTCGTTGCCTTTGGTGTTGAGTTATACAGGTGTATTTAAAAAAGGAACAATAACTTTACACATTCCACCTACTTTTATGAAAAACGGAGGTAAAAATATCTGGAAATTCCAACGGTCATAACTTGTAAACGGATAGTTTATTTTTCAAAAATTCTTATTGTAACTGCATGCTAGTGTCATGCTTTTCAGTGCTTTAAGTGTTCCTTTTTCAAATACAGCCTGTATATTATTTAGGAAAAGTGTTACACCTTTAGGTATTATTCAATTTAATACCTATTTTTATTATCTATCGTCATTAAGAAGAAGATACCTCTGTTCAAATGAAGTGTGACAAACGTAATTAATAATCCTTATTGTTATGTGTGATTGTATATAAAAGTACCAGGCTAGCATGACATAAGTGAGGATATACGTCGAAAACTTACTGGCTAATACAATGACCACTTATCTATGTATCATGTGACGCCTGTCTATTATATCAGGACAATACTTCTCAATTCTCCACTCTCAGTTGCAAGTGACTTCACAATTGAATTATTTGCCTCGGTTTGCAGTACTCATTTTCTAATAAACGCGTGTTAAGATATTGCGCAAGTACTGTCATTGACTGCGGGTCAGTCCGTTCAAATCCTCTGACAATATTGTACATAGGTAGTAGACACACATGTCGGTGCTCAATCATATATGTGGGTAGTATTATCAACATTTGATGATTTTCATTTTTAAATACTCTATTCTGATGGACTGTCATAGAACGACAACAATTTTCCTAATTGTATAAAATATTAAACATTCGTGTTCGAAATACACCCTTACAGTTTACACTGTGTAATATTTGAAAAACTCTGGTGGTCCTTTATTGTGTTCAGAAATTCCGCGAACATTTTGCGGTTTCATCCTTTTTGTGAGGTGAACCTTAAAATATTTACTACTCAGCCCTATTTAGACAAAAGCTAAGCATAACTTGTACTGCGAGTTGTACAACAAACATGCTTTAATACATATTTTTTGTAAAAATATACATATTGTACACAGAAACACCGAGAGCAATGTAAATAGACAATCATATTCTTGCATACAGGTATTAGCAGTAAGCGGGAATCGAACCCGCGAACACATGAGTCGTCATCTAGAATCAGGTCGTGTAGAGTTGAGAAATCACATATCGACTGTTGCTTGAAACCATTTGTTTGTATATACACTTTTATTATGTAACGCAATTATAGAGCACGGCTATGACATAAGCGCACTATACAACATATAACATAACAGCGTAATATACGTATGTAATATACGCCGCCGACACTATTACATTATATAAAACACTAGCCGTCCCGCAGTTTTACTTGCGTTTATGGTCACTCCGCTCCTATTGGACGTAGCGTTGATGTTTTATAGCCTTCCTCGATAAATGGGCTATACAACACCAAAATAATTTTTCAATTCGAGCCAGTAGTTCCTGACATTAGCGCGTTCAGCAAACGAACAAACTCTTCAGCTTTATAATATTAGTATAAACTAGCAGTTTAGCATATTTATATATTTAGCGGGGAACCCTAATCCCTTTTCCAAAATAAAAGTAGCCTAAGTTACTCCTTATAACACCAGCTATCTACCAGTAAAAGTTTCATGGAAATTGGTCCACCGGTTCCGGAGATTAGCCGGAAGAAACAGACAGACAGACAGACAAAAATTAAAAAAATCAGATTTTTCTGAGTATGAGCTTAAAAAAACTATTATTTTGACATTACAATTTCCTTCATTTTTATTTATTTGTATTGATGATGATTTGCAACTGTAAAGTCCACTGTGAGTGGGGTCTTATTAAAAGACGATAAATTCATCATTTTCCTCTTTGTTGCCTACTTTTCTGGTGCTCATTGTGGATGTTGCGCGATATCATCGATTGTGTGTGTTGTACATTACATCATTTAGTTGAAGACGGTTTTGTTTCTTTTTAACACGTTTTTATTGGCTTCGCCTGTATCTAACTTAGAAGACAGTGTGACAGTGTTAGAAGAAAATTTTAACCTACTTCTAGTTGTCGTATCGAAATGAAACTTTGTATGTATATGTAGTTCGGCTGACAATGCTACAATGTAGCATCTTGGAGCTGATCTGATGATGGAACCAGGTGGATAGTGAAACTCTTCAGTGGCTACTAGTAAGCCCCTCGTTTGGGGTCATATGATGCCTCTTGACTGGTCCAAGAGACTGAGGTTGGTAACGATGGTCTGGTCATGAAGCCAGGAGTTCGCTATGAAATGTTTTTTTAGTTTTTCTAAACTATGATTTATTTGTTTAAAGATTATTTTGAACGTTTGTTGTTTTAGACGTTTGTTCATAATCTATCCAGTCATCCGATAGAAAGTAGTAAATGGCAGTGATGGAAATATTCGCTCCTTCCCATAATTGGTTAGGAGAGATTCTGATGACAACATGAGAGTGCGGCCTGGACCTAGGTATGGGCTGTAGGTAAAGGTTTATGACAGTCGAGGAAGTGCAGTGGAGCACAGCAGCAAACTATCGAAGGAACAATCAACAAATACAGAATTCGCTGCCTGCCCACGAATAGATATCCTACAGTTCCTCGAACAGGTGGTCCCTAGTCAGTTGCAAAAAATAAATAAAGAAAGCTGACAATGTTCAGTTCAGGTACCGCATTGAATTGTTCGATAAATCACGTTAATGCTTATCAAGTTATAGGAAAAGCTTTTTATCAATTTGAAACACAACTCATTTTTGCATTTGTACGTGACTTGTAACTAATAATCCTAAAAATGTCTGCAGCAGAATCTTTTATTTTTGCTATGCCAGAAATTAAATACGAACGCTAAGAAGTCCTAAAGTTAAATAAGGAAATGTGCCGATTGCAATACAGCTTAGTTGTTAAAAGCCAAGGACGTAACTGTAACGCGATAATGGACACGACAAATTTACTTACACTGACATAGATGTTATAACATTAGTCATAAGTTGTGTGAAAGGTGACGTGACTAAAAGGTAGGTGACAACTTACAGTTACGTCAATCAAAAGAGTCCTTCAAACAATCATCTGAAAGGAGTTTCGAAATTTCAAGTAAATTATCTCCTCTTCTTCTTCGACAGCAGCAGCTTTTTTTAAATATAGAGCTATTTACTTACCAGCAATGGTGTTCAGGAACATAAGGTACTCAAAGTTGGATATCTCCCGGCGCTGCCACTTCTGTGTCATGTTGGAGTTGCGCATGAGTTGACGCGGCGACATCATCGACGCGCGTCTGTAACAAGGCATTACGATGTATCCGTTAAAATTAAGTAACTACAATAATTAATTTACACCTAATCTTCCCTACACCTTGTTATTGCTAACATTTCAATTCACTATAAGGTATTGCACAGTATTTGTCGGAACATGTAACCGATTGCGTCATATGTAAAGCGACCTGGGTGACCGAACTTAGCTAGGATTAGCTTTAGATTAACATAAAAAATACAAAATTTCATCCAAATCGATAGAGCTTCTTTCGAGATACACGAAATATATTTGTAGAATCCTCAGACACAGGATTAGGCATAATGTGGGCACGAAGTGGGTACGAGCGATGAGAAAACTCCTTTTTGATATTTAGTCACTGATGTATTGGAAACAAGCAAAGAATCATTTTTTTTTTTTTGGTTAGTGTTGACTCAGCGGTGACCAAGCGCAAAGTAAACTCGTCCGTCGGCACGCCAACACTTTCTGCTTATACTCTGCCGATAGATGGCGCTTGTGTTCCTTTCCGGTGAATTTGTTATAGAGGGCGCTCTAAGCATCCGTACAAATGACCGAAGATGCGACGACATATTTATATTATATACCTACAGGAGTTGTTTTTTTTAAAGTAGTAAAATTAAGGTTGTCATTGGTATGCTGAGTTCAAATATCGATACTTTGTATGAGTATAAAATTCAAGAAGAACTAGCCAACAGTCGAGCTTCTCGAAGACTCAGTATTAAGCAGCGGTTGGTGCAATTTGGTATCTACAAAAATTAAGTGTAATTAAAACCATGCAAATTAAATATTATTATTTAACAGGTAAAGCCTATTTTGGTGTGCGATTATGAGAATTGTATTTTATTTTGTTATTGCATTTTTAACGGTTTTTTCAGAAATACCTATTCTCCAATGAATATGGAATAGTTATTCAAATTTTATAATTAACTTGCCGGTAATACAATACGCAAGTAATAGTGTTATACTAACTTTTAAGCTTTCGTGTTTCATGGTCAACGTGGTCGAAAAGTCAGGCAATTCAAAGAAATGGAATACCTTTTACGAGATCGCATTAATTCCCGTACATATACATAATTCACCAGCCAGCTATACAGATCTCACCGAGAACCAATTGGATAAACTAGAGCGACTTCAAAACTTTTGTATCCGATTCATATTTGAACTGCGTAAATATGATCATGTTTCTGAATTCCGAAAAAAGCTCAAGTGGTTACCTATTCGTCTTCGCCGGAATGCTCATATTCTCTGTTTGCTGTATCACATACTGTTTAACACCTTCCTATTAAAAAGGACGATTTGAGTTCCTCCATGGTACCCATACGAAGTGCTCTACGATCATCAGAAAATCTGATATTAAATGTGCCGGTGCATTCAACAACTTTTTTGACACATCTTTTACGGCCCTGGCTGTTCGTTTGTGGAATGTATTACTAGTAAAAATACGGCAAGCTGAAACCCATACAGCCTTTAAAAATATGGTCAAGCAACACTATCTCTGTATTATCTTTATCTCTTTCTTATTCTCTTACATAACTTACATCATAATTACTTTCGAATATACTATGTAATCTCTACTTAATAGCTATCCATATGTTTATATCTATATGTGTAAATTATTGTCTGTATATTCAATAGTACGCCATCAACTAGTAGGTATGTTTTTATTTAATATTTCTGTAATTATCTCCATCTAAAGGTGGTGTGCCGTCTGGTAGAGATAAGACCGCTCATTGTACTCTAATATTTTATATGAGATCTGTTTCAACTGTAAATGGTGAACAATAAAGAATATTCTATCTTCTATCTATCTATTTAATGATATAAATAATAGTGTTAGGTAAATGTGTTTCACTTCAAAGAGAGACATGTTTAGAACTTTAAATGTTTTGGGTGCTTCTTCTCAGATGGATGAAATTCCTTGACAATGAGGTCTTATTTTTTATGGTATAGGAGGAAAACGAGCAGACGGCACCTGATGGTTAGTGACTTTCGCCGCCCATGGAAAACTGCAACTCAAGAGTCACAAGTGCGTTGCCGGTCTTTAAGGTGGCATTAGGGGAAGAAGGAGGAGTTAAAGCCTTACGTAACCTCACTCACTCGGCGAAACGTTGTATTTCAAGCATTGCTATACGCTAGCCTGTGAGGCCGTAGTATCATCACTCCGGTCGAGCCTGCCCATACGTGTCGAAACATGGCTCTTCTAGGATTAAATGTAACTTTTTAAGAGATTTGGTTGTCGAGGAATAATAACATCAAATTTACAACACATTTCTTGACAAAATATCTTTATTTAATTAAAGATAGTTTTACTTTGGTTAAATTTGTTCCTTCAGTCTGTGTCTTAACAAGTTATGGCTATGATTATTTTAAGACGTTGTTAACCAGTTGAACAGGTTACGATATGCAAATGTACCTCTCATTTTATTTTCATCTTGACTATGTATCTTTACTATCTTTATGAAAGGAGTGTATAGGTTTTTAAAGGGCCGGCAACTCGCATGCGAGTCTTCTGGAATTGCATTGCAACACAAACCAACAATGTGATTCACCGAAAATTCACTCATTTGTGGTTCGAGTGAAAGTCTGGAATGCACTGCCTGCGTCTAGTTTTGCAGGCTAATATAGTTCTAGAACATTCAAGAGTCGAGTGAATAGGTTTTTTTTGGATAGGCCGTGTACCATTCACATTTTCATCGATACTTTTCGTCAGGTGAGATGGAAGACAAACGCCTTCCAATTATCCATAAAATAAGCAACGCCACAACTTAATAAACTGCTCAGACGTATTAAAAAAAAATCAATAGTACTTTTTTATGGGAGCATTAATGAATCAAGGTCTACCGAGTTTTCCATTTCATTAAATATTTTATATATAACATGTTTAGTGCAATGCTTAGTAGTAACTGGCATTAAGATGTTTTTTATTGCAAGCACTTCACAATACTATATCAGGCCCATAGCGCAAACTTCACTCATTAGGAGGTTGTGCCACCTACATAACGAACTTTTCAGCCGATAAAAAAGAGTTTAAGATTTTGAAAAGGCTTTTTTAAGCCGATGAAAAAGCTTTTGGGTAGGTAAAAGGTTTTTTTGACAGTAAAATCCAGTAGAATGATGACGGTTAAAACTAGTTACGAGAAAAAACATGAGATAATATTGTTGATTTGTTTTTTGCTGTTCAGTGCAAATCACGTTTTACAGAAGTTGCACAATATTATGCAATTCTTTGTGTCGGTCAATTAGACAGGCATCTTGTATAGAGTTGATTTGATTTCATATCACGACACACAACAGGTATTAAATGTTATTATCTTTTTAAATAAAATGCAAAATAACTATTAAAAGTTTCCAGTAAACACAATTTGGATCTATAGAAGTCAGATGCGTTTAAGATAATAGCTATCTAGAACAAGCATAATATACATTTTCCTAGAGTGAATATAATTATTAACGTGCGTGTGTAAACTACAAACGTAATCGTTATTATTTTTGTTATTATATTATAATGTACGTAACGTTTGTTCTTTTTAGAGTTTTTTATAATTAAATAAAATGCGTAAAAATTATATCTTGAGGGTGGCTGTATTTAAGAGATAATTTAATGTTGATCATTTGTCAATCCGAAAAGGTGCCTTCGAAGTAGAGTACAAACCTATAAACATTTTTATCAGCGAAAACAAGCAACGTATCTAATTTCCAAAACCTTTGAACTTGTAAAGGAATTTTGGGTTTAGTATCTAATGGGTCGACCCATTATATATTAAAACAGTAATTCAAAAAGCAAAGGCTCCTTTTCGAACTAGTGAAAAGTAAAGTAATAGTTCGATTTAATCCCTTTCTTGTAAGCGGTGATGGCTTAAGTGTAATATCTATTTTTCTCACAGAAAACCGGCAGTGAAGCAATGCTTGCATTGCTTTTCGCCGAGTGAGTGAGGTTACCGGAGGCCCTAACCCTTCCCTCTTCCTCTCTCCCTTCCTTGCCCCTTATTCAGCCCTTCCCGTACTCCCACCTTAAAGGCCGGCAACGCACTTGTGACTCTTGAGTTGCAGGTGCCCATGGGTGGCGGTAGTCATTTACCATCAGGTGACCCGTCTGCTCGTTTGCCCCCTATACCATAAAAAAGAACTAAGTTTTACGCCATTGACATTTTTAAATCGGTATGATGTTAAACGTACGTGGTAAAAAATTATTGTTCACCTAATGGCCCTAATAAGTATAAGGGGCGCTAAGCAAGCTCCAAAAAATCTAAGAGGTGCTAGCGATACACCGGGCTTATAATTAAAATTGTCCCAGTGATCTTGATCTTGATTAAATTGATAATCACGAGGATATATAATATAAATAAATAATTTAATTTAAATCCAAAATAACGAGAAGCACAGATTGTGAAGTTGGTCAATCCGCCACGCGCGTATTTTTAGCATCTTTATCTACCCCCCTTCACCCCTGGTGATACGTGGTGAGGTTTTAGACTTACCCCACCCCGGCTACTGAAAATCACGTGTATTTTTTTTAAATAATAAATACCCGTGATATCTCAGTAAACCCCCCCTCCTCCTTGTGATACTTCGTGATATTTTCCGACCCCCTCCACCCCCGTTTGAGCCTCACTTGATTAATGGACGACCCCTTATAGTTAAACCATTTGTTTAGGCAAGTGTTTATTTAAATTATTTATATTAGACTAATTTATTTTTATTTCTTTCTAAATAAATATTATTATTAACATTGTGTCAGCTTAGAAGTGTCGTAAAATATGATATTTGTTTGGTAACCAGCTCAGTTGCAAGAATGTTTTATAAAATAAAAACATTTTGATAAGGGCTTTGAAATTTAATTTGAGTAAGTAGACGAAGAACATAATTTCATTTTATACAAGAAGTCGAAAATAATTTACAACATAATGTGTTAAATTAAGATTAAAATTTTCGGTAACTATTATTTTAGTAAAGGTTCCACAAAGGCGTTAATTATTTTGATATTGACATAATTAATTAACCAGAAATAAAATCCGGAAACAGTGAGTGCAGTAATCGCAATGTTAATTTTATCAGCAATTTTATTACTTGTCATAAAGAACGAGAAATACCGCGTGTTTGGACAGTGTTGTAAAACGGTGTCAGGGACGCGACACCGACGCGCGGTTGTCGACCCGCGCCGCTATGTCTGCGCAGACGCAAGAGCGCGCACGCACCGCGCTACGCATTGCTGCAGATATTCAATGGATTACTTAATTTATTTTAAGAAAACGACCTTTGTCTATATATTTACATATACATAATTTGCAAATGTTTTAATATGTATGTATTTTATGACAGCCTCTTTGGACCTGTAGCATAAATTTGCGATAAAAGTTGCTTGCGACCGTAATGACCTGGGTTTGCTTCCCAAATTCAGTAAATTCGGTTGAGCAAATTATATATAAATTAATTATGAGCATGGAGACTGGAAATAAAGCTGGTAGACGGTAATAGGCTTAGCCTTATTGTACGAAAAAAACTAATGTTTAATTTTCGGCCCCGAAAACTCACAACAATTCCGTGGACTGCTTCTGGAATGGTGGCCGCAGGGGGGTATTGCTGTCATAGCACAATATTACAATCTTACTAGCTTTTGCTCGCGGCTTGGCTCGTTTTAATTTGACTTCGTCAATTAGTTTAGGTAGATCACGGAAACAGTACTTTATTTTGGATGAAAGGAACCCGATGTCGTGCTGCACCTGTATGCAAAATTTCACGATGATTCGTTGAGTAGTTAAGGCCTGAAAGCGTAACAGACAAACAAACAAATAAACTCACTTACGTATTTATAATATTATATACATATATAGGTACATACTCAATTCCCGAAGGAGTACGCAGAGGCGTATTAATACCCATATTTTACCAACTATAATTTAGTCCCACTCAGGTGATATGAGGCAACCCTATTGCCGCCGACCGGGCACTTTGGGAATTACAGATGGGGAAATTGGAGTAAGAAAGGTAGACAAGGGAAGGCAATGGGAGGAAAAGGATATTGCTTATACGGGTGGATTGGGGGTGTAAGCAAGCTCGAGAAGGTCAGGGTCGCGTATCTGTAACTCTGTCACTCGAACTGGCTATTTGTTTTTTTTACTAGCAGCGCCCCGCGGTTTCACCCGCGTAAGTCCAGATCCCGTGGGAATATCGGGATAAAAAGTAGCCTATATGTTAATCCAGGTCACCAGCTATCTCCAAACCAAGTTTCATCGCAATCGGTTCAGTAGTTTTGGCGTGAAAGAGTAACAAACATCCATCCATCCATCCAAACATTTATAATATTACTGGGATTTAGAATACTAGTAACGTGGGTCTCATATTACTAGTATTATTGTTAACCCCTCCAGCTAAGCTTAACGCTTGTGTTAGGGCTGAGTTCACGTCGGTAGTGCACTGGGTGTGGTTCAAACGCGCAGCCACTTGATTGCAAGTCCGACGCCTTAGCCATTACGCTACCGCCACTTAATTAGTAATTATAATAGTACATATTAGTAATATGATATAATGTCAAGAAGTCTTTTTAATACTTTGCTTCTCAACAATAAAATTAACCGTTCATGGTAACTCTATTATTATACTTTGGTGTTGTAATATTACAAAATACAATTCACACAACCAAAATTAACAGTATAAATGGACGAAAACTAATTAGAGTCCAAAACGCAAAGAATTTTTGAGGTCGGAAGCTCATAAACGGTCATATTAATAACTTATAAATGAGTTCATTTTACAATACCTTTATATAGGGTTGTCACTGCTGATAAAAGCAGAATAATATGCTTAAATATGTACCACAATAAAGTTAATATTTAGATACTAGCTTCCTTTAAGTTTTCTTTAGCGTAATGTCGGTTATGGCGGAAATAGAAGCATGTATTACTTCGTTGATAGGTTATTGACAAAAGTTATAATCGATTGATAAGTTTTGTCATGTAAAATACGTAGCATATACATAGGATTACATCCTATTATTAATAAATTATTTATTAGTTTCGGTAAAATATTTTTTTTATGCAATTATAAAATGTTTCTATTACTTTCTTAACAATAGTAGATGCAATTGATATTAATTAAGGCGCATCTACTTAAGTATTTAATATTTCTTGGGATTGGCGCTTTCAAACATACATTAAAAAAGGCCATTATTTTTTCTATCAAGGTGGGATAACAAGCAAACGACTCGTCTGGTTGTAATTGGTAATCTGTAGCTATAGGCGCCTGCACGGTGTCACTAGCGCGTTGCAGACAATATTAATATCCTCTGCTGCATACTCTAGGAGAAATCCAAAATTGTAGAAGTATATTGTACAATAGTGGCCTCCAATTGCAATAGAAATGGAGCAATTGTCTTACTTTATGTGTGACAGCCCTGTCAAACTCGATACGAGTGGGTGACGTGCTCGTGTCTCGAATTCTCGATACAGGTATTCCGTAAGGCAGTAAGCGCGACCGGAAGTCGGTGGAAGTGAGAGGTCATGTCGTAAATAAACAAACAATAATTATCAACTAGGAAATAGGTTTATGATCCGATTTTTTTTATTCGACATCCTATGAATTATTTAAGAAGTATTTAAGTGGAAATAATTTTTAGCGCAAGTTGTTACTTAATAACAATCTAACGAGTGTTTAATGGTTGTTTATTATGTAATCTTATGATCTTTTGTGATCTCGTATAGGTATCGCAAGTTCCAGTGCAAATAGAGAACGTGGTTTCCCATTGTGCCTATCTTTATCGTCTTACATTTTCCTCGATCTATGGCTTATTTAATAATATCAGTGCTTAGCAATGATACGTTTTTATATACGGTTGGTAAGGAAGGAAATAAATGACACAAATCCGCAAAAGATATCGATTAATAAATTTGTTTAACTTAATCCACACCCCTACTTTAAACTTGTCTGACATTTACAAACAATTAAATTTAAAGCTTTGTTTACCTTTATTAAGATTTTATAATGTTATTGTGCTTATAAATCCATTAATGGGTGTACAATATATTGTCAAGTACAATTTCGCAGTGATCAGCAATACCGCCACAAAAATAAGCCGAGGTGAGGTTGACATCTGCGGTAACTACCTTGGAACTCCCACGTTTTAAGGTCAACGATATTGCAATCCTAAGAATTTTGGATTCCAATTTCATGCAAATTCTATGGGCTTAACATAGTTACGTAATTTTCTACTTACTGTGTAACAATATAAATTAAGTATCATAAAAGATAAGAAAGTTAGTCGACGTTGTGTCCCATGTTTTGAATAATGTGGAACTTTTATTCAATCTTAACCTTATTAAGTTATGTGGTTAATGACAGATTTATTATTGAGATTAGTAGGTATATTGGCGTGAATACCTTATATTGATCCTTAACGCCATACACACCAAAATTTATTTGGAGAAAACTGTGGTGCTAATGGATCTATTCTTCACTTGAGAAATAATATGATGTTCCAAATTCGTTATGAAAATACTACTTACAAGAAAATACTAATGCAAATAGTTCGAAACAGTCATTATTGAATCTTTGAAACTTGTTATAATATCATACATAAAAAAAAATTATATATACGGGTCGAATAGAGAACCTCCTCCGGTTTCTCGTCGGTTAAAGAGTATGCCAAACTCACGGGTAATGGAAGTGTCACTTCTCTGTCTCTATTTTTTATATGATGATAAAATATTGTAGTTACTTAAATATACATAAACATCTAGAACTATCATGAAAAACAAATTTATCAGAATAATAATAATAAAAAAAAATCAAAAGATTTAGGGTCAACATTAAAAAAACATCAATAAACTGTAAAAATTCTTCGACTTCAAGTTTCTGTCAGGTTACGTAATCGCAGGCAACAGGCAGTTACTAGGTATAATGTCGAAGAGATATTTAGATGTAATTTGTTCTAACTCACGTAAATGTTACGTAACTACGGGTACATATAAGTTATGAACAACACTAAAATTAGTAAATAGTTACAATTAAAGCGTACCCGTGGTTTAAAACATTAACATAAAAAAACTGTTAATTTAATTTGAGCAGGAAATTATAGGAAACTGGTTACAGCAAAATGGGCACATAAATAAACAAGCACTAGCAAATGTCGGATCCACGTTTGACAAAAAAACTTCTATCATATTCCAGAAGGTCCGAAATTATTTATACGAGTATAACAATACGGAAACTAATAATCATGCAACTTTTTATGTAAGTGTGTTGGTACATAGATATGATAGGAATTATAAAAACACTTCCTCCATGAGAAATATTCAACCAGAAATCTTAAGTGCATAATATGCTTAAATGGAATACAAGAAATGCGTATAATTTCGTAAAATATGTACAGTCAGCGAGGGGCGAAGGTAAGCGACTACTTAAGACCGTAATGATTCACTTAAAACTATACACCTGTAAAGGTGCCGCTGGACGCGTCTGACCTCCAAGTCCTGAAAGAAATCCAATAACGTTCGTGTAAAAGAGTTCCGTGCGGTGAATAGTCACCGCGCGTCTTTCCACGCGATTTCCATGTTTTTGTAAATAAATTCTCTCATGCATTCCAACTGCAAATGTAAGTTTGTACGCACAATATTGAGAAATTTACCATATTATATTAAGATTTTAAGACCATAGACTTCTTACTCCTGTAATCTGTTTGTGTAATTTAACTCTAACAACAACAGTACCTCATAAATACTGCTGATAACAAGGTTTTGCAATAGTCTAGAGTTTAGCGCAGGTATTTCATAATTAGTATTTAGCGATGCTCAAATCCGGTATCAGTTTTAATGCTAACGAAGACTTTCAAAGTTACCTGATATATATATAGATATATATATGAAAAATATCAGATTTTTGTAATTCCCAAAACAAATTTGAATGTCCCCGGTATTAAGATATTTTTCTGGTAGGCATACTTTACAGTTTTTGATATTTTTTTTCGTAAAAGAATCCAATGACAACAAAAAGATTTTGTTCGTTGGAGATTTTTGAATAATTTCTATGATTGAACTACAAACAAGATATATAATAGGTATACTTACTTATATAGCACTTTTTATTTATTTCTATTCTTTTATTTTTTTAAGCAAAACCATGCAGTGTTGACTATTTTTGCCTGCTTAAATAATACGGTTTATTCAGGGGCGTAGCTACCGCTGTATCAGCCGTATCAATGATACGGGGCTCCCGGGCTACAGAGGCCCCTAACGTGTGTAAGCAAAAATTTGTAAAATGTTATCCACAATGTCACTTAATCTCGTGCTTCCCGGGAAAAAACATAAAAAGAACTGTCATACGTGCCTATAGAGTTTTCACTTCAGAAATGACAAAAGTCAAAAAGCGATCTCTTTTTCCCGGGTTAAGCGTGCGCCCAAAAGTTGGCAACATCCTACATCGGTTATTGCGGGATTCCCTCGTTTAAAGCATTTTTGTTTCTTTTGTGACAAATCTTTACCCTTCATTTGGACCCCCAACTAATTTTGATACAGACCTCTCCAAGGCACGCTACGCCACTGGGTTTATTGCTTGCATTTACAACGTTTTATGAAATAGATGAGAATAACTTCATAAAACAACTACCTACAAAGTAAGCAAAAAACAGTTGTAAGGATCGTGAGTGTTAGTTCTAATTTTAACTAAGACGAGGAACATTCTAGTGCGCTGATCTTTGATGCTCGTAATCACATTATCCGCCATCATCGCGAAGTAAATCAGCTCCTGACGTAATCAGATGAATGTTTCCGAGTTAGCTAATTTCATGTTTACTTTCAATTATTTGTATACACGACTGCCACTTGTAACTAGATATTTATAACTCAGTATTTTCATTGTCGTCGTGTAGTAGACCCCGTAAATAACGTAAAGCGCTAAATTTCGTGATTTTTCTTAATACAGAAATCTTACTTTGAAGTTGACATTTTAAAATCGAAAATTTACTGATAAAGCTAATATTTCGTAAGGGAGAGGACTGACATGAACAACTACTTCTTAATATAATATAAACAAGTGGTGTTTACCTTTAAGTAACTGCTACACTGTATTCTTATTATTGCATATATAATATATATATCTTTGGATTGTATCTCACTTGAAAGGTGTACAATAAAGAGACAAATAAATGAATAAATGTATTATATTGTGTTTCTATGTGTAAGTAATTGTTTGTGAACCTTAAATAAATAAAATAAATGAATGAAAGTATGGGTAATTTATACCAAAGATGTTGATGGAATGTCCAGATTTTTCAGAAAATGTCTGCATAAAAAAATAAAATACAATATCATTGAAATTTACAATTGACATTGAATCAAGCGGGTTACACGCTTCACATGACACTGGCCGCGCGCGTGTTCTCGTACTTCGTAAACCGCTTCACTTCAGCCGTTTGGCGTGTCTAGATATGTTTTTGCTGCTACATACCTATGTAGGTAGATTATCCAGTGCTTTACGAGCTTTTTAAAGCTTAGCTTCTGAAGGATCTTCTTATTCGAAGCGGTGTTGAGAATATTTAGGCTATTACAGAAAGTTGTGGTGAAATTTAGCAGCGTTTTGTGTTGCTGACAAATAGGTTAGTACACAGATTAAGCTTGAAAAAAAAAAATCATCGGAAAATGCTTTTTCTGGTGTAGAGTAGGCGAAGTATAGAGCACGCGCGGCCAGTGTCATGTTAAGTCGCTCGTACACTGTTATCGAGATAACACATAGCATCGTCGTAAGAACTGCCGGTCGATAGCAATTACTTTAAAAAAGTGCGTTCGCATTAGTTTTTAGCTATAAACTACGTACGTATACGTATATGCTAGATAGCATGCTAGATAGATATTTCTTGTCTAACTAAGGCCTCTGATGAGCCCTAATGATGAATGCGGTTAATTAATCTGTGGCTCTAATGATACGATAACATGCCTGTGTGAACTTTTCATTTGCATAAATGTAGTTATGAAGATATTCTTTTTTGACGTCATGCGATCAACACGTAAACACTTTCCTCTATATCCTTCAAAGTTTGAACATAATGTCACTTCAATTATATACTTTTTTAGCCGCCAGGAATGAAGTTAAAAATATACATAAGTAATTCAGGTATGATATGGTTTGCAATCTACATAGTACGAGATATGCGTAGATATGTTTAGTGTTCTTCTTTTTGTTATGTATTCATTTTAAACTACATATTATAAAACAAAACAGGATAAACGCATAAACGTATTTTCATACGGTTTTCCGCAATGGCTGGAGTGATTCATGATTCATGAGACAGGAATTCGTTAAGTTTTGTGTGAATTGGGTGCAATATGACGATGATTGTTGAAGAAATCGGAAAAATCATGCCGACTGGGAGCTTCATCAACCCAATAAACCAACCAACCAACAGAGTTATAAGAAAACAATGTATTACGAAATTATTTCTCTTAAAAATATATATTAAACTGTACCAACACTATAATATGTCTATCTTCTTATATTTATACACAATAACGAAATAATGTGGCAGAAAAATACTTTTCAAGATACCTATGTATTTAAAATTAATTAAGACGTAATTATTTAGAAGAACGAAAAAGAAACAAACAAAAAATTCTTTCATCTAAAAACTGAAAAATGTGTGTAGGTAGAGGATCTGGTCCCATTGCTGGTCTTCAACCAGACCCTTTATACCAAACGGATATCAATCAGTAAAAAAAAACATAATGAAAGATTTATAACGATAAAATAAAATATTTCCTGTTTATAACATTATATACTTGTTTTACACAATATCAGAAAAAAATGCGAGATAGCGGGGCGGGGGGCGGAGTGCGGAGTGGTGAGACTAGGCGGTACGTATCCCTGTTAATCTAAATTAGATCATCGTTGTCTGTTCAATTCAGTTCAGCACAGTCAGTAGTTTAATTTTTACAAGTGATTTTTGGTCCTTACGCTGTTTAGCGACGAAAAACTCAGCGTCCATCTTTAATATATAATAAATAAATAAATATAATATAGTGACTTTTTGGGTAACAAGGTAGGTGTATGTATTTATGAAATTAAATTGCGTTTTAGTTTTCTGTAATATATCTAGATTAAAATATTGCTTGGATTGTGGAGGTCTGATGGCAGTAACTTCACGTAAAATTAACGAAGTTCGGTCGTATCGTAGATAGACTGAAAGTCGACCACAACGTAGTTGGGAAAAGGCTCGCAGAATTATCTAAATTAAAACTGTCTCTATCCCAAAAAATCGGCTTAATAGTAAAATTTTGCCAATGTGTTTTTGGTGTGCAATTTTGCGCGGATAAACATACTCTAAGTAGGATGAACATCAGTTACATTTGAATGTAATCGACATGCTCGACGCAACGCAACAGACGACTTCGTTCGCGTGGATAATTTTCGAGAAATTTATCATACAGGAACCGTAAATTTTCCTGGATGAAAATGCTATTCCAGACTAAGTATAATCTATCTCTGTGTCAAATTTCATCCAGAACCGTTCAACCGCTTTTGCGTGAAAGAGTAACAAATATCCATCCATCCATCCATCCTCGCAAACTTTCACCGTTATAGTATTAGTGAGATAACGTATCAAATGAATTGATGTTATAAGTAATACTAATGTTATAAATATTTATGTAAAAAAAATCATCCGAAAACAAAATTACAGAGCATTGTGATACAGGTTAGGTGTGTTGTCGCATAGATAATAATTACAAATAGGTCCTGAAAGCAATAGCATACATTAAATCGTTTATATAAATAGAAAATATTATAAATGTTAGACACGAAGGGGGACTGTGTGTGGGCTATAAATACAAGTCATAAAGCACTTATACGTCTATCAGGAAATGAAACACTTCCTATTGAAAAGCATTTATTTATCTTCCGAGCGGAAGCTTGCGAGTGGAGCTACCCGCGCACTCGACTTTAAAGGCTACGATTTAAACCTTATAAAATAAGTTTATCAGAACAGTTTAACTACAACATAACATAATAAATTATTTTTAAAAGTTATTATTTTTAAATATATGTTAAGTTTTTTTTGTTTATTTTGTTAACGTTATTGACCTTGTTACATGTACAAAATAATACAAAAATAAATATGTATTAGCGAGAATAGCTTCTCATCATTTACGACATTAATTATCATTTTTGTTTTTTTTCAATAATTTTATTTCCCAGGTCAAATTCTAACGCGTATCGTTGTCTCTCTTTTTAATAGAAGATAACATTAAAAATTATTTTATTAAAAAAAGTGTTAGCGCAACGAAAAATGCTCACCGCGAGTTGATTTATGTTACTTACGCCATCTGTAGATTCTGCACGATAATACTGTAACTTTGATGTTGGGTGTGTATACTAGTTATTCATATATTAGTTCGGGACACTTTCACAGATGGCGCAATTTTAATTTCGAGTTATTTCAATATTTACTATATTTTGATATATGTCGAAACGCGAAACCGTATTTTTATAACTTGATACGAATCGCCACGGATTTTTCTCTAATGGTTTTGGTCCTTGTTTTTCTAATTCTCTCTCAGTTTATAAAAGTGAACTAGTCTCATCCTTCCTGTTCCACTTGTCCTCTAATTTTTCTTCATAGCGCTGTCGTGTATTAACCATACCAATTAAACGCGTGTGACACTGCGGGGCACAGTTAGTACTTGTACAAAATCGCTTTGTGCGCAGTAAGTGCAATGTTCCATGCGGTGGTAGAAGGTGGATTTAAGCGATAAGTCACACACGTCTCGGTAAACAATGACTTTTGTAACAGTATAGTCACGCATACAATACTTGCCCCCTCCATTAAGTACATTATGCTATTATTCTAATGATATATGTATAAAATGTGTGCATGACAATTTGTGTATTTCTAATATATATAATATGTATATCTATGTATAATGTTCATGGAATCTTTTTAGATATGGATTTTATTCAACGCTAGCTGACCTGCGCAACTTCGTCTGCGTCACATAAGCGAGAGAGATAAATTTTCCACGTTTTTCTAACATATTTCGATTTAAATTATAGCGTATCCTCCTATCTAACATTAAAAAACATTGTAATTCGAACCAGTAGTTTCTAAGATTAGCGCGGTCAACCACACCAACAAACTTTAGCTTTATTATATTAGTACAGATTAGAAGTTCTGGTAGGCAGCAGTAGTTGTGGGAGCAACCCAACTGGGGCAGCCATTACTCTCTAAATTTTACCGAACACGGCGGTTTTCAAGCACTAAAAGCGTAGTATCAATAAGTGTTGTATTTCTGTTGGAGAATCATGCCAGGGCTCTATGAGTTTATGGGCAATGGTAACTGATAACCATTAGGCGAATCGTGTACTTGTTTGCGAAGTAAATCGCATAATAAACGCAAAATAAACTTTTCAAAAAAACACTAACAAAGTGCACTGAAAAGTGAAAAATAATTCTTTACAAACTTAATTGAAAAGGTGATAAAGGAATAAAATACCGACAGATAAAAAAACCACAATTTTCTGAAACACTGGTCTGTTTGAAGTCAGTGCCGACACTTTGTTTAGATTAGTTTTAAGTTGTAAGGTTTTTAGTTTGTCTAGCAACTGCCTTCTTTTTTTTTATATTATAGGGGGCAAACGAGCAGGCGGGTCACCTAATGGTAAGTGACTACCGTCGTCGCATGGACACCTGCAACTCAAGAGTCACAAGTGCGTTGCCGGCCTTTGATATCTCCTATATCAAAGGCCGGCAACGCACTCTTCGCTCTTACGCTCTTTTCTTGAAGGTTTGAAGGTCGGATCGGTCCGGAAATACTGCAGGCGACAATTTGTTCGAGAGATTGGTTGTGCGAGGCAAAAAATTTCTGGAGAACCGCACAGTGGTGAATTGCCAATTATCCAGGTGATGGGGGTGAAAGTTTTGTCACGTTGAACGATGGCGGAACGTTGCGGCCGGTATAAGTCCGAACAATTCCTCGGAGCACTCCCCATGATACATGCGATAGAGAATGCAGAGTGAAGCTACATCTCTACGCAACGCCAAAGGGTCAAGCCGATCTGAAATATCCTGGCAATAGATGATTCGAGTCGCTCTCCGTTGAATGCGGTCAAGAGGGAGAAGCATGTACTGGGGTGCTCCTGCATAGATATGAGAACAGTATTCCATTCCACTTGATTAATAAGTTATAATAAACCTACTCCTTTATTGAACTGGAGTTGGTTAATAACAATAACATTCATCACTGTTAACGCCATGTTGCTCAATTCCAAGAAAAATCAACAAACACTACATGTGCCCTTAATTTCTGGGGGTCCCTCGGTTCACAGTTTTCGGTTTTCACAGATACCATCATCAGATCTAGACTTGGTGATAATAGGACCACCTTGGGACCACCTCTCAAACAACTTTTTTTAATCGGTTCATTAATGACAGAAATTTCAGTAAACACACGTAAAAAATACATACAGCCGAACATAGAATCTCCTCCTTTTTTGAAGTCAGTTTTATAAATAAGTTAATCTGTACAGTGGAGTACAAAATAAATAATTAATGTTACAAAATTTTAAAACGAATTTAATTTAATAATGTAAACAAAGCCACTTATATCTATCAGACAACTTCTTAAACGCGAACCGTTATCTGTTCCGGTTGTTAAAAACAATAGGACGTCAAACGTAATGAATAATGCGACTCTGTTTCCTATAAACAATTACTTAATGTTATTCATTAATAACAATTATACGTAATTATATTTATGTTTGCATTAATTTGAAGCAGGCTACTCCATTAATCACAATGTTTGGACTTTAAGTTTATCACAATTTGATCTTTATTAAATAAAACAATAAAGGCTAATGTCTTAAGACCGCGGTTTTGTTAATTATTAAAATAGCATGAGTATAAAGTAAGAAAACAAACAATGAATTTTAAATACATCATAATTATACGTCGATAACAATTAATATTACTGTGTAATAAGCTTGGGAAACATAAATTATTAAACATTCATGTCTCATCATCATCATATTGAGGTTTTTTTTAGTAAATATGATAATAAATATATAATTTGGAGACAGAAAATAAATCTGTATGGTGCATTCTTTTGGGTTATTTGTATTTTAAACTTTGTTGTAAAAATAATGATAACTATAGAGATATCATTATTTTTTTATATCATCTGTAAGTTAGCAGGGGCTATTATATGCAAATGATATACAAAACAAAAACGAATTAATAATTTAGGTTTATACGTAATTAGAAAAATCTTTTGTTAGTTACTGTACCTGTTTATTATTTACATACATTTGCTATCACTCGCATCGAAGTAAGATCAATGATCTGACAGTGGCAATTATCGTACAAGATCGGTTTTGAATATCACGACTATTACGACTTCTGGGAAATGTTTCAATGCCGACCGTACGTTACATACTACCTACCAAGTTAGCTCAGTTGATTTAACATTAATAAGATTGATTGTTTGTTATTTTCTTTATTAGAAAAGACAACTCCTTCACTTAAGAATTACCCCCCGATAAGCGAAAACATCGGAGTCATACAATCAGTGGTAAATAATCTCACGCCTAAACCTGAGTAAATATGACTGAGAAAATTTTATTTGATCTGCAGCATAACTGAAATAAAATAACATTATATTTTCATTATTTTATTTCATTTCATTATATTTAGAGTTTTCTTTATTTAGCCAGTACGTATTACTATTAAGAGTGTGTCTTTAGATGTTCGCACCATCATCAATGTTACTTCACTACTCTTGTAGCACTGTTTAACCGTGGTTTTCTATCCGGCTGAGGTGCTTCAGCATTAAGAGGCGGTGTGATTCGAGCAGCATAAATTCTTGTCCTACTTCCTGTCCTTTGTTTCCAGGACCGCATATTTGATAAAGTTATTGAACCCATTTTATTTATTAGTTAATTTACAGCTGAACTACTAGTAATGTAATACACATAAATTCCCTTCCTATTTTGGTGCATCTGAGAAATACCTTAGTTTTTTTGCAAGTGTTGGTACGGCGTCACTTGGCCTTACTCTTTCGCAACCACGAATGTGACACATTTGAAGTTTTATAAAATAATCACCGGAACTAGGAAACAATACTAATTAAACTACAGTTGTAGGCTTATCAGGTCATATTACAGCAGAGAGCAAGGTGAGGTACCGACCCTAACAGTTCCTACTTTTACTGAATGTCTCAATACATGTCTGGGTTTAGCATACCAGCAACTTTTTGTAACTTGTTGTTTTAAAAATAGAGTGGTGTGAACACTGATTGATTGCTATTGTCGAGATTTTACGATGTGTTCGTGCTGAAACTGATAACTTGACAAACTTGATATAGTACTATTAGTATAGTGTGTGGGCACCGATAAACATAAGGTCCCTAAGTGTAATGCATGTTTTTTGTTAATACAAATGTATTATAATAATATATAGAAAAACCGATGCTATTCTATTGCATTCGTACGCCTGACAGCCTCGTGGAACGACAGTTGTGTTCTGATGTGGTAATAATTTTTTTAAGGAAAATATTATATCTACCAGCAATGTGGTTCAAACATTATTAGCATTCTTTCTAACCCCTCCACCAAAGCAAAATGTCCATGTTAGTACTTTTCTCTTGTGCCGTTAGCTTTTAATTCTAATTAGGTATTAACCCACAGGTATTAGGCTCCCTAATGTCGCTTACTTTGATACCTTTATATTTATGTTGTGTTACTTAAATTACTGTCACAGTGACTTATGAACATTCGCAGTAGTTTAAAAAGTCGATTCTATTAATGTAATCGTATATAACTCAGTAATTTGGGACAATTAAACCTAATTGTCCTGAAAAGTTTTACTATTATTTCAGTGATAGACAAGCCATACCGATAATCCATTGCTATTCAGGCTCTACACTAAAACAATTCAGCAACCAAAGGTAGCTCGTCTGCACCGGCCATGACTTGTGGTCTTTAAACAATGACCTCTTGTATCGTATATCGGAACTGTTTATAATGTTTGAGTGGAAGTGTTGTTGTACTCGCAGTTTCTCGCTTTTCGCTCCGATAAGCTTTCTTATCTCATTACAATGAACTATAGATGTAAGAAACTGTGGCTCGGAATTCGTAAGTGTCACAGTAGGATGATAATGAGGGATCACTCGACTGTTGTAATAAATAATGTATGTAACATGTAGATCTTGGAGTTAGCTGCAATTGTGTTTCACGTTTTAAGCAGGTTTGTTTTTGATAGTTGGAAACAAGTCCGCCTTCAGCATGAAGCACTCCCGAATTACTCATCACTAGGATCAACGAGGAATAGAAACAAGAGAAAATGCCGTGTGGTAATCGCTCGCGTGTCGCAATTATGCGAAAATTAACAACATTAATTTATCGCGATTAGTTAATAGCTGTAACACGTCATTTAAAGCACGCTAAATGACCAATCAGGTATTACCTTTTTATTGATTAGAATACGCAGGTTCAATTGCAAATGTATGAGTTTGACAACAATAGTCACCCAGAAACTGGTTTTTATTATTCCCTGATAGATACCAACTCTATGTTAAAAGTGCTGTTTGTGCAGCAGCCTTCACTAGGATGCTTCCTAGCAAAGCGGCTATGATTTGAGCAGTAATCAAGTGTAAACAATACCATATAAAAAAATGCATTCAATTTTGCTTTGGTAGTCAATGATTACTACTAATAAATTGCCATGCACGGCGCATGGTGCATCTGCATGCCTTGCATAATAAAATGTGGGTTTTTACATCGGTTGATTTGTAAAAATTCGTCCGAAAATGACGAGTCATTTTTTGCGTTAAAGCGAATATGATTGTCATCGCTTCAATTGTATCGAAAGCTTTATTTGCGGCTTGCGGTCGAGTACAATGTCGACCGAGTGACCTCGTATACTGATTTATATTTGAGGAAGCTCCAGGTACTCTGCAGAACAATTTTATTAGTGTGACTCAACAGACAGACGGAATGCCACATCTATATATTTTTACCTAAGAGCGGTCTACATATATGTCAGTAAAGAAATCGCAATACAAAAATCGCTACATCTATAGTTACATATTATATTTACTGTCGGGACGACGCGGCCGGACGCATGGTGTCATCAAATCTTTTTCATAAATAATAATCTTGAGTAACCCTGAGCGTTCGTGGATACTATGAGACCTTGTAGTAATGCTTGTCAAAATAAAAATCTATATATTTTGTTGTATCATAAAATGTAGGTATATATGAAAGTATGGGTGTTTTAATTAATAAAAAAACGTGTTTACGTGGCTGTTGTTGTTACGTGGCTGAAACCTTTGGATTATGACGAAACGGAAAATCTTTAAAAAAATCCAAAATACCACGCACACGCCACACACACGCACATAACACACACACACACACACACACACACACACACATTGTTTTATGTCACATACTTTTTTTCTTTATATTAATATTCTTGTTTTATGTGATTTTAATGTTGACATAACATGACATGACACTGTTGGTAAGGGGAATACACTGACTCCTGTAATACAGTTTTTTACTAGCTTAGTGGCTAAGGACTCAAATAACTGTATCACAAACAAATGTCAATAAAAATATTCATTCATTCATTTAATAGTCAAGAGGATTCAGCCGGAGTTAGTCAGTCGTGAAGCTAGGTTGCCTGTTTCAATACGTAGATCCTATGGGGAAGAGGCAAGAAATTCCAAAGACACTCTTATTTAACATGTTTTCTTGGTTACATTGCTCATAAGTGAAAGTTTAAAATGAGGACAATGTAACATATGAATACGAATGTCAGTAGGCATGTAGCACTGACATCCCTATTCATGAACATAACGTTAGATGTATATTTGCAAATGCAACACAGTTTTCTCAGACAGTTAAGATACTGAAAATTCATGATTGCTTGGGAAGGCGCCTATCAAGCACACCATTTACCTGAGGGTAAGCGACGGAGAATCGGTGACAACTCAATTTATTATTGCAATAGGATATAAAATAATAAAACCAACGTAGCATTTAAGCGAAACAATCCACTTTTTGATACAATAATTAGGAAATCATATAAAATTGTGATGTATAAACAAAATAATAATATTTAAAATTTGCAGAAATGGTAGGAATTCCAATAATTGAAACACAAAATTTAATTTTAGAAATATACAATACGTAATCATAAAATCACAGGTTTTTATAATAGTAATAAATAATTATAACACATTGTGATTAATATAATTATAATGGATCGAAGTCGTAGCGTGGGTGCGGACGGCCCATTATACATATGTAGGAGATCTTTAGGAGAAGTCTATGTTGAGCAATGAAAGCCCTTTTTTTAACGACGGCTTTTATGATTTGTTATATTATTTTTAATTTTGTTCATTCAGCCTTAGGTTTTAAAATATTGATGATTTTTGACACATTTTTCTGAGATAGAATACTTTTTATCCCGAAATTTAGAACGGTTTCCTTGAAAAGGAGGGTGAAAGTCAAAATGTGTAACTTCGTTGTAATTCATTAACGCGTAGTCCGATTGCAATCATTCTTTTTTTCGCACAGAGGCACCAACAGACACAAGGAGCACCCAGACTCGGGACAACTATTAGTGGATTACCCATTTTTATTTTGTCCCGTGTGGGATTTGAACTCACAACATTCGGAGTGGCGCGGTGGCGAGGCGACCGCTTAAACCATTGCGCCATCTGTGTATAATATAAACATATATACAATACCTATACCTTTAAGTAAATATTTGTAGTGTAATATCTACACTTTATAAAGAGGAAAGATTCAACTTTCTGTTTGTTTATTTGTAATGGATAGACTCCGAAACTACAGTACCGATTTTAAAAATTCTTTTACCTATAAAAAGTTACATTATCAGCAAGTTACACAGGCTATATTTTATATGAGTAATTATAAAATTTCAGCCTGAGATAATGGTATTTGTGATGCAAGCCAGAAGATAAAGCGCTTCCGAGCTGCTTTATCGGCGTGCGCTGACTAAATGGTCAGTCATACATCAAAACTATGTATTACTAAAGTGTTGGTCTTTAGTAGGTCTAAAATAAAAGTCCGCGGTATAATATACGTATCTCTTTTAAACAAGGCACAATAACGCTTTTTCTGTCGAAAATAATGTAAAAATTAAAACGTGATTTTCAATCGTCATTATTAGGCATAGCATATTAACCCTTACAAAAAAAATATTAATAGGCAGTCATGGGACTGCCGACCAAAGTGAAAACTTAAAACGACGTGTCACATTAGCATGACCGCGAACCCATAACTTTTGTTCCTACCAAAAAATGCTCAACGTGGCTAAAAAAAATTTCAATCTCAATTCAGTATCATCTTCAAGTCCGATTTGATAAAATAAACATTATTTTTGGGTTGTTAAGAAATATTTTAGGAAGTATTTTTAATTAAGTAGAAATTATTTTTATCAACGTATTAATTTAATAATAAATTTTTCACATTTTCACAAAAATAATGATTGTTATCTTTATATTAGGTACAAATAAATGTATAAATACAAACCAATTTTATAAAATTTAATGTAATTGAGTAGGTACTTAAAATGGGAATTTTTTAACAGCGCTTCTATTTTAAATTTAAGTTAACGAAGTGTCTCCACAAATTAATTTACTGTATACCAGAAAAATTGCTACTCAGCAAATAATCTTCTTGAGTGTCTAAATATAAATTTAACCAAAAAATATTTGAAAATTAGTTACAATTAGATTACCTTTTTTATCAAATTAACATCTAACATCTAGCTGACCCAACAGATATACTATTTTAAAAAAATACTGACTGGCACACTAAATTATCAAAAGTTACAATGGAATTTCTTAAATTGATTTCTAACTTGCTTTACAATAATATATGTATCCACGATCAAGTTCCATTCTACACAGCGTACATATAGGCTAGGGTTAGGTTAGAACTGCAACCACAACGCACGAGCCGAGCGAGCGAAGCAAGCGTGCCGCGGCAGCCGCCGGCGAGTGCCAGCCAGAACCGAATTCTATTGTAAAATCACAATTTTTTGTAACAAACATTCGATATTTTGAACACACACACATATTAAGCTTCCATAAATAGATATCATATTTTATTGTGACTCAAAGAATTATTAGATTTACTTTTAGATAACAGATGATCACATAGTAAATCAGTTTTCCTTCATCTAGTACAGTAATACAGTATACTGAATTTTATTTAATTAGTGTGCATATTTAGTGTGCAATTCAGTATTTTTGGTGCTACTTTCGAATATTTTGTAAAAAAAAGGGATTTATAGTTATACGATTATATACTACGAGGGCTACACTGAAAATTTCGGGAATCAAGGAAGTGACACAACATTACTACTTAAAAATGTATTTATTGCTTTTCGAAGTATTCTCCGCGAAATTTGACACATTTTCCATACGATGGAACCAATCATTGAAGCAACCATTCCATTCGGAAGTTGCGGTCTCCAAAATGGCCGTTTTGTAGGCGTCCACAGCTTCTTCAGGTGATGAAAATCTCTGACCACGCAATTTATTCTTTATTTTAGGGAAAGTATAGAAATCATTAGAGCTTAGGTCGGGACTGTACGGCGGATGGTCTAATAATTCCATGTTTTCTTGTTCTAAAAACTCTTTTGTTCTGTGCGCGGTGTGAGAACTCGCATTGTCGTGATGGAGGATGATGCGGCGGTTGCAGTTCTCTTTACGGAGTTGGAAACGACCTGTGGCAAACAAATGCTAGCATACCATTCTGCATTAACCGTTCTTTGTCCCTCAAGAGGAATAGTCGCAACATGGCCGATTTTGGAGACAAACGTGGCCACCATTTTTTTTTGCAACACTCCGTGAACGTACAATTTTAGTTGGCTTTAACTCATTTTCGAACACCCAAACTCGTGACTGGTTTTTTGTTTCGGGTTCGTACGCGTATATCCAGGATTCGTCACCTGATACAATGTTGTATACAGCATTTGAGGATCCTGCGTGGAACCTTTCGAGAGTTCTGACGCACCAAGTAACGCAAGCCGCTTTTTGCTCTTCACAGAGCAAATGCGGTATCCATCGGGAAAACAACTTTTTTACACCTAATTGTTCATGCAAGATTATTTGTATTTGACTCATGCCAATGTCTAAATTTGCCTCAATTTTGCGGTATGTCACATGTCGATCTTCCTCAATCAGCTTACGCACAGCATCAACGTTTTCTTGGGTGACTGCAGTTTTTGGACGACCTTGACGGGGATCATCACTGAGCTTGATACGTCCACGTTGAAATTCAGCAAACCAGCGATAAATTGTGGTTTTGGATGGGGCTTCATCACCAAATGCAGAAAGCATCCGGTCAACACACTGTGTTTGTGTTAAACCGCTTCGAAAGTCATAATAAATCATCGCCCTTGAATTTTCTCGAATCAATTCCATTTTCTCAACGACTAAACAAGTTTGAGAAGACCTTGTGAGAAGACCGAGAATCTTTTTTTAAATAAATAAATGGTATTCGATTTTTAAAACCAAGGAGTTTTCAATTAAAAAGATTTTAATATGATAGGAATAGTGGAAATATTCCATTCCCGATACTTTTAGTGCAGCCTATGTACCTCTTAAAAATTGGGTACCTTAATTAAATGAAAAATATTTATAATAATTATAATAATAGTGAATTGCCAATCAGAAGAGTGTTCATTTAATAGACAAACAAAATAACTTTTGTATACCTACTATATTATAATAAAAAAATCATATATGTTTCAACGTAACCCAATTTTAGTAGTTGAAGCCTTCTTATTAAAATTTCTGTCGTATCGATGTATTTTAATTAAAAATTGCGATTATGCCCCTTATGATTAGACGACAGAGTTCAACGTTATATGCAAGAATTTATTCCAACATTTGAGATTTCAATGTGTTCAATTCCCTAAGGTATTCAAGTCCGAATTCCAAGAAAAACAGTACTTATATAATTTATATAATTTTTAACATTCTCCACATTATCAAATTGACTTTATTGCACAATAATTATATAGCTGTCCAAATTAGGTACAGTTTTTATATAAATAAATAATATTCGAAAATTATAGCACCTTTGTATTAAAAGAAACGTGCGTTACTATTACACTGAAGCTCTACTCTACGTCTAGAGAACACGAGCGAGTGAGACGTGTGTTATATGAGCGAGTGAGACGTATGTTTTAAAAACACATCAGTATATGTGTATCTGAGCGTGACGGTCACACCAGTTCAATACTTTTTCCTCATCCCACAGTTGCACAACGACGTGTTATATACACATATTCGTAAATATGGATCTGAGCGGGACGGTCACGCGAGTTCAGTGCTTTTTCCCTAACCCAAAAGTGCACAACGCGCCTAAAGAAGTTTTCACTTCAAAAAGTTATTTTATCATCAAGATAATCTTATGTAGATAAACTTTGTCATTTACAGCAACTTATTTGGACGCATAGTTCAGGAGAAACATATATATGTAATCTTTGATACGTATTAAATCAGACTGGCGCTGGATCGCGCGTTCTGCTGACGGGTCCCTGCGCCGAAATCGCGGCGGGAGTTGGCCTCTATATATAAGGTACTCGCGCGGCTCACTCGCGCGGTCTGCTCAACAGAGCAAAATAGTGATTTTTCGTAACAAAAATTAAACATTCGATTAAAAGCGGGGGGAGATTTAGGGAGCTAAAACTATCTGAAAAGTTATTTTTAGAGCTACATTTATGTTAAAGAGTTCTTATATGAACAACACTTGCACATACGAATTTATTCAATTTAAAAAGTTCTTTGGAGAGCTACAAATATTTTGAAAAAAATTATTTAGATCTATATTTATATTAAAAAGTTCTTCTCGGAATTACTACTTTTACTTATTACCTCATTACAATATAGTTACATTAGAACCTATTCAATTTTTACCTTTTAGTAGTTCTCGCAAACACGCGTGAGGAAATCGAGCGGACACAACGTTCCACTGCACAAAATTTTAGGACGTTGCGAATCGAGCACCGGCCGCCTGTTCACAGCGGCTCACGGTACAAAGAGAAAGACAACAAGTGATGATATCTTAGAGCGCGCAGTAAAATTTTAGCTCACAGATTAATTTACAGTAGTTTCATAACTGAAAATCAACCTTAATAGGTTGGCTTTCAGTTACGATCCAAACTACTGTAAATTTGAAGGAACGAGAAAGATTTGCCCTAAGTGTCATACAAAAAATGGATAGATGAAGCGAGCAGTGCGTGCTGTTCTCAATATTTAGGAACACCACAACCGATACAAAATCTTTTGACGGACATTTGTAAATTGTCAGTACATTTTTTGAAAAATGTTCGAAGATGTAATAGTTTCTTTCAGATGACTTCGTTTGGGAATAAAAATTAAGGAAGGAAACATCATGCCCACTTTTAAGGTCGGAAGGGCAGGTTTACCGCCTCATAGGCAGTCTTTGCCCGCAATCAAACTTATAGTCACAAACTGATTTCCACGCGGGCGAAGCCGCGGGCACAGCCAGTTTACAATATAATTTGATAGGTAATACAGGGAAACAAGTGTAATCACTCTGTAACGTTTAATATATTCATATACACCATATACATAAACATACATAATAAATAATACATATATATTTCTAGATTAATAAGATTATATCCAATAAATGCAGTAAAGGACAAAAAAGGAGAAATTAAGAAGCTAAGTTATTACTTGGCTTCTTAATTATAAACAAAGAATATTTTCTTTGACCATTTTCTTGAATGTGGTCATTAATTGGGCACGTCTAATAGGTAAAGGCAACGCATTCCATAACCGGACAGCCTTTAGGTACACTAAAAGATTTGTTATAATATATTATATCATAATCCATTTATTTAGGAGTAAGTGGATATTACTTTCTACTTTTTAGTTCGGTGGCTATTAAAGCGTGTTTTATAGTTTCTTAAACTATTATTTATTTTTGGGTTTTGTATTGTCATCGGTCCTTGATACATATGCAAACTTTCAAGCCTATCAATCAAATCAAATCTTTCAATGTAGTTTTCACCAACTTCAAGACGTCCGCTTGAAGTAGGTGAAAACTACATTGAAAGATTCCGTTACATAGATAGATAGACAGGGGTAAAGCTAATAAAAGCGTTTAATAATATTTGTGTCGTTATATGGTCCATTGAAATAATGTGTGAAAAAAGAAGGAAAGTCAGGGCTGTACAATAGAAAGTACGTACACAGATGTCACGTAAAATTCCGACAAATAATTTACATAACAATCACCTTATTGGTTTATGATAGTGATCGCGAGGTAATGTACATACATTGTTATCCGGTTCTGATAATAGCACGTATTATACTCTATACTTAAGGTTGTCAAAAAATATTTGAATACGGTACCTAGTATTCCCTACTTTCATAAGGATTTATAATTATATTTTTGATGTGAAACAAGAGGCAGACCGGCTATTGGCGTGGTGACGAAAAAATAAACAGAACATTTCATAAACTATCCTTTTATGCATAGCATCTATACAAAATAATTTCGATGCTTCACATCTGCCAGGGGCGTCCCACGACGGCTCACTTTTTTAAATAATACTCAGATCAGTCTAAGTTGGAATTTGAAAATCAACTTTCAGTGAGTCTGTCCCATTTACTGATGGCAAAAAACACTTAAGTGTATTGCTTACATACTTGGAAGCAACACGCATTTGCTTTGTAAATTATGCCATATAGCGGTATCTATAGGTAAATACCAATTCACAAAAAAAGGTGTTTGGATATACTAATCAAGAGTATTTACTAATACCAGATATTTAGTATATTCTGAAATAAAAGAAATACTGGGTACAGTTGGCAGCCCTGTTTGTTGGTAGATTGTGTATGTAGACATACAATAAATTACAATATAATAAGTAGAAAGTAGTTTTGACGAACATAGCAGGATAACAAAGACTAGTTGTAGGATACCGGGTATTTAAATATACATACATAGATGCTTCAATGCCGGAGTCTATAATAGACAGCCGTACCGAGGTCGTACAGAAAACCTGTGTTTGACTCAGGACAAAACTGGGGTTTACGTCGTTTTCTAACTGAGCTATTGAATTTCAGTGCCAGAGTAATGGTGTCCGAATATATACAAACATTACATCGGCTCCAATTTAAACTCGAGTAACGTGGGTTTAATTCCACTCTGCCTGTCAATTCGAAAAAAAAATAGTGGTGACTATGTCAGGGCATTTTTGAAAGGTACTACGAGACGTAAAACACATGTTGTAAAATAAGGAAACAAAAAGAAAAACCGGCCAAGTGAGAGGGTTCCGCACCATCGTATAAGATTTAATACTATAAGCCAAAAAAATACGTCTCTAGTAGGGGAGCCCCCTTTAAGTTTTAAATTAATTTTATTATTTGTTGTTATAGCGGCAACAGATATACACATTCTGTGAAAATTTCAACTGTCTACCTATTATGGATCCTGAGATACAGCCTGGTGACAGACGGACAGACAGCGGAGTCTTAGTAATAGGGTTCTGTTTTTACCCTTTGGGTACAGAACCCTAAAAAAGAAAAAGGATTAATAAGATTTGATGTGATTAGTAAAAAAATAATTGATTGTAATGCGGGGAGTTTATATATTTTATATAAGCTCAAATTAGAATACTTATGTTAGAACTATTTTCACATATTTATAATAATAATAACATGACACATCTCACACACGGCTGTCTGATCCCAAACTGGGCAGAACCTGTACTATGGTAACTGACAGCTGATAAATTATTTATCACTACAGTTGTTTTTACAAACTTTTTTTCACATGGTTGTCATTTTGATAGTAGTTTCTCTCCACACATATAAGTAGGATAGTTGCCACTAAGTAGATGACTCGACGACGCAATTTTACACATACCTTGTACAGTTCAGTTGTGTATTATTGCCTTTATAAGTATTGGAAATTCAAGTAGGCAATGGCCCACGAGTGCTTGTTATATTTTATCTGATTATGTAGTAAAACATGTTTTCGATTATTCTGTTTTAAGTAATAATTTTCTTTTAACTACGCTTCATGATACGGGGATCGATATTTGATACATATTTTTTTCAATTAACAAATTATTTTAATGTAAGGCCGATTTAACCGAATCTAGTGCTCGTCATAGTTCTCAACTAATATAAGTCATTGCAAGAATCAGGACAATGATTTGTTAATACAAACGTTGTTTTTAAAATGATATCAATTGTGTATGGTGCGCTTAGATCGTGTAGAGTTTACTGCTAAATGTGTGGAAAATTAACTACGTAAGTAATACATGTGAGCATTACATCGTTTATAATAATCTAATATATAAAATTCTCGTGTCGCGGTGTTTGTAGTTAAACTCCTCCGAAACGGCTTGACCGATTCTCATGAAATTTTGTGTGCATATTGGGTAGGTCTGAGAATCGGACATCTATTTTTCATCCCCCTAAATGTTAAGGGTAGTCCAACCCTAATTTTTTTTTTATTTTTTATGATACAGCATTAGAAAATACATACAACCCTGAATTTTCAACCCTCTACGATCAACCCCTATTTTTTAATCGCGATTTTTATATTATTCTGTTCCATCCACAGATCCGCAATAGGGTTGCAAAATGGCAATCGAATACAATAATTGTAGGTACGATAAATTTTCATGTAAAATTATAAAAAAAGGCATTGCAACGCATGAAGGGTGCATCTAGTAATATAATAATAACTTGACACATCTCACACACGGCCGTCTGATCCCAAACTAGGCAGAGCCTGTACTATAGTAACCAAACTGCTGATATACATACTTATATATTTCTAAACACATACATACATTATATAAATTACACCCAGATACAGAACAAATATGTTCATGCTCATCATACAATTATTTGTCCTAGGTGGGAATCGAACCCGCGACCTCTGGGTCAGCAGTCAGGGTCACTAACCACTAGACCAACAGGCCAGTCGAAAGTTAAGATGTATATTAAGATCTTGGTCACTATAGCATTACTATCGGTTTTCGTGCAACGCAAATTAAATTAAACTATATAATATTTATAATTAAATTAATATATAATAATTAAATTAAAATTAAAACAAACACCATTACTCAAAGAGCGAATTCAACCGGAAGAAAGGACAAGTGATAAACTGTACAACTATAAACTGATATATTTCTTTAGGATTGTGGGCGGAGGCAGTGGTTTCGCCAGCGTGTTCCCAAGGCTATTGACCCTCTATCGGTATCCGATTTATATACAATACTACATTAAAAGTGCTAAAGTAAATGGTATATTTATATTATTTAGTCGGGCAATTCAAGACCCTTCAGTCTTGAATTGCCCGGTTGAGCAGTAGATTTATAAATTAGTGATATGGTATTTTAGTGTGTCAATGAGAGTGTTTGTTACTTAAACAATTAATTGCAGACAATATAGTTAGAGCGATGATATAGTAAATTTGATTACTACTTTGGAGACTTATGATCTAAGAACAAAAAATTACCATCATGTTAATTTTTTCTTTGTTGTGATTGATCGTGTAAATTATGTACAACTGAAGATATTTACTTTTTTATTTGTATAAGTAAATTGACAACCGAATTAATGTATTTTTAAAATTAATTATTTTACATGAAATCTTTCGTTTATTTTGTTACTTAAATTAATTAATTTGACAGACGTTAATTTCACGTCATCGAATGTGATTACTTTCGCACGTTGTTGTGGTAAAATTAACACACATTATACACAATATGTATATCACACAATATTCAAAATAGTATACTTTTACTTGTAATACACCTAATACCAAATAAATATATCTATAGTTTGGTCTTGTCGTAATAATAACAAAGCGCTATCTAGACTATCTAGACTAAGTTAAGTATAGCTTGTAATATGGGTTCTTGATTACGGATAAACATGGAGGTTCTCTCTCTCTCTCTCTCTCTCTCTCTCTCTCTCTTATATTTTCTAGACGCTGTACAGTATATATTATATTCCATATATATATCATAAAGGTATATACACATATCTACTTACATGCGTCGAGGATAATGGTCGTTATAATTGTGACGCTTCTTTACTGACCACTGGTTACTGGTAGGCAGGTAACATGGGTACAATATTACATAACGTGCATTATTTAAAATGAAGCGTTAATAATGGCTAGTGCCCACATCCGGTTGAGAGCAATCATTTATGTCAGAAACAGTTTATTTCTTTGCATTATGTATGGTACATAGGTACAAGTGCCGCATGATACGACGTATATGGGATTTTTTTCTAACGCCCATGACCTTGTGGAAGTAAACATTGCCCTTGAGTGATATAAATAACTCTTTAATCTATGATCACCTTCCATCATCAGCCACCAGTTTCACTGCTGAATATAAACTTCTTACACAGACTTCAACAGTAAGACTGTTAATACCGCAATCATATTTTTAAGATGATCGTAGAGTACTTACTACTCTATGAACTTATAAAAAAGTAATGAAATTGATTTATATATCTATAGGCTGTTGTCTATAATCGCATAATTTAATGTTTCAAATCTTATAAGACTGGTTCTTAAAAAAGACGTTTAATTTCAAACAAACATTTAACAACAACAACAAAGCGCAAAGCGGCAGAAGCGTAACGGCTAAGGCGTCGTACTTGCGATCAAGTGGTTGCGGGTTCGAACCCCACCCAGTGCACTACCGTCGTGAACCCACTCCTAACACAAGTAAGTCGAATCATGTTATTCTGAACTATGTAAAACTTTATTACAAATTGTATTCCGTCGCTGTGTCTTTACCATTAAAAAATAGTCATTATTAAGGAGGGACAATAATCCAAACCGAAGGAAGTTATGAACCAATTTTTATGCAAATCGCTGTGGGGAAGCAGAAAACTTTGTATATACTAACTTTTAAACTTTCGCATTCCACGATATAATTATGTATTTATACGGGAATTAACGCGATCACGAAAAGGTATTACATACCTCTGAATTGCCTGACCTTTCGACCAGGCTGCACTGGCCGTGGTCACAGGCTGAGGCTGAGTCGGCACGGGTAATGTTGTCAGATTTATTTATAGTTTTTGCAAATTTAAAGATGTTGTATAAAAACATTTAAATATATTATATTTTATTTTTTTAGCCTAGTGGTATAAAAGCATACTTTCAATAATTCTCTAACACACTTGTTGTTTTTTATTCTTTTATTAAATATACATAAACGGCACAATGCAATGTTTACAATTTATTTATTTTTAGACCAAGAACTTAATCTCAGGTAATTGTTTCTTTCTTTTTAATCCAAAGATTTGTTATGAAACTTTCGCGACTTGTATGTATAAAGAGACACCAATGTGCAAAAAACGGCAAATCGTTAATCTAAAGATATTTGATTTAGATATTCGTATTTATATTGACTGTTAATGAGATCTGAATACAAATTAATGAACATATTGAGATTTCCATCTAAATTCCCTCGCCACACGTACACTAATCACAATATAAACATTTTTCCAAATTTCTCAGTACGTAACAATTGAAAACCCAATACTTTAACATGCGATTTGAAAGTAAATATTACACGTGGACCACATAGCAGCAGTTATATTTACAATGCAGCTATACTTACAATATACAAATAGTCTGTAGCAAACTGTTTGCTGTTGTTTTTACATGTCAGATCGGTATTTTTTATATAACGTATCGGGTCCACAATACAAGTTCCTTCCACCATATTCACACCTCCAATCGCGGCCGAGAGAAGTTACTTGACGTCAGACAAACAATATTTCGTGAGTCGGACAATTTAATAATTTAGTTTATTAAATGCATGTGATTGTGAACGTTATTTGAATTATTGTTGATCTATCCCTCAGTCCTACGCTTATAATCCTGGTGGTAAGCGTTTATCTCTTCCTATTAAAACTTGCGATACTTACGAAATCACTCGCGCATTGCTAACCCTAATTGCTATGAACTTTGGTCATTCAACCCACCGGAAGCAACACAATACTTTACAATTCCTTTATTTAACTGCCATACCTGTAGCGTATAAACATAATGCGCCCATCCCAGATAAAATTGGGACAAGGTTAGGCAAACGATGATAAGTGGAGATACTTCTCTAGTCGAGTAGCTACGATTCCAGGAAAAATCTACCGTGCAGGAAGACTAAATTTTATTTTGCTTTCGAACTTTTTACACGCGTACGTGAATCGTACATTCGGCTACAAACCGATTGCCTATTGCGAACTTTACTAATCAATTAGGATTACATGTAGCACAAACATTAAAAAAAATTTGTTTGGTAATACGTGTATAAAGTATGTTTTGTGGAAAACCTATTAGCTCTCACCATGATCATAGTGTTTGTGGTTTTTCGCAGTAAAGTTACGATTTACGAGTAGAGTTCCAACAGATACGGGCTTTCGTCTGTAAAAGGGAGCAGTTTTTCTGTGATGGTGAAGTCATAGGACTTTCTTTTTTTTTTTGTATAGGGGGCAAACGAGCAGACGGATCATCTGATGGTAAATGACTACCGCCGCCCATGGGCACCTGCAACTCGAGAGTCACAAGTGCGTTGCCGCCCTTTAAGGTGGGAGCAGGAGAAGAGGGGGAGGGGGAAGAGTGGGAAGAGGGTTGAGAGGGGAAGGACGGGAATAAGGGAGAGGGGAAGGACGGGAATAAGGGAGAGGGAAGGGTTGGGGCCTCCGGTAACATCACTCACGCGGCGAAATGCAATGCAAGCATTGCTTCACGGCCGGTTTTCTGTGAGGCCGTGGTAACGAGCGGAGTCGAGCCGGCCCATACGTGCCGAAGCATGGCTCTCCCACATAAGAACTATGATTATAGTACATTCCCATTTTATTGCACGGATACAGTGGGTTAAAAAGTTAGCTCGACAATCGCCATCGAGTCGTGTTTTGTAAGTTTGTGTTTGTTGTGAGATATATATTTACACAAGGCATAAAGTGCCTAGGCAACAAACGTAGTGAAGTTGCTATGAACGTTAAACTTTAGCATGATTTGACAATTTGTATTTTTATTCACATCGTATTTAAAATGATATTATTTCATGGTGGTCATATTTGACTATAATAGGTACATCCATACCTATATGAGATTGGGCCTTTAAAGGTTGGCAGCCTACAAGTTACAACACTACTGGTGATGCCAGTTTAAATAGCCAAAGGTCTATTAGGTGTGATTCATGTTTAGTTTTGTAGTTATATATATCTACTAGCAGATCCCTCGCGGCTTCGCTCGCGTGTACATATTTATATATTTAAAAATAAAAGTAGCTTAAGTTACTTCTGATAACACCAGCTATCTGACAGTGAAAGTCCCGTGGAAATCGGTCCACCCATTCTGGAGATTAGCCGGAATAAACAGACAGACAAAAAATTTAAAAACTGATTTTTAGGCATAGGTATCGTGCAAATAACTATTTGAGCTTAAAAAAACTATTTTTTTGACATTGCAAACAGACACTTCGATTTCATTTATTTGTATTGATAATATAATATAATAATTATTATTAATTTTATAAACAGTTGTACTTTTAACTATAGCCAGATCGAAATAAGAGCAATTTAATAATTTAATTAAGAACATCATAATTATCTCAAAGTTTAATCAGTTTCAATTAATTAAAATTTTGGTCAGGTTGTTAACAACAAATACGACCTCAGAAGAAGACAGTGATTAAAAATAATATTGAATCCAAGATGTAATGATGCAACGCAATGATCCTTATCAGCTGGTGTGTTACGGCGGGTGTAATACGTACGTAGTAAAACCAGTTGTATGATAACGCTGTAATGTTATGTAAAATATAAAATAAATTATTTTTTTCCTCGTGGAAACCGCCAAGCGAGTGTACGACTAATTGTTTGTATATAACTACTAAAAGCTCTAGGTGTCTCCGCTATCAGACATGTCGCCCCGGGAGAGGCAGTTTAACCACCACGACTTATGACCGATAGATAAACAACTTCTTTATGTTTCATAATACTATGTAGAAGGTTCTTACCTAACAAAACATTAAGGAAATTGCGTAGAAAATTGGAAAATTTAATAAGCGACATTTTGCTGTTTTTCGACATAAATGCGAACGAAGTCGCAGGCACAGCTAGTATATATATATATATATATATACTATAGTGGCTTAAACAATTTTAAAATATGTAACTTAATTACACCGTAGTATTTTAGTATTCCTTTGTACATAGTATCAGTTGAGTGATATAAGTGAATGACGCCAGAAGACTGCGCATGTGCTCACAATGAACAATAACTACTGATTTAATCTATTTATGTATTTACTCGTATGATATAAATATCATTAGAGTTAGTTCACGGACAAATATCTCAACATCCTGACAACATTCTGTAAGTCTGAAAAGTTAAAATAACTACAATCAGTTTTCAAAACAAATACTGCAGATCCGAAGTCAAATTACTAAAGTAAATATTTTCGCGCAAAAAATGGGTAAATTTTCACGACATCGACTTCAAATAACTATCAGAAAGTCTCATCGTTCGTTGGTTGCGGCACAAGTTGGCGATTATGATTGCTTGTGGCCAAGGAGTAAAAATTGTTAGATATAGGAATTTCCGGCAAAAATTTTTACGTAAAAACAAGGAGTCCGATGTCCCCTGTAATCAGCAATAGCCCCGAAACCCCGAGAAGTACTAGCGTTCAGATGGTCCCCACATTTGGTTCCTTAGGTTTTTTTATAAACTCTTTCAGGACTCTTAAAACTCTTAATTACTATTATTCAGATTCGGAATAAATACCTATGTATATGTGTCTCATGTAACTATGGTCCAATGAAGGGATCGAATCCCTGACGTAGTGTTTGCGAGGCAGGTAATTGATTAATGATGGACATGAGCCATAAGGACATAATTCATCTCATATGAATGTGATAAACGACTATACATTTGCATATATTATGAGACTTATGTCCAATATTTATGTCATAAAGTATTAGTTTAGCTCATTCCCTCTAACACACACACACAACAGTGAGATTTAGAAAAAGAGTTCGGGTAAATAGCTGCCGTCCATATTAAGGCATGGATCATTTATATAGCTTGTATTTTGCTACTAAAATACAAAAGGAAGTGTATCTGTAAGTAATTATTATAAATCTATGTGTTTTATATTTTACTTTTCTCCATTTACTAATATTATTTTTAATGACATATTTTTTTCTTTGTTTATCTAATTGGTCTGTTATTTGAACTCCGTGGAATCCGCTATTTAATAATGGGAGCACACGAAATGTTTATTTGTCGGGATCAGGGTGTGATAACGATGTTCTTATCGTTGTTTGGGATCCATAGTAAATAAATGGAGAATAGCTAGAGATAACAGGCAATTTACGTCTTACAACCGTACAATGGTGTAATGTTATTACTGTGTTATCAAATGCAATGATGAGATAGTGCAGTTTGGTTAGAAGAAAAAATATCTGCACATTGCACATGTAATTGTTTTTGATCTCTGGATTAAATAAGTGTGACAAGATTCAGTTTAACTTTCTCAGTATATTTTAAGGATTTTTTAAACATCAGTATTATTGTGAATATATTGCCGGGAGTCGAGCATTTTTGGGTATATTTTGGATAAGAAGCAGTTATGGGAACACCGTACGCGATCGTCGCAAAAATTGATGTTCAGGGAATTTCCCGTATTTAGTCCAGTTTTTATTTAGGAGCAAAGATGAGTCAGTTACTTGTAGTTATAGTTAGTTAGTTGTAGGATTATACTGTCCACTAAATAATAATCTATTATTTCAAACAAGGTCTGAATTTTATGTTTTCAGTTGTACAAATAAGTAGGTACATACATAAAGTACTTTTGTGTATGAATTACAAATAGTATCGAATCGTCTAATACTGTTTGTTTAAGTGTAATGAGTAATGACTTTCTGCTCTGGACTCGACTTTATCTTTGAGGTTGTTCTTTCGATAATTCGGGAATTTCCCCAAATTAGTAGTACGTTTTGTCGTCATATGAATAGAGTGCGCTTTTTCTTTGTTTTTATTTCACTTGGCGCACCCGTACGAACAGCATGTCCAGTTTTCAACAAAGCTATTTGGCAAAGTATGAACAAATGCCGGAATTTTCTTTGTGGCTTTCACATTACAAAGATAACGAGTTCGCCGCCTTTTGCAAAGCATGCAGTGCGAGATTCCAAAGTAGATAAACATCTGTAAAGCAACAGTAAATACTGAAAAGCGTAAATCAAACTTAAAGATATTTAAGGGCACTCAAAGGTACATAAACATAACTTAGTAAATAGTTTATAATTAGCATTACAGTATGTAAAGGAAAAAAATCAGAGATATTTTTATTTAGAGTGAATGATGCTGTATTTGATCTAGACCCGCGGCAGCGTCTCAAGTCAAGTTCAAGAAAACTGAACTGGTGACACAGCAGCCGCGTGTTATATTACACAAACCATTTGGAGTCACTTTTGACCACTTAATAACTCATAATCCATATAATGTAAATACTTGAATTTTTGTTTATTTATTAAAATCCCTTATATTAAACTAGGATGCCAAATTTCATAAATACAGCTTAAACAGAAATTGAGATATTATCGTTTGAAAATCGGCATTTTTATCAATGACTGACTGACATACAGATCAAAAACCTAACCCACTTCCCGATGATCTAGAAAGTTGAAATTTGGCGTAATTTTGGCGGTAATTGTGTGGATGTAATGGAAAAAATCAGAACACACTGACTTTTTACTTATTTTAACTTTTAACAGACACTTTGAAATTGTACAGAATCACTACCAAAAACGTAGTTTACGTAAGGAAGGATTTAACAATGAATGGGCAATGCGCTCTAATATTTCTAATGTTCAACAAAATGTATGTATGTAAGGAAAAATGTAAATTTTACAGATCCCTTTTGAATGATGAATAATAATAATTTCTTTACAAAAAGTAATGATATCCTATCAAAAACATTAATGTGAAAATGGGAGCCAAATGATTGCCAAGTTCTGTAGATAATCCTGAAGATTTGACTTAGCTAGTTTTCACATCCAAGTTTTCTTATATTTGGCTAAACAACTTATCTCCTTTTTTTTATATGCAAGTTACTACATAGGACTGTATTTATATTGTAAGGTCACCATATCTTACTCTTCTAAAAGATAGTGTGCTGTAAAAACAAGCCAAGTCAAATCTTCAGGATTATCTAAATAGTACGAGTACTGGCTCACGCCTTTCAGGGCCCTTTCTTGTGAACAATGTTAAAATACAAAAATATAACTAGTTTCAGTACATCTATGCTGTGAATACCGGTGTTGAATTCTACTTGCGAGCGCATATTTTCTCAGATAAATTAAATAAATCCGTACCCAAGAAACATATTTATAAAGAAAAATTTATTTTTGTAAAATCGTATTTTTTTTTGTTAAATTTTATTTTTACAAGAAATACAACTATGCAGTTGAACTTAAAATGCAAAACTGTATCTGTATACAAAATTTCATCAAAATCGTTGGAGCCGTTTCCTAGATTCAGATTATATATATACAAGATTTGCTCTTTAAAGGTATTAGATTTCACGCGCTCGATCTATTGTGAGTGCTACCTCTAATTCTTATTATGAAATAAAAAAAAATTGAAATATTGAGTACCAAGAAAACACTCAAAAGTTCCGAATTTCTCCTTCTATTATTTTAGTTTAAAAACAGAACATTAATATTTATCTGGAATTTACTTCGGAAGACAAATCAATTTTATTCGTAAGTAGGTATAGATATTCATTTTGCTCTTACTGTTACTAGAGATCGCGTGGTGGTCGAATTTCGACCATGGTTTATTTCAATGGCCAATATTACTTGACCTATCATTGTATAGACTTTTGTACCATGACAGGTCAAAATATATACTGGACACTTATAGCTGTATGTACCCGTTTTTGCATTTTTTTTAACTTTGTAGCAAATATTGTTCAAAAATTTTAGCATTCGTCACTTCTCTGTATAAACTATAAGTGTGCGAAATTTCATACTCGTCCGTCCGCCCAATTTTCGTGGAAAGGGATCCAAAGTTTTCGCTTCACGTATTAATATATAGATAACTTGCCGTAGGTAAACTGCGTTTGTTTCATTAACTTATAACTTTTTCTACTTGACTGTCTCAACAATGTGCTAAAAATATACCAGAGTTATACAGTATCAAGCAATTTTTATTATTTTCATAAGATTTATTTTTAAATGTAAAACATTTAAATTATGTACTATTGTTATAAGGTCGATTTAAAAATGTTGGTTATTGTATTTCCGCAATATATCAGTTTTATGTGACAGTTACTCCTTAATTAGCGACTTTATCACCGATAATATTTGAAATTGTTTTACAATCGTGTACCACATTACGTATATTAATTAGGTATACAGCGAAGTTTCATAGAATTGTTCTTTTTGCCTCATTTTTCTCTATAACCGACTGCAAAAAGGGAGGTGTTTTCATATCCTGATCGTATTTCTGCTGTACAATTTCAATAGTTTACCATAATAGTTTACCACGTTGTATGATTTCATCGATTCCTCTTTGGTTAGAAAAACTTTCCCTCAGGAGCGATATAAATTTCTAGAGGAATTTCCTTCTGCGAACACTCCGGCTGTGGAATGAGCTCCCTGCCAAGGTTTTCCCGAGGGAGTACAACATGGATTTCTTCATACAAGGAGTGTATAGGGTCATGCGAGTCATCTGGAATTGCAAGCGCCCATAAGCTTCGTTAACAGTTTACCATTAGGCGGACCGCATGCTTGTTTGCCATCGATGGGGTATAAGAAAATTTAACAAATTATAGTGATGGGATTAAAGAGAAAATCAGAATAATTTGCAACAAAAAACTTTAAATTTCTACGTGTGATTTATGCACTAAGTAAAGTTGGTTACTTTATAAAATTAAAAAATAAAAGTCTGAAATAAAATTGTTTGAATAAATAACGTAAAATAACAATAGTTTTATTCGGATATTTATTCACATAGGTTGTAATACTCGAATTTTATTGATACCTTACGCGTATTTAAATTGCGATAACGTACCTAAATCAAGAAAAACTCTTTTGGTCAATCTTGTTGCGACAATGACAGAACGGCAGACAATGATACATGCTACGAGGAAATTTTCTACGAGGTCTACGCAAGAAGAGCTTAGGTTACATTGGGCATTTTTATTATCAAGTGCTTTGGTTTGTTCCTGGTCTACATATTACATTTATATGTGTAGTACATTTTCATTTACATTTTTTTAAAGTAGCTCAGTACTTACTTTCAGCATTGATACATTTTATGAGCATTTTCAATTAGGTATTCTTATCTTCACATAAAGATTTAATGGTTCATGATAACCCTTACAAGGCATATTTTATTGCGCTTTAGTGCGAGTCGTTTATGGATTGGGTAAATATTATTCTGTACAATTATCATTATTATATGTAAATAATATTTATGTAACAAGATCGCCATCAATGATGCTGCTAAATGCTCTACGTGAAAAGAATATTACTACTACATTATTAATTCTAAATTGTTGTGAGTCACTATCATCAAAATAAAATCGCATTCATGAGTTAAGATTACTAAAATGTATAAATTCTTCTAACAATACACATAGATATTGATGGCTCATTTTGCAACTAATTAATGATGTCTATAAATATTACGGCGCCTGAAATAATAGAGGATTTGTATGCCTTCTTATAAGGTATGATAAGGTCGCTTATGAATAATCTGGACATTTGACAACGAAACTGTTTCCGTAGCAGCGGCCACAATGAGCGTTTGAATCCTCGTTGCGCTACGTTACTATCAGAGCTTGACACAATCACACTCAGTAAAAGTTATGACAACAATAATGCGTTATAAAACACGCAGCGTCTACGAAAAGCCGCTTCAGTTCGCCCGAGAACACCGCAAGGTCAAGACCATATGGACTATTTCGAAAACAGTCGATCGCCGGTCTGAATCGCGATGTGACATAGCCACTGTTCTATATATTTAAAAAACAAACTTTAAAAAAATAATATCAACAAGTAATCGCGAATCGAGACTGCACATGCGCGGAGTTCCAAATTTAAACACAGCTTCTGCGCGCCAAATAATTTTCACGCTTTTGTGTTGGGGAAAGCGTTTCGTGTGAAAATCGTATATTTTGTTGATGAAATTTTTCATTGTTTAGTATTTGTTTATAGTGTGCATATTTAACGGAATTGAAGGAGTCACTTCGTTTAGACACAAAGTGAGTATTTGCTATGAAGATGTATTTTACAATATACCTACTTAAGATATAAGTACAAATAATTATTTTCGTGATACACACAATATTTATAATTTTGGTGAGATATCTGTTATATTATTCCTGATATAAGGATTTTATACATTATTAGTGTAGAAAATTGTAAAGCCGAGTCGAGATAGACTGTGTGACCTTATCAAGAACATGAAAAAACAAAGGAATACTAAATCAAAGAATATAGTAATTTGTCCAAAATACACCATAATTTATTACAATGAGAGTTTTTAATACATAGATATAATAAATATGTAACATTCGTCTAATGTAATTGTATGTCGTCTCAAATATATAAATAACAATAAACACTATTAACACACAAACAAATTAGTACAGTGTAAAATATCTACTCGTATTTGTTTAAAACTACTTAACTACAACGACAAAACAACAACTCAAATCTGTTCTCATTAAAAAAGAAACAATCTATTTTAAGTATCATAAGAGTCTGATTCGTTTACTTATCGACTATCTTAGTTGGATAGTTAGATTAGTTAGTTCGTTAGATAGACCTTTAATTATAAACAAATTTAATAAAAAAAATGCAATCAACATATACCTACATCATATTATCTATAACTGATTTCATAAAAATTCGCCTTATCCAGTTATACATTTATTTCCGGGTCCCCTGCAATAGGCCCACTTGTGACGGAACACCGTGTGGTTGGTTAAACATTTAAAAAAATCTTATTTAATTAACTAAGGTAGCCTTTACCTAGTCCGATAAAAATAATCTGTAACAGTGTATATATTTTCTTAACAAAGGTAAAAGTAGCGCAGGCGCACATCGTTTGCAGTAGCGCGATGCAATTTCATTTGGTACAATTCATCACGCACCAATCTCTGATCAACTCCCTTCTGATAAACACATGATTTACTTTTATTACATTAAGTTTTCAATCATATTTAATAATATAAAGTTATGCTAATACAATCATTTCGTTCCGTTTAGTTTGTGACTCATTTGTGATAATGGTTCACTTTTTGTAACACCGTTTATGTTTTACCATCAATGCATTGTTTTTTTTTTTTTTTTTATTGAAAAACGTTTTAACGTATATTCGCATTTTTCGTGGACCACTTAAAAAAACTATTTTTTTTTTGCTAGGTGCGATAATTTCGGTCGTAGTATGAGGAAATAGGAGTAGACGACAATAATATTTTGAAGTAATACAAAATACAATACAAAAAAAAACTCCAGAAATTTAGTGATGATAAAATAAAATAATATTCTTTTGTACATTATAAATTACGAATTTTCACTCTCTTCAAAGTAACAGTCTACCAAAAAATCGCTGTTCCCTCTATAATATTGACACAACACTGGAGCGGTATATGTATATAAAAAGTGTGTTAGTTATAAAAAAGTAGCATGGCAACTCTAGTATACCCTATATTTAAATCTGATTAGAAAGGGCACAGCAGATGTTTGCTCAAATTGGAGTCACGCGACCATACCTCCACATTACAGCTGATTGTGGTACGACAGCTGTACTAGCTTTATGACATCCTTTTTTTCTGGTAAAAAAAAGCTGTATTATCGCTCACCGGTTACAGTTTACAACTGGAAATGTAGTGTGTTTGTTTACATATTTAGTTGTATAAAAAACTAACGGAGTTAGCTGAATTCGGACCAAATAATCTCATTTTCTAGTCTTAATAATATATTTATTTCTTTCAATTTTATTAAATTTTCATTTAATTCAAAATAAAACAAATCAATTTTGTTTTATTTGTTAGCATCCGTTCGCGGTTAATGGCTGGCTTACCGTCCGAGTCCATTGTACGGTTGAAATTAGATTATTATAACCTGGGCTTTTACAAAGAAATGAGGGGGGGGGGGTGGCTAATTCTCGCCATTCAGAATGGTCATGTAATTGTGATAATTGCCTCCCTCACATCTATGACCTAAGCTACTAATTACGGTAGGTTATCATTATAGGTTATCATTACAGAGCACGTCGCCATGTCATTTAGTAGCTTAGCCTCTTTGAAGCTAAAGCGACATCCTAAACGAATTTTTAAATAAACGACACAACGAGTCCAATGAAATGATTACTTATAATTAGAATAACTGGTTCCGCAACTAGAACATAATTATGGCCAACGACATGCGTGAATTTACATTTAATAAACAAGCATTGATTGATTGTGACAATCGTATACAAACATAAACATACCAAAATAAATTGTTTTCATCTCGATCATAACGTAACTAAATGTATAAACAAGAAAAAATATGTAAATATTACACAAAGATACACATAATATTCTACGTTTGCTTCATAGACGGTAGAATGTAGAGTAATATAAATAATGCAACATATTTTTCAAAAATAATATTTTCCGTATGTTCTCTTAATTAAAAAAGCAAAAGCGGATCAATCCATCTGCCTGTCCATCTATAGTAATAATATAAAAATTAAAAATAATTTATGGACTTGTAATTCCAAACAATATTGTGCATTTCCGGTTACCGGTGGCCCCACACTAAGCAAGCGTATCCTGTTGGTGCCCGATACGCTTACTTTTTCCACATACATTGTTTAGTTGCCGACGTAAAAGTAATTTTAACTTAACAACACAACATTTCTATTATTATTATTATTATATAATGGAAAAACAAGTTCAAATAATGGTAGAAACATTATCTATTCTATTCCTTTTATTAGTAACATTATATTATTATAATTTTACATATTGGTGTGCGTTGCATAATTTATTGTATTTATGCATGTATATTAAATAAATATATAGTTTTATAGGCTATATAATATTATTTTATACATATATTTACATAATCATGATAGGTAAATGTACATTAGACTTTCGGTTGAGTCATACGACAGAGAAGTGAGCCATTTTGTAACCTTAATCTTTATCTCTTTCACTGAGCATTGTTTTATGTCGAATGTGCTGGATGTTTTGTTATAAATATATGTAGATGTCCTTGAATGGACTAAATTGCCTAGCGAAGCATGTGTTGATTGTGGACACTGGTAGTGTGTATACACGTCGTTTTAATAGGTTTGTGTAATCAAATAGCACTTTTGTTGGGCACCGGACTGTGTCTGTTAAGAGTATTTTAATTAAGCATACTTCAAGATATCAAGTTGAAATTAATATCAAATACTTAGAAACGGATTCCCTTACACCTTTATAAAATCAAGCTTTTAATTCAACGAAATATAAACACGCCACAAATCACTATATGTTATAAAACAAAGTCCCCCGCCGCGTCTGTCTGTTGATAAACTGAAAAATTACTGAACGGATTTTCATACGTTTTTCACTAATAGACAGAGTAATTCATGAGGAAGTTTTAGGTGTATAATTTGTACCTGTGTATAATGTATATGTGGCATATTTTGATATTCAATATATTTATATTCAGATATATTTAAACCTATCTGTTGACCTAAAACCATGGAATTTGGGAAGAAGTAATGGTTTTAAAACATATACAGAGGAAAAAATAATAGTTGTAATAATAAGCATACATATACATATCTAACAATAAAGAAATCTAATTATAATTATTCTCGACTAAATGCGTGGAAAACAATTAGATCTTCTTAGAAGTCATTGAGATAGGCATAATATGTCCAACAGTGGACGTCTTACGGCTGAAATGGTGACGATGACATGCTTGGAAATATATCAATAATGTAACTTATAAACAGTAATAAATTACCGGCATCCGTAAGGGTCACCGTAAAGGAGTGGGTAATAAAACGACCGCTAGGACTTGCCTAGAGTTAACTCCACGCTCCAGTTTGATCTTGTTCCTGGCATCCCGTAATGGTAGGAACAGGAGTTTCATAAGGATTAGTCCCAGTTTTTTAGTCAAGAATGTTAGTGTTAGCTCTTTGTTACTTTGTGATATAGTTCTAGAATGTTACTTAGCCGTAGATTTCGGACGTAAATATCTCTTAACATTTACTAGTTTCAAGAGAAGTCCAATATCAATTTTACCTCTAACATTTAGTATGAATAATAATTATGTTAATTTATACACAAAAACGATGTAAACGTTATATTCTATTTTAAATACTTAAACAAAAAATCTAGACATCGATAAGATGTCTTAAAAATAAGATAAGAAATAAAAATTGAAATGGTCAGAAAAATAAAAAGAAAGATCATTTAAGTAATGCTAATTACGTCTGACTACATATAAAACGCTTTGTTACACCCCCGCATACCCCTTCGGGGATCCTGGAGTGTGTGTATGTGTGTGTAAATTTAAGATACACCATGTTACCCGCCCCGGCTTCGCACGGGTAGCAGAGACATCTTCAACAATTATCAACATATTTCAATCAATTTACACAAAATCTTAACAAATTATACACCTAAACCTTCCTCATGAATCACTCTGTCTATTAATGACCGCATGAAAATCCGTTCAGTAGTTTTTCGGTTTATCGCGAACAGACAGACAGACGCGGCGGGGGATTTTGTTTTATAATATGTAGTGATAGTGATATAAATAATTAAAATTTATAAAGTGTAGGTATAGATTCGTAGACATGAATAATTTTAGAATATAATTATGCACGATTGTAGCGATATTTTTATTTTAATGACGTCTTTTCTTAACTTAGGATGTAAGTGTGGGCGACGTTCACAAAAAGTATTGGACAAACATCAATAATTATTTTCTATAAGTCCTTTATTATACTTTTTATTTCATGCACAAGGTGTAGCAGAAATATTCAGTCATCTTTTAAAATCGTATAAAAGAGCTAACCTTCTTAGAAAATTCCAGATTTTTAATACAGAAACCTTATTTTGACACTGAGAACTTGAAAATTTACCGGTACGTATCACCAATCTTTCAAAAGAGAGAAGACTGACATGAATGAAAGGTGACAAATATCAAGGATCTTGATGGAATGTCCACAAATGACCGGAAATGTCCATATAATGATACCGAGGAACAAAATCATTAAAATTTACATGAAATTTTCGTTCGACGTTCCTTAGAAATGTTAATTTATTATTTTACTTTAAATATGTAACATGGCAAATACATAAAATCTACGTTAATTGAAGACAGTAATATTTTGAAATAGCTTTGTGCTTAGCTCGTGTCCGTTAATATTAATATTATAATATTAAAGTTGAACACTTAGCACTAGGTATAAGATTTTCTGCATATTATGAAACTTTTGTTTTCTTAAACTTTTGCTTACCTGTTTAACAAGAAATTGTAATCAATCATTGTTTTTACTTTAATAACTAAACGCGATTAGCACCGGTTGTCTATGAAATTGTAATATAAATATCATACTTATCACTTATAATAACTTTCAATTAACATAAATTATTCAGACAATCAGTTATACGATATGACACGTTAATAAGTATAATAACAGTATCACTCGTTGAGTAAATAAATCTCCTGATTGCACATCAATAAATAGATAATGATAAAAACACATCGCTCTTAGAGTTGCACGAGATTCATCTATCGCATATTGCATAATATTCACAACATGTTTACTAGTATTCTTGTAAACCCCCCCCCCCAGCTAAGCTAAACGCTTGTGTTAGGAATGGGTTCACGTCGGTAGTGCACTGGGTGGGGTTCGAACCAGCGACCACTTGATCGCAAGTCCGACGCCTTAGCCATTATATATGTGAAAGTATTTGCATTTTGTGAAATATCATTTTATGTCAGCCAATGTTTTATTTCAACTTCAAAATAGGAATAACTACTATTGTCCTACGTAGCATACCAGATTTGTCTGAAAAATCTTGTTGTCAAGAGCTTAAATGAGAATGGTTTTCCATTACTAACATGTGGAAAACTATTGAACTAAAGTGAGAGTACCTTTTAGATGCGATCTCTAATTTCAAAACACTTTAGTGTTAACAATTTGTTTTCGTATCACATCACCAGGTAGCGGTAACTTCTTACTATAAGACGAGACAGATGATTGTTTGTTAATTTAGTAGTATAAAAATAAAAAGTTTACAATTCCATATACGTATGTATAATAGTCCAATTATGAGGCAGTCATTTCTCCCATACCCAGGATGGAAACGAAGTCTCAACCGGATGATAACCTACATAAATTGTATAGAAAAACTTACTTCATCTAAATAATATTTACAGTTCAAGAATGAACAATAGCAATTGTTCTGATGTCACATTTTATCCTGAGAGGTTCGCTGATAATATAGGTTATAGGTAGAACATATTTCGTAAACTCAGGGTTCGAATTGATATCTTCCTTCTCTTTGAAGACCGATAATAAATAAATAAGTTGAATGAATTCACTAAATGTAAAACAATTTTCTTTACCGTAGAGAGATACTTGTAATGAAAACTAAAATCAAGATATTTTTTTTAACTTATCTTGTGGCTTGAGTGTCAAGTTGCTAAAAAAATATATTTAGGCTTTTTAAAACATATTTAATTCAATTTTTTTTGTTACGAACCTACTAGAAAGCCAATTATAATAACATCAACAGTTTTTTAAATACATTATTTTCTTTTCATATTAAATTATTCGTTTCAAAAATATATGTATAAAAATATATGTGTAAAAGTATAAGTAGTACCCTGCATTCCCTACTGCTGCAACTGCGAACTGTTAATGGAAACGGATCCATCCGCAGATGACTCAGTTTGACCCGTCGCGTCTAAGTGACAATCTATGAATATGACATTATTCGTCGCAGTTATATCGACAATGGCCGTCTAGCCACTAGCAAACCCCAAAACCGACGTCACAAAACAAGGAACTATTAAAAATGTATAAGAGAGATAGAAACGATAACACTGAACTGTTTACGTATTGTTCAATGTTGAGTCAAAATATTTTGTTTCGAAGAGCAGATATGACATGTCCCACGTTGATTCATTTGCATACTATTGTTATATTTTCATTGTTTTCATTACATTTTTTAATAATATCAACAACATTTGAATAGTCATACGAAATAAGGCAGTTACATGTGCCTTCGTACATGTATAGATAAAAAAATATTTAATTATGTGTCCACATTTATTTAATTATATGACGAAAATAAATTATTTGTAGTATTCAATTCCTAAAAAGAAAACCAAAATTTTCGAAAACAAAATTGATAACGTCTCTTTGCATTATATCAGCTCATTTATACCAAATACTGTTTTCGGTATTTTATTTTAAACCTATATGTATTTGATCTATGTCCGTTTCATGCGCGTATGTTGTACATCTGATTCATGAAATGACTACTTAAAATTTTTCAGCTACAGAATAACAGATGATGTTCCTATTTTCACAGCTACCATCACGTGTAGATCCACGTGCTGCGTCAATGACGTCTAATCGAACGTCTTGTTGTCGATTTATTTATAATTTGTTATTACATCTTTCTTTACTACTAATGTATGTAACTCGTTAACTCTTTGGTTGATAATAAATGGATGCTATTTATTGGTTATCTAGTCTAGTCGAATAAAATAGAACAACGAGTACGTTAGAGCAGGTAATTAGTACCATTATACATATTAATTACTGCTAATATTAATTAAAAAAAAAGTTTATAAATAAATTAAGGAAATATAAGAGAGATTAATACAATATTATTATTTAGAATTAACGATACCTGTAGACGAAAAGAATCAATCAAAATAAAAAATTAAAAAGATAGGTAGACAAAAAATAATAGTAATAAGTATTAGTAATGACAGTTATTTTACCCTCCTTATTCCTATAGACAATGGATTACTTATAAAAAAAATGTTTTTTTGTCAACCAAATAAAAAAACAACGTAATGTTTTGTTTGGTTGACAAACATTTTTTTTTGTTTGGCTGAATATACTTAGCACTTTATCGATAAAGTGTCTAAATGGATCTATAATATAAGTCATCATGTCTAAATTTTGTATAAAATAAAGAAAAAAGAGATTTTACTCGAATATCGACATCTTAAAGCAATATTGTTATTATATTACTTCACTAGCGTACATAACATGAACCGGCTGTATCGCAATAATCATCAGATGTCGTAACGGCGCTTCTCTCTTTTATCTTATCAATAATAACACAATAACGTGTTTCTTTCCATTCACTCGCTTTATTTTGCGTAGACATTTATAGAATCTATTGATTATTAATAGTCTGAGTCTTAATTAGCTCTTACATTTATTAGTTCAGCTGTGGGATAAGTTGATGTAACATCTAATGCAACAGAAGACAACAAAGCGTTACTGATATTGTAAAGTTTGTTCGTTTAAGTGTCTTTGTGCAAAACGGTTTTAAGGTCAACTTATAGCCTGGATTGGTTTGGCTGAATATTAGTGTCCGAAGTGTATGTTTAGTTAATTCATCACTAAATGGGGTAAGCGCATTTCGTTGTTTTATAATATGTAATATAGTTATTTAATAGATAAATGTTATGCGCAGTGCATCTGTTGAGGTTGATTGCATTATACTATGTCTTGGACTAAAAACGTGCGTCGTTTTCCTTAAATTGTAAGTCAGTATGCAAATTGAACAAAGAACTAACAAGAGTTGGCCCACTAAATGAATAATCGTCCTTACAGACATTACATGCAGGATTATTTGATATTCTCTTCGACCTAATCTGATAACAGGGAGGTGACATCACATTGGGAACTCACTCTTAAGGAACTATTTACAAATTTATATTGTCTTGCAATATAAATTTGAAAGGGGAATTACCGTTATTTTCCAATTGAGTGATGATATATTTTACTTTGGATTTATTTTAAAACTAAATGAACAAACAGTGTACTTGTGTACGTCATTTGTAAATCGCCCATTTCAAAGGCCGGCAACGCATTTGTGACTCTTGAGTTGCAGGTGTCCATGGGCGACGTAGTCACTTACCATCAGGTGACCCGTCTGCTTGTTTGCCCCCTACATTATAAAAAAAAAAAAAACATTTGACTGGCCTGTTGGCCTAGTGGTTAGTGACTGCTATGCCATAGGTCGTGGGTTCGATTCCCACCAGAGTCTGGGTGTTCTTTGTGTCCGTTGTTTGTATGTTTGTAAAGTCCCCCGCGACACAGGAGAACCGAGGAAATTGAGACAGGATTATTTATATTTATAGCATACAGATAGCTCACGAGTGTTTTTCAACGAAAAAAAAGAACTCTCGCATTTTATTCAGTAGATAATATTTGTAATGAAACTTGTTTGATTATGAATAACTCTTCATTTTTATAATTATATACCGTTCCTGCTCCGCTCCTAAAGGTCGTAGCGTGATGCTACCTGCCTGTAACCATCCTCAATTAATACTCTATCCAATACAAAAGTATTTTTTTAAATCCGACTGATAGTTCCAGGAATTAGAACAAACAAACAAACAAAAATTCAGCTTTATTATGTTATACGTAATACTTTTTATAGATTACGGTGTATGTTTTCTATGTTGTTATTACAGTACTTCAAAGATGCTTTAATTCCAAATGTTATAACAATGTATGTTTTCCATGACAGAGGCGCTCGAGGAGCGCGCGCGGCGGGTGGCGCGGGCGCATCGTGCTGGGGTGAACGGCGTACGCGCAACATGCTTACAAGCATCAAGGGCTTCTGGAAGGTGTGCCGTTATGGCGACCTTTACATGGTAACGTATACCTTTGCCAATATATTATACGTGATTAGGCTTTATTACTGTTGATCTTGATTTATCTCGAATGGTCTGGACCAGTATCAAGTATAGGTTTAAGGTTGAAAATATATGTGCGAATAGTATTAGAAGTTATGTATTCCTCCTATATGTTCGTTATATGTCCGTGAAAGTGATGCTGCTGAAAATACAAGACGAATTTAAGAAGGAGTTTTGTGGCGTGTTTTTCTAAAGAAACTCTAATAAACACACGAATGAAACTTTCGACACATTTGATGAGAACGCTTCTCTGCCATAAAACAAATGATATATTCATCCTCCGTGCCTTTTCCCAACTAAGTTGGGGTCGGCTTTCAGTCTAAACTACGATACGGCTGAACTTTGATATTTTACGTTAAGTGACTGCCGTCAGACCTCCACAACAATGATATATTTATATACAAAAACGAATGATATATTCTGATGTTAAAATAAATAATATAAAGCCAAGAATTGCATTATAATATTAACAGTCGGCGTCAACTTAGTGCATGTTTATAATCATTCGATAGGCTTAGCAAAGCAAATGCTTGTAGTGTGGGCGGTATCAGCTGCAAGCAAGGTTTACAATCTCTTGAGTAGGCCGTGGTTAGCAATACATATGAGTATTACGCATGAAATCGCAGGCCACGGTTATAGATCGTATGCTTCTTTGACACTTTAGTGGTAGAAAAATTCTAGTATTGATCAGGGATGTTGATCACGTATCTAGTAACATAATTTGTATTGAGTTTTACCAAGAACCAAATTTTATTTGCTGAGTGGGGTAGTAAAAAATTATTTTGAGTCTAGTTGGGTAGGTAACTTATGACTATGACCAGATAATTGTTTCTTTCTAAGTTAAAAATATCATAGGCTTTTGTTACGTTACCACATAGAACGTTAAATCAATATTTATTACAATCTGATGCAGGTTAATAATGACGTCATCACTCTGAATTAAATTGACGACGTTTATCGAGATATATACACTGTTACTGATTTGATACGGAAAAATATGGTTTAATGAAATGCGTCAAAAGCTCATGCATTCTCCCTTCGGGGGCCTACCCCGAGATAACACCCTGTCTCTTGCTTATCACTTTACATACCTCACCGTGTTTCCTCTATTGTCATTAAACCTTTTGATACAATATTTAAATCAGAGCACGATTTGCAGAATGTTTGGCAGTTACAATATACACATGTGACGTAGTCATTTATTATTATTTATTTTCTAAACCGAACCGAACATTCCTTATTTATTTTTAATGTTCAAAGTCGCTATGAGCTTTCTTTACATTATATTTGCAGTACCGATACCGGTATCCTGGCCTTTGGCCCAAGGCCTTTTAATATGAACGTGTGAAAGTATGGCGTGCCGAGATGCTCAACAGCATCTTGTTATACTTTTAAATAAGTCGTTCTAGTTACGTTTTCGTCCGTGTCAAGGGCAAGGTAAAATACAAGCACGCGTCATTAATGCTCGGTTCCTATAAATAAAAAACGATTCGTTTTGCTTACGGATGGTTAAATTTCATTGAATTTTCAACGAATATTTTACCGTCCATAAGCAAAACGAATCGTTTCTTGATTACAGGAACGTGCTTTAAGCAAGCAAAAACGGAAAAGGCAACAGCCGGCCGATTGATAAAAGCGTGACACACAGTATATTCCCATTATGATAATTAACTTATTCTTATTCAAATGGAATGCATTTTGTTTTACTCTTAACAATTTCCTAACGAATGCCGTGTCCAAGAAATAACAAATGAACGTAAAATAAATGCGTCGTAACATTCGAATGGAAAATAAATAACAAATTTTGATAACGAGGCGAGATATTTTACTATCTAGTGAATTCAAAAACATCTACAATGTATGAAGTACACAGATAAGTAAAAATATAAAAATAAAATTGAATATAATGTGACACTGAGTCAGACATTACAGCTCTCAATCTTTCATTCTTAGAATATGAATAAGATTGTTGCGCAGAAAAAAAAAATTAGACATTAGTCATTTGATAGATTGAGACTTCCAAGAAGGAAGTCTCAATCTATTCTAGGGAGAGAAAATGCTTTGACAATTAAAAATAACATAGTACTTTCATATATGCAGTGTGTAGCGTAGTCACGCTCGCAATCAATAAATACATAAATGTTTGTTTATGATATAACGACAGGCATAGGTATAATGCTCTGCAGTTTAAATAAAAGCTATGGCAGCGATCACAAACTTTTGCAATTCAAGCTATCTATTATTACAGCTATATATTACTTAGATCGCAGCCTGCGGTCAAGCCTAAATCTGTTGTGCTATGCCACTGAAATGTCGGTACGAATTAAACCTTTCATAGCACTAACGATTTAGATTTATGCGTTTCGGGATTACCCTTTAGGTCCTTGAGTTTTCTCTAAATTAATGTACTTGTTACAAAATTACTTTATACCGCCGCGACTTTTTTGTTGCAACTTCAATTATATGATTTAAAATCCTGCTACGGCAATCAAAAAATGAATCTAGTGACAGAACAAAACAAATAAGTTCTAAACAAATTCTAGTATCTTTACTAGCTATAATTCTTATGAAAGAACTTGTATAAATCACTTCCTATTTAATGTAAGACGCGTGATCGTTTTGAATAAAGGCTCGTTACCATTGTTTTAAATGATTCTAATACAGAGCAAGCTTGTAAAACGTTCGAGTTATATTTAATTCACTGCGACATTTCTTGCTTGAATGGCGGCAATACATAGGTAATTTGCAAAAAAAAAACAAATTGTAGCAATTATGAGTTAAGATGGTGAAAACCGATTCGAAATACTTAATATTTTACTGTGAAGATCTAAAACGGTATAAACCTAAATATTCAAAATGTAGCTTTACCTAATACGGAACACATCATTGTTTAGAATTAAAAACAAGCTTTTATAGATATAAATTTTGTAACTACAAAATATAGTTTCTATACCTAGCCTTTTTTTTGTGCGTGTGGAAACCCCCTCGGGCCGTCACCCACCGGGGTTTTCGGTGGGGCGCTGTGTCGGAATCGAACCACACGGTGTGCCGTACTGCGCCTTAAGCAGGAGGGATCCGGGAACAGCTTTTATTAAGACATTCTATACCTTTTTTTTTTTTGGGCGTGTGGAAACCCCCTCGGGCCGTCACCCCACCGGGGTTTTCGGTGGGGCACACCGCCTACCCTAACCTACCTACCTATAACCAGACGTATGTATAAATTTTAATAACCCTATATTATGTTCTCTTTCTGTTTTTGATATAACCTAATCTTTTATTGTTTCAGCTTTCTTTCTTAAATTTCTTAATACTTATAGATTAAATGGAGTAAGATTACAAAAAGATACATTTATCCTAATTAACAAATCCTCTGCTTTATGGTAGTTACATGTTCAGCAAACACATCGCACGTTTGTTACTATAATCTACATCTAACAACATTTATTAGATCGTTATCGTTCATTTGGAAACTATCGCACCGGAAGTGGATATCGAGTTGTGTCACCTTGCTCATAAACAAGCGATTTTTATACGTGCTTTCATGCCTTTCATTATCATTCCTACTTCTAACAACTATGTATCCCAGAACAATCCATTGGTAAGAATGTGTAAGCAATATAATAGCATATGCTCTCGAGTAGATGTTTTCCATGAAAATTATCCTAATTAAAAAAAAAGAAATTTAAGACATTTTACAGCCGAAATTATGTGTTATGGTAGAAGTAAAATTACTATTTTATACTTTGTTAAATTTTTATATATATTTTTGCTTATTACTTGTAATTACTAATGATTACATTGAATCATTCTAATTAAAAAAAAATCTCAAGCAAGCTAATCAACCAGTAAATGTCGTGTATAGCTGTAATTGGACTCCAGGTTTAGAAATTATATAAGGTGATTATTAATTTAAGAAGTAATTAATCTGTTGTCTGTATCTGTACACTTACAAATAAAATAAAATAAAATAAAATTAAATCTTAAGTGATTTTAATATCGTACAATTTATGCATAGAAGACGATTCACATTATATATAAAGTATTGAGTGTTGTCAGGGATAAGTAAATAGGGTTTCAGGGACCGTTCATCCAGAATAATGTACTGATTCCAAGGGATACAAAACTTACTTCTAAATGGTCGTATGGCTGATAAAATCTGCATTGATGTGAGCTAAGCCACGGGCAAAAGCTCGTAACTTTTATACGTGTAGAACTATTTTTTACCCTGAAATGTTCCAAAAGTACTATATTTTGCAGTTTTTGAAAATATTTAATTTTTATGTCCGCACTTGGAAAATGTGTTTTTTTTAAGCTTTTTTGTTTTAAATCAGAGGAAGTATTGTATAACGCCTGGCGCCGCTGTTTTATTTATCACCTTATAAATGGAATTTGGCTTTGATAGGTTTGTAATATTCGTACCACGACCTTATAATTATGATTGTTTTCATCGATTCCCTTTTATGAGATAATTGCAAAAAAAAACTATACAAAAGCATAGAAATACTTTTCGTGTCGTTAGTATAATTTGAGATACTTATGTGAGATGAGGCAACGATCGCATTATAAAGTACTTTATGATTTATTTATTTATTTATTTATTTATTTATTTATTTATTTACAGAAAAATACATATTGTTTACAGATAATCCTTACACAATAGTATATAAGTACTTATTTATAGTAGGTAATGGTAAAGAAGAGTATTTCGAAACGCACTACATGATACTTGTCCGGCCGTGGCGTTACGTGGACCTGGTATAAACATGATCCGCAGGCCAAGAGTAGTAGTAGCTAGACCTTGGATTAATAAGCTTAAAAATACACTTAAGTCTCACGAAACAGTTTGCCGGAATAACAAAAGGAGGGTTTATTATAGAAATAGGTAAATTTGTTTGTGAAAATGTTCGATAGATTATGTTTCTTTATGGGCAGTCTTCAGAAATAAATATTTTTTATCATAAATGGAATCCAGATCAATTATGACACCAAGGAAAAAAATAGGGAAATCTTCAGAAAACAGAGAAAGGAAAATAAATATATAAAAATAAAAATGTTAAACACGATAATATAAACAATAATTCTCTTCTCAAAGTCTCTAGACAAACAGATAAAATTACATTCCTTTCATCTGCAAATAGATCTCACTCGGGTTTGGCACAAGTAAGAGTGCGTTGAACGCGGAGAGTGCGGGGTACAGAGGATTGTGCTCGGGCAACATCTATGCACCTACTATGGATAAAGTTTACGACTAGAAGAGATAGATATCTAAATAACTACATGATAGGAAACACTACCTCATTACTCCAGTCGATGCATATGTTTGCGTGTGATCTTGAGGTCTTAAGTCGGTTCGATTCCGACATACCACTTCACCAGTAGCCACGGTGACGCGACCCGTGGGGGTTACCACACGACAAAAAAAGGTCGATTTTCGAGTCGGCCTTTTGTTATTCGGTTTTTGAGTTAGAAAATTTTCGGTAGTAGTTTGGAAACGGGTCCGGTAGACGGTTATGGCACGCTCTCAATAACGTGAGACCAAAGATACATACCTACTTAGTTGTCAAATTGTGGTAATTTAATACACATTCTACCTACTCACGTTCTACTTACGTAAGCTTTGCGGATATACCTACAGGCTATTCTAGCGTAAAATAATTGTCATAGGGTCAATGCACTCCTAATTCCTATAAAGCTATAATAATCTGTAGATACATGGGAAAGTATGTCATTAGAACAGCGAAAAATAGCGAATAAATGATTAAGCGTTGTATTTTGGGAAATGGAGGTAGCACACTTCCGTTTCCCAAAATACAACGCTAAATCATAAAAATACAATGGTCTCGTAATTCTAATTCCGTATTAATTGGCAAGTTTTTTTGTGACGATAACAAAAGCAGAAGGTAATGCATAATGTTTGACATTGAACGGTCGGCGGCAGCGAGGTTCAAGTTCATGAACGTTCGACGCGCCATTCGGCTACGAACAGTTATATACAGCCGCGATCGCGAGGAAAACTAACTCTACCAGTATAGGAAGGAAAAATGCTTTACTACCTGTTACACATCATCAGTTATTTTGTCACTAATTAAGGGGATATTTTTTAAATGAAATCTTGAACTCATTTAATAAAAATAATAATACACAAATAATAATAAGGTGAGATGGAAGAGAAACGCATATTTCAATTTAGCATTATGTCAACAAAAAAAGGGAAACAATTTTGTACGTTTCCACTTGACGGCAATGTGTAACAATTATATTAGGGTTGAATTATTTTATTGTTCCCCCCTTTTTCTGATGGCTTTATGTTGAATACCTAATACATATAATATATTATTAAGACATTCGTTTTTAATGCGAAACGAATGGATTGGTGACAAATAAAAAAAGAATGCCTACTTTTATTGCGTTGCTACGATGTTATATTATCGAAGTACACACTACACACTGCTGTAACCGCTTTTTTAACCGACTTCAATATAGGAGGAGGTTCTAAATATGGATGTTTATATATTTTTCATATATGTTTGGATATAACTCCGTCATATACAGACGGATCAGCAAAATTCTTTTTTTGTTCGAAAGAGGTTTATTCTGAAACGGCCCATTTAAATTTCGTAAAGATCTGACGACGAATTAATTTTTTTTTCATGATTTAGGAGCACCGAAGTCGGTTATATACTTTTTTAACGTGAATTATTAATTCGCATGAAAATTCGACAAAAATGAGAGCTCGCCATCGAGATATTATGTACTAGAGAAGCCACTCAGAAAAAAATTCATGTTCCGTTTTTATTTGAATTAAAACAAAAAAGCACTGCAGCGCTAAAACAATAATCAACAAGCAGCGCTCGATCGTTTTTGAGTTGTAGTTTTCTCGCGAGCGTAAGATCCTAAGCGCCGTGATTTTCATGGCATTTACGCGTGTTGCCCAACGAACTGCTACAAAGATGTGTTTGCACTGCGGTGCAGGGGCCGCAGGTCACGTTACAAACTTTTTCTTAACGGTGTCTACTCTATAGCTAGTAATAATGACTCAGTGGAGCTCGCAAACCACAGATCTAGTATAGTGAACTTTACGTGTCTTGACAGAATATAATGGTGACACTTCTGTAACACCTTCCCTTGCTACGTCCCATGTCATTTGTCAAGTGTGTAGCGGTGCCATGTAACAGATACAAAATGAGGAATGACATTATTTAAATCATTCTCTTCCTGTCACGAGCGTACAACGGAAAATCATATATGTATGTGTATTGCAAACATTACTTCCTAATCGTTGAATAGATGCCCATAATTACTGTGTCGAGATTATAAAGCTATGTATAAGTAACATAACGTTCATAAAAGTTAATAATCAAGGTGACTTAAATCCATTTTTATTTTTAGTTATTGACGGTACGGAAGCGGAAGGGTAAAGAGTGACATTTCGCGCGACGCAAACTGTGCAGGAGCTCATGTTGCTTTGTTTTATTCAAAGTTGTTATTGACCGATTAAATTTACAATAATCCCTACTAATATTATAAATGTGAAAGTAACTCTGTCTGTCTGTCTGTTACGCTTTCACGCCTAAACGGCTTGAGCGATTGAGATGAAATTTGGTACAGAGATAGTTCGAGGCCCTGGGAAGGACATAGGCTACTTTTTAACCGACTGCGCAAAAGGAGGGTTATGATTTTACGCGATAACGACTTCTACGCGGCTGAAGCCGCGGGGAACAGCTAGTGTTAAATAAATATCTGGAAACTAAACAAAATAATTAAGAATCTTCTTCGTTCCACACCGAAGGACCTATAAAACGTTTATTACCGGGAGATGTAAATTAATCAAGGAAAGATCATAAAATTTCTAATACAAAATACATTTAAAATGTCTTATGTTTAAGATGTGATATTAGATCCTTAGTTATTGCAAAGTTAAGGAAATACAATAATGATTTGGTCAATGAATTTAATAGGTATCGAAAAGGAAAATATAAAAATTAAAAAAAGAGTGTTAAAAATAGATGAACGACATGTTCTTGACCAATAAACCTTGGTTAATTAGCTTACAATAGGTACTTATTGATCATCATAAAACTTCCAAGAGTAGTCACGAAAGATTTTTCTTCTTCCACAAGTTTCTAGACTTTACACTTTATTGAAAAGAAGTACGTAAGTAGCAAACATAATAGGTAATTATGATTTTCATTTAATATTTCATAGATAAAGAAAAAAGCAAATCTAAAAAGATTACGGTAATATCTGTAGAACAAAATTATATGATCTTTATGTTCAGATAGCGATTATTATGCAAAAATTGTACAGTAGACAGTCTGATTGACACGGCGGCAATGATATGTAGATAAGCGATGCTGTGGTATAATTGTAAACGATTTATTAATATTTATGTGATTATTACATAGCTTTGTTTATAAACTGCTGGAATGATTGGTATGCAGTAGGCTGGGCTGGGTGCTATCGGGAGACATCTATGCCTAACGGTAGACTGCGATGGGTTGATTGGTAGATTCGTCCATACATGAAAACTAGATATTGGCTTTCTATTGTGAGGGTTAAATTTTACTAACTTTTATATTCATTACAATAAATACCTGTTGTATTTGCTAAATAGATAGTCTTAAGTATGTTGGCTAAGACACCGGTTGACCGGTTAAAAAATCGTAAAGGAAATTAATAAAATAGTGATTCATCCTTCCTGAACTTGTAGTAAGTGTTACCAATAATAACAGCGAATGAGTTCATTAAGTGCATAAAAATATTTGATTATAAAGAGTAGTTATTTATTTCTCGAATAATTTTAGTTATTAATACAAAGTTACCCGGGGGCAATACTCCGATAAGTTTGGTATTTTTATTGATTTTTATGCACAGACACGCTCCATCTACGCTACGCGCATTTTACCGTTTAAATAACACAGTTTAAGTCCACCAACAAATGTTCACTTCTTGTCTAATACATAATATGAAGACGTGATTTGTTTTTTTAACATATTTACATTTATACATATAACAAAGAATCGCTTCTTTCCACCACCTTGGATGACCTTCACCTTTGATGGATGGCCTTTCTATTATTTTTTTAAGAATACTATCAACGTGGGTACACATTACTAGTATTCTTGTTAAGCCCTCCAGCTAAGCTAAATGCTTGTGTTAGAAGTGGGTTCACGACTGTAGAGTACTGGCTGGGGTTCGAACCCGCAACCACTTGATCGCAAGTGTAACGCCTTAGCCGTTACGCTACCGCCGCTTCAATATTACATTACATATATAATCAGTAATTACTGAGAGAGCCTTCAAAGATAGCGACAAACCCGTACATTTTGCAACACTATATCGTATTGTAGCAATATTCTGTTTATAGGGTCATGCCAGCCGTTCGATATTGTTCTAGATCACCTCAGATATACTCAATGCCAATATTTTCCAAGGTAAATAAAATCTTAATACGATACTCTTCGACTTTTTACGACATAATATTTTTGGTATACACTAGAAAATAACAGGTACAACGAAAAGTGGAAAACTAACTTGACAACAGTTTTTGATCAGGAATGACTGAAGATGTTTATAAAAATCCTTTTTTATTATTATAGTTTTTGAGTTTGAGAGCTCGAGGAATATTTAGTGTGTGAAAATGAATTTGAAGCCAAATTGCGTTGGTTTTAGAAGCCAACATTTATGTGTTTGTATTTAAAGAATTCCTTAACTTTACTTGAAATCCATACGTCCCTTGCGGTTAGTGTTTTCTTACTACATTAGATTGCGGTGATCTTACCACCTGAGCGACCATATCACGTAACTCTTTATGAACTTGTATTTTTCGAAAACAAGTATCATTTTGTTTTTTATTGTTACTTGAGACTACATTTCGAGTTGACTAATTTTGTATATTAGTCAACTCGAAATGTAATTTGAGTACATATAATCATAATCTCATTAAATCATTATCAGTTGCTCCGTAATACAATCAACTAAAACTTAATTATCGACTGATTTTGTTGCAGCGTATTGATTATTAGAAATTACAATTAATATTTTGTAATAAATGAGCTCTGAAATTAAATATGTAATCGTTAGAAGAGCTTTGTAAATAAAGCTCACATGTAATTCAAAGTACTAGGCTAGCATAGGCTTCTAAGAAGTATAACTGGAGCTCGGAGTGAAGGCGACGCTGTATAGACACGGTCAAGGTTGTTCTCATGCTGGTTAACTACACTGCCTATTTTATGTTTGTCTATATCCATCCGATATGTCAGCCTGGTATTTGTGATACCGTTAAGGTACGGGCAGCTGATCGTTAAGATCGCAATTTTTGGAGTTTGCATAATTATTTCATTTATTATATATATTTTATTTCAGTTAGACTAACCAGTAAGTAGGAAAAGCGGTCGAATTTCGGATAATTACTTCATCTGAAATTCGACGATTCGATTTAAATATATAAGAATCTATACCTAGTACACAATATAATACCAATTTAGGAAGCTTGTATGAAATAGAAATCAATATTTCTAAAGCATCCATCCGATAATAAAAACATTTATTGAACTGTTTATTAAAATAATGGCACATCACAAAAAATAAAAAGCACGTTGTTAAAGAGCTTTTTCAGAGCTTAGTGAAAATCAAGATGTTGAAAGCGTATTTATGCTTCAATAAGCGCCTTTTAAAAACGCATACAACACATGTAAAGCTTGTTGGAAAGGATTAATGTTTCATCTTTAATTGGATTCAAAAAGATGAGCGAGACGGATGAATTTATTTCTAGAGTGTTCATTCACGTTTGTTGTCAGTGTATAAGGTCACTATAGAAATGTCAGCAGATAAAGCAGTAGGTGAAAAACATACATGGCCTTACGTTCACTCACTCGGTCTCGATAATATGGAAGTATAGTTACTAGATGAGACATGCGAGCGTGCTTAGTAGACCGTTAGAGAAGGGCAGGAGATAAATTCGTGTCTAAAGGTCTTACGTAGAGGGTAGCCTTATTGCAATTTATATTTAAATAGAAAAAAAATATTAAAATGAAACATTAACAGAAATCTGGCCCTTAATTAAATAATCGCATTTATTGTTAATTAAGCTTATACCTGCTTACTGTTCATGATGGGGAGTCGATGGGACGTTTTGATAATAATTTAGAATAAATTATATTCAACGATGGTTCATTAATGATTTTTCTTTGTTATTTCTGAGAGAAGTTTATTTTGTACTAGCAGTGCCCCGCGGTTTCACCTGCGTCCCGATCCCGTGGGAATATCGGGATAAAAAGTAGCCTATATGTTAATCCAGGTCTCCAGCTATCTATATAAAAAATTTCATTGCAATCGATTCAGTAGTTTTCGCGTGAAAGAGTAACAAACATCCATCCATCCATCCATACATACAAACCCTCACGTTTATAATATTAGTAGGATATTTTAGAACATAAGTAATTTAAATTTATTACTTATTTATAAAAGTTCGGTTGGTTAAAAAAAATATGTCGTGTTTTTGGCGTATCCATTAGTTTTTTTTCTATACTTAAAATTTATAATAAGTATAAATAAAGTGAGAAACGCCCTCAGAGGGCAGTGCAGGTAAACGAAGCATTTGGCACAGAGGCTTGTGGGAATGTACACTAACAGACAAACGGACACGTTCGACTCCATCGGCGTATCATTTACTGTAAGTATTTTACTACTTAGACAGGTTCACATTTATACACAGCATTATAAATAACTTTAAAGATAGAGAGTATGAAAAATCTTGCAGTTTGTTATGTGCAAAAATGACATTAAAGAATTATGTGAAGTTTATCCTACCGCGTTGTCCTAAATATTTACATAAAACGCTGGTACCCATAGTTCCGCTCCTGTACCAGAAGTACATAAACATCCATAGGGTGTCCCTAAAGTCTAAAATGGCGTAACGATTGTCGTGCTATAATTACATTCTAAAATAGGGATAATTCAAATATTATTTACTTTTCTAGCTTACTTTCTGGGGAAGAATAAAGGAACAACTAGTATTATTGGCTATTGTTATTTTATAAAGATTGAAGGAATATAGTTTAAAACCGGAGCTCATAGTGTAACAAACTTAGGACTTACGCAGAACAAGCAACAATTCGAAATAGAGTTAGGAGAAGAACGTAAAAGTATCTTCAGTTTATTTTAAAGCTACAGAGAAGCCATAAAACTATTATTAAATACAAAGCAGCCAATAGCTTTGTACGTTAAGTTAAAAAAAATTAACATTGTTAAGCAATAACTTTATAATGCTAACGCATAATGCTCTAATGCATAATAAATTAATAATATATGTAGATGAATAACGCTCTTGTCTCTAAGTTGCCAGAGCTGATTGAGCCGATGGATATGAGAATAAGAGTGAAGTGCTTCCCCTTTAGGTGTACCATGTGCTTGTTTACCACTATCATGGTATAAAAATTGGTCATAAATTATACATAAATATATTTTATACAGGTACAAAGTTTTTAGATATTATTTGTCCTTAGTACAGTGCTCGTGTGCATAACTAGTGAATAATATTATTTTTTCGAATAAAATATTGAGACCGCACACGTTCCGTACACAGAGTCACGTATGGTTTACATTTAGCTCTATTAAATGTTATCTGGGTAAGGCATTGTGTAGTACTTGGTGCGAATCTCGGAAATCATATTGTGATGATATTACCTACCTATGGGTACTTACCGATGGGTATGTTGAATAATGATACAAAGACGTATATAACGACGTCATTAACGGGTTAACTTGTATTAACTAGAAGTAACTTATTATAATATATTATGGTTAATAATACCGCGTTTTCAATATTTATAAAAATAAGCTATAGGTATAGCATTTTTGTTTTAAGCGTTTTCTGCAATATTGTTTCAAAGTTATGTTAGCTTATTATTATATTTAAAGAAAACTAAAATAATAATAAGCATTGCTTAATGTACATAAACAATAAATATCAATATGTTTATTTCCATTTGACATTAAAGTAAAAAAAATTAAAAAAAAAAAAGAAAAAATTCTTTAAAACTACTTTAAACGAGCAATTCTTGTATGTATGTATTTATATTTCGGGTATCTCGGAAACGGATCTAATGATTTTGATGGAATTTTTATTTAGTTGTATTTCCTGTAAAAATGCAATTTTACAAAAAAAAAAATAGTAAAAAAAAATTCGACTTTATAAAAATACCGAGCGAAGCTCGGTCTCCCAGGTACTGCACTTAATAAAAGATTGATAATGAAGTGAAAGCACTGGGATATAATTTTTTCAGATTATTCTCTTCATGTCATAGTTATGATACCTACTATTTTAAAAGAAATATTTTGTAGGTACTTGCTTTCCATTTGCGTTAATTTACATTTTGTAAACCAGTTCAGGTGTTTCTAAAGAACAGGACTTTTTTCTGAATGAAAGATATCCTGTGTCCTTTTCTGAACCCCGAACAACGTGTAAGCGAAATTTCATGATAATCGGTTGAGTAGTTAAAGCGTTACAAACAAACTTACACTCGCATTAGGTATTCGCGTATTAATTAGGGTTACAGTAATTGATACTTTCATGATCAAGATAACTTTTCAATTCATTGATAGATTATTACTACATATTATAAAACGAAGTCCCCCGCCGCGTCTGTCTGTTCGCGATAAACGGAAAAACTACTGAACGGATTTTCATGCGGTTTTCACTAATAGACAGAGTGATTCATGAGGAAGGTTTAAGTGTATAATCTGTACCTGTGCGAAGCCGGGGCGGGTTGCTAGTATATTTTAAAACAATTCAAATAGTGCCACCGGGTCCTGATTTTGTTAAGGAAAAAATAATGATTATTAATAATGGTGCACAATCATAGTTATACGTATTTTATGGGAAACTTTGTAGCCCATTATAAACTATTAAAATTATTTGAAGATGTTAAAAAAAAGTCACGACATCTCCGTTCAGTGAGAACAAAGTCATATGCGAGCAAAAAAGTTAAATTGTGCAAATTTTGCAACTCATAGAATAAAGACTGTGGAATTTGCAATACAATAATTAGGGTACGTTCACATACCGCGTAATGATTGTTAGTAATGTTAGCACAATCACTAGAATAATTCGCATGTCATGTTGTTCCAGTGGTTGAGTACCATTTGTGAACCACTTATACACAACTCATTTAAATGCGTTTTAAAAAAAATGTCGACACCACTGTCATTACAAAGTCTTAACTGAGTAAATTTTTATAATTCGTTTTGCGTTTTATAAATTAATAATAATGGGATTATAATATATATAATATTCACCTGCCAAAGTCAAAATTATAGGCGTTATACATTTATATAATAAAATAATAATTTAAGCTCCGGAACATATAATACTATTTTGGAAACTAAACAGAAAGTTGTCTTTCAGAAACAACGTGTACCAGATGTAATAGTTTCTATTTCATCTACTTATATATAAATAAACAAAACAGTTCAGTTCCTATTCTTTGTATTTTTATTGATGAGCTTTAGTGTTATCAGTAACAAAAAATGATTTTTCTCCATCAACGGTTAGGTAGCTTTAATTTTATCAATAAGTTAGGGAACTGTGGTCAAATTTCGAATAATTGTATTTGGTCTTTTTTCTTCTTCGATGCTCAGCTTTAATGTTATCAATAAATTAATGAACTGTGGTCGTATTTGGGTAACCACTAGTTATTAAAAATGAAAAGAACGAATTAATCATTAAAAAATAAAATAACATTTATAATAAAATTGATACCAAAAAATTTTGGTCCCTATTTAATATGTATTGAATTATATTAATTTATAGATTTCTTATTAAACTATGACTTGCACAATTATTAAACAAATGTTATGCATGTCCAGGCAGTAAAAAAAAATAACGTTGTGAGAATTAATAACTGTGAAATTGTCGTTTGTAGTCGTTGATTAATCAGTTCTAATGAGTGGTGATTACCGTGATGAGGGCTGATCACGTAGATGGCTGCAGCTAGAGCCACGTGCGTCAATCAACGTCTAAGCAATTTTCTATCACTGTCATTTATGTAATCAGTCACCATATTGTCATCTTTGTTAATAATCTGTTCTCGGTATACTTACTTACTACGTTTACAGACAATCATCACTATTTCAATTTTATTTAAAAAAAACAGACTACGTGTAATGAATCATATCTTGGGTTGGTTTTGGCAAAAATTGCTGTGGCAAATATTTCCATCGTGTGACTAGACGAAAAGATGAAACTAAGATAAAAAATTCCACTTATTTGCCATTATGAACTTCCTATTTTAGAATTTTCAGACATTAACCCTTAATGTGCGAAAATTTTCAAGAGTAGGTACGTATCTACCATTATTATTTGAAAATATATCGAGAAATGGTTATGAGTGTTGTTTTATACGAATCGGCTGGATTACTTAGGCTTCTCAAATGTGATATTTAATTCGATATTATTACAGAAATTGTAAAACAGGCGTAACTTTTATAAACTACATTATATGAAACAGATTACTTCTGAAACTCATTGTAAACCGCTTCCTTACTAAGTATACAAAACAATTATATTGAGAATGAGCCGAGAGTGAGATGATTTTAGTATGTATTTACTGTTACTCTAGTGATTTGCAGCAGGTAGCGTATATACGAGATACTTTGCTTGCACACAGACACTCTCAGGTTAGTATTCAAAGTGGGATTCTAAGAGGCCTACATATTTTAATTTTTTTTTATATTATAAAATTTTTAAATTTTTTAGTTTTTTCAATTAATTTAATTTTAAATTTTTATACTATAAAATGCGAAAGTGTCTGTTTGTTATTTATGCTTCAACTACTCAACTTCACATCATACAATTTTGCATACATCTCGACACAATCTAAATTAAAGCAAGCGAATCGCGGCTTCGCTTGCAAAAGTTAGTTTACAATAAACGGGACAAATCTTCGTTAAAAGCTAATGAAAAGACTTTTGTTGCTTATAAATGCAATAAACAAAAACGCCATCATCGCAATGTTCAATAACATGGCCAGAACTATCATATGAAAATGATGCCTCTGTCACTACATATTATAAAACAAAGTCCCCCGCCCCTTCTGTCTGTCTATATGTTCGTGATAAACTTAAGAACTATTGAACGGATTTCCATGCGGTTTTCACCAATATACAGAGTGATTAATGAAGAAGGTTCAAGTGCATAATTTGTTAAGGAATTGTGTAAATTGGTTGGTAAAGGTGTCGTAAAAAAACAATATGTTAGATCAATATATTATAGAAGCCGGGGCGGGTTGCTAGTTATAATTAAATATCAATTATAATAATGAAATTAACGTCAAAACATATTTCCAGGGTGTTATGGAAATGGCTCTTAACAAAGAGCGAATGAGATAGTTCTATTTATGTTATAGAACATTGTGATTGAGCCATTTTCATTTATTGTGTCTATAGACTGACTGAGTTACTAAAAATAATGTTTAAATGCAGATATCGATAATTTTTGGTTGTAATATGCTTCTTTATCTCATAATGTTTGTATTTTTAAAGAAAAATAAATGTGGAAAAAATTGATTTAGCTCGTTTCATAAATGAATATTTAAATGCGAATAATAACCACACAGAATACGAAGTGTCAGTCGTTTTACAGTCCGAGGATGGTATAGGTATGCGCTGGCAAAATATCCCATATGTTCTTGTGTTAAAATCGCGTTAAATTTGATTCATGTTAGATATTGAGAACCACATTAGAATATAATTATTTTATCTGTGCTAATTGAAGCTATTTATAACGGATATAGCAATGTGATTGTATAACAGGATTTTTATTACATTAATAGAATAAGTAGGGGCTACATAGGCACTAATAGGCATGGGGTCTGTTTAAAATAACCAGGTCGGTAGTTATGTGTAAGAACTATAATTATGGATGATGAACTATGCAGGCTGGAAAAACGGTCTTTCGACTAACGACTATGGACTAGAAAGCAAATCGTAGACCTAGTAGCGAGGAACTGTTGGATGCAATTGGAGCAAGAACGTTCATAGGTCTTGCTGAAAGACTCGTTAGCAGAGGGCTGCGTTAAGTAGTGAACGTCGCGTGGCTGAGACAATTCCTACTTAACTGTTTCGGAATTCTATCTGTAGTTTGTTGTTTGAATATACTCGTATTAAAAAAAAGACGTGGTTTAAAAAAAGACATGGTTGAGTGCCATGAAAGGTTGACGACTGTATTTTATAGCCCTTAAATTATAGTATTTGGTAATTCGTAAGACTTTGCAAGCGGTTTAATCGGTTTAATTTATTTGAAATGTTATTTATATATTGTCTCCTCCACTGTACTCGCACAAAATACTATCATTTTTCAAACGGTTTTTGATAATTCTCTATGAAACACTAAAATTCGTTTAGTGCATAAGTTAGGGAAATGTATAGAAAACGTAAAACATACAATTTCGTTTTAGCCTAGCGATCTCTTCCTGGTTAACGTTATGTAAATATTTCTGTATGTAATGAGCTCTTTAGTTGAGGTTTGTAACGCACAAATGGTGTCATTTGTGTTATGGTGTGTTGCGAGCGTTTATATGCATGCTACTAGCGGGCGAGCCGTGTGTTTGTATGCCAATTTAATGGTATAAAAATAAATTATATATCATAGAACTCGTCGTGAATAAATCCAAGTATGATATATAATGCGTTGCATAGTAATTGGCGTGGCGAAAGCAAATAAAACCTATTTTAACTTCAAATTTACTGCTAAATTTGTATTTTCAGAGTAAGTATACTGTTTCATGTACATTTCGTTCGGATATTTTAATTTACTGACATCTATTGACATTCTTTGATATTCATTGACATTTAAATTCATAAAAATCAATACAAATAAATAAAATTAAAGTGTCTTTGTGTAATGTCAAATAATAGTTTGTTTTAAGCTCATACAGTTATTTGCACAATACTTATGCCTAAAAATCAGTTTCTAAAATGTTTGTTTGTTCCGGCTAATCTCCTGCACGGTTGGACCGATTTCCACGGGAATTTCACTGGCAGATAGCTGGTGTTATAAGGAGTAACTAAGGCTCCTTTTATTTTGGAAAAAGATTTAGGGTTGAGTGCAAAATATAAATATGTACACGCGAGCGAAGCCGCGCGGGTACTGCTAGTGTCTTATAAATGTCTGTGCCTATTAGTTATAAATTCTGTGTAAATGTATACGATAATCTCGATTGATTTATGAATATTGTTCGCCAAACTATATATATTCACAATAGAAGCGATAAAATGAGCGAGCGGTAAGAGAGGTTATTATACTTTTTAAGTCTTAATTTCATCCAACAGTTTGGTTTAGCACATTCGAAAAGGTCGCTGCACTTGCTCAATAATTTCTTTAATAAACACAATGTAGGGTTAATTTTCAATTGACTTTTTTGAGCATTTCTCGTGAGGTAGACTATGCCAGTTTGTTAGTTTTATGAGACGATGACGTTGATACTGGTGGTAGAACTAGGTGCAAGCGTTACTTACACAAGAGGCCGACTACTTATGCCTCAAGGGAGCATAATCGATAATCTTTAAACTTGAGCAATAAGTACCTACATAGGTGTGTTTTGTATTAACAAAGTTTTCATGAATTGCAGGTGTTGGCGGCCCTTGCCGCTCAATCCATCAACATATCGGTGGGATTCTGCCAAGGTTTCTCAGCGGTACTACTGCCCCAGTACACACATGAATACCCAGCGATAACCTACGAGCAAGCCTCATGGATCGGTAAGATGATATTTAACTTTCTTTCTTAACCGTCTTTATAGATGATGTTCCTGATTTAGTTGAGCGATTTGTTTTCTATACCTCCGCAGTTTGAGGTCCGGTTATTTTTTTCTAAATTGAATAAGTATGTAAAACCTCGAAAGTTGTTCATTAAATATAAAAAAAAAAACAGACAACCCCATAAGAGAGAGAAAACAACTTGAGACAGACGTTTGGATTCCTAATGAATAGCGGTTGACAGTTAGACAACATATATGCTGCAGAAGTATGGAAATAACAGATAAATATTACATCCAGACTCAGGTTATTACCATTGCTAGTCCAGAGAGCTTGTTGACCATCTTAGTAGTTTAAACAATGGCGAATATAACCGACTTGTTTCCTTACGTTATTATCCGGAAATCTACCCAGAATATGCTAATGCAAATGAGTGAAAAGCGTTTCCAATCTTATGTATTGAAGTAAGTTTTTTTTTTTTAAATTTACATCTCAAGAAAAAGTCGAAATTAATCGTCGCATGTATTAAACGAATTTGGCAAGCGAGCGTTGTTTATATTTTATTTCTGGATCTGTTTTTTATTTACCGTGTCGACGGGCACGAGGTTGAATATCAACCTCAATGGGAAGCTAAAAATATGTAGTGAATATTTTGGTTACACGTTAGAATAAACAATGAATATGTAGTGAATTTAGTGAGTAGTATATTTTTTGATTACATTCATCCCATTGTGGTAAATTACCATTATTTGGTGGTTAACGTAGCTACGTTAGGTATGTAATAAATGTCCATCCAACCATCAGATATGCCAAACGGCAAATCCGAAACTAGTTGGTTTAAGAAAAGAGTGTGATTTTTTTTATTAATTTCATAGATTTTTTTTTTCAAATATTTTGGTATGCCTTTCTTATGGTTTTTGTCTAAAAAACCTAGTTTGTGCTATTGCAATTACTTTAAAGCTAAATTTAACTATTCTCAAGTGATAGGCTTACCGACCAACATCATTTCATTTTTATTTATTTAGATAGATAGATTTATGTAAGTAATTAATAAAAGTGATATGTACTGCTTGTCGCTTACGAGTAAACAAATTGACTTTGTTTAGCAAACGGCTGTGTGTGCAAAGATACTGGCGTGTGCACAGTCCGACATCAAACACATCATTTGTACTAGGAGATAAGCTGACATGATGGGGGTCAGGGATACTAAGCTTAAGGCGATATTGAAGCGCACGGATGCCGTACTAGGGGAGGACAAGTTATTAGTGTTTGTTCGGAAGTTTAAAATCAGTTTAGGCAACGAATTTATATTTAAAGTCACCCAACGTCCAACGTGTATGTCTAACAAAGCTTAAAAGAAGAAAAATCAACTTCAACGTAATAGGTGGCAATCAGTTGCCTATTTACTGGGTACGTTTCTACTCCTGAGGTTACTAAAACTAGGCGAAAAATCTAATAATGTTTTTTTTTAAGCAGGAATCGAACTTAAGTCAGCGAGCTTAGAAAGAGTAATTTAGGCACGGGACGTATGAGGAATTACTATTATTTGCGAACATACCTACCTACTTGCTCTTTCCTATGAATTTAATTAGTTATTCTAATATATGTTGTATTTTTTCTATTCTAGCGAGTTTGGGTGTGATATCGAATCCCATTGGAGCGTTACTGGGAGGCATGATGGTGGACGCGGTCGGCAGAAGGCTCCTGTTGGAGTCTATAGTGCTGCCCAACCTCATTGGGTGGCTCGTTATAGCTTTCTCGGAGACCTACGTCTACTTGTGTATCGGACGGTTCATCACCGGATTTACTATTGGTAACTTGTTTAAAAACATATTTTTACATGTTGAACCTTCGGCAAGGTATTTAAATGCCTCTCCCAATTATTGCTACAATATCTAATGTTTAAGTGTGCAAAATGAAACTCCTTAGTAGGGCGCTTTAGTATATAAGGATCTTTTTAATGCCTAATACGGCTGCCACGATTTTTACTGAATTCCGAATATTACTGAAGAGAATTTTGCTGCGGAGTGTTTCAAGAGTCGTGAAATTCGAAGACGAATGGCATTTATACAGATATATCGTATATATTCTTCTATTAACAGAGAGAATATTAAATAAAATGACAATACTATGCTTAAAATTCATGGCAGCCAATTGACACATAAATGTTTGTCATCCTACTTTAGTGATAATAATATCATTATTTTCTCTACAATACATAATGTGTGTAATTTAGAAAATTGTTAAACAATAACGGCAAATAACTATTATGTCTAAATGATTTATACAAGATATCAGGTGCGAATGAGTGGCTAGAATGTCAAATGTTTGTTATTCTGATAAATACATTGAAGAATAATTCAGCCTTTACTGCTCTTGATAATAGAGATCTATTTCAAATTACAGGTATGTCTACAGTATCCTACATATACGTGGCCGAGATCACGACACCAGAAAAACGCGGCGTCCTCAGCGCCTTAGGACCTGGCCTCGTCTCCACCGGCATCTTCATTGTCTACTTCTTAGGGGCGTTCGTTCATTGGAGGAAAATAGCTGCAATATGCGCTGGAGTATCTCTGCTCACCCCATTCCTCATGTACTTCGTCCCCGAGTCACCCCTGTGGCTCGCTTCTAAAGGACACATGAAAGAAGCTTACAATGCCATGTTTTGGCTTCGTCAAAACAATAATACGGCCCAACAAGAACTCGTGGAATTCACGAAAGACAGAAAAACTGGAGGAACCATGACTTTTGGACAGAAAATGAGCCTCTTCAAAAGACGAAGTGTCGTTAAACCCTTCGCTTTGCTCATTATTTTCTTCATTTTCCAAGAAATGTCTGGCATCTACGTCATTTTGTACTATGCTGTGGATTTCTTCAAATCAGTTGGAACGAGCGTGAACGAATTCACAGCCTCCATCATCGTGGGAGGGGTGAGAGTGTTTATGGGAGCCGTGGGAGCTTGTTTAATCAACAGTTTCAGACGAAAAACTTTGGCTGCCACTTCAGGACTTTTACTTGGCATTGCCATGCTCGGAGCGGCCATTTGTGACAGTTTAAACGGACCTCCATTGGTGAAACTGGCTTGTGTCTTATTACATGTGTCTTTCAGTATGGTAGGGTTTCTACAGCTTCCTTGGATCATGTCCGGGGAATTATACCCTCAAGATATTAGGGGACTCATGTCCGGGGTCACATCGTGTTGTGCCTATGTGCTCATCTTCTTTAACATTAAGACTTATCCTCAATTGGAGAATCTGTTAACTAGTAACGGAACTCTGTACCTCTTCGGAGGGTGTGCGCTCGTGGGAGCCGCGTATTGTTTCTTTTTCTTGCCAGAAACTAAAGGAAAATCTTTGACTGAAATTATGAAGCAGTTCGATGAGGACAAGAAAGACGCAGATCCAGAAGCTGGGTATGAGAAAGAGAAACCTCCAGTCGAAGGAAAACCAGTGCAAAGGCGGCATAGTGCAGGGGCGGCAGTATCATTAGAGAAGAGGCCGTCGTGGATACAAGAAGACTGTAAGACAACCACGGACCACCGCGAGTGACCTCTTCGGCTCAAGCCTGCCTAGTACTTTTAGCTGTAAAATGTTAAAGTTTCCGCTACAAGAAAATAGAAGAAAAGTCTTGTAATTATGATTGTGTATTTTATATATGTACATGATAGTTTTTAAAGTTTTAAAACTTGCCGGGTTGCTGCAAATTAAATCCCAAATGTATAAGTGATAAGCGCAGTTAAACAATTTTCCTCCACATGGTGTTCCGTCACAAGTAGATCTATTGCAGTGGGACCCGGGTATACCCTAGGAAGGAAGCCTCCGGGAACCCCCCTCCAGATCAGAGGTGCGCGTGGAACAAGTCGCGCCACGGTCTTCGCCCGTCACCCCCAGGCCTGCGCAATTTTCCTCGAGGCTCTTGTATAGATGGGTGAACGATAAGCCGAACAAGCGTACTGTACTTTTTATGTATTTTTGTCTTTATCTATTTTTGGTCAATCATCAATTTTGATAAACTGTTCGTAAGATGGCAGACAATAATTTCGCAGACTCCTAATTATACACAGTTACTTGTATGTGTCATACATGTATCGTGGCCAATCTGACTGGTTGTAACATTACTAAGAACCCCTGTTGAGTCCACCAATTAATTTAAAGTACCTCTGTGTGGTAATTTTAAATGTTGTATTTATATAAACATTATAATAATGCATTTAATATTTATGAAGAAATAACTTATGTGAACTTCTTGTAGCGTCGTATTTAACATTTATGGTACCAATGAATTTATAAAGTTAACTATTTTTAATATTAAATTGTTTGTGAAGTTTTGTGATCAGTATTAATCAGTATGTAAATGGTAATGATGGCGTGTACATTCCAGTAGGTTAGTGAACAAGGTGACGACTTAGGTTTAAAGTTTGCCTAGTTTTAAGTACAAATTTGAATACGAAAGAAGCAATGAAGTGATTTTATAGTAACTATTTTATACTTAGATAAATATATTGTTTTAAATTAATACGAATTTAGTTTAAATATAATTATAAACCAGATAATTATAGGGTTACCATGATTTTTCTACAAAGATTTTTATCCCAGATTTTATGCAAAATGTTTGGTATTATTTATTATTTATACGCATCGTAATTTACTTTTTTGTGATCTCTGCTTAAAAACCTTACCTACAAAAGTAATATGAACTTTCATGATAACTTATCGAACTATACATAATTTACATTTTAAATTCTTACACGAAGTTATTTTTTCTGTATTTCCAACTAAATAGGTGCAGTAACTTTACTATGTTGAAGATAGGATTTATTTATTCGCCGATTAAGTTATAGTGTAAGTAGTCGGCAATTAACCTGAGAATAAACGTGATTTCATTTAACCAGTTTTCACTAATGATAGTGTACAAGGGTAGACATTACATCCGTCAGTACATAGAGTCATAGAAGAAAACACTGAAATTCTCTTTTTTTGCTCTTTACTTTAAAAGACAACTCCCGCACGAGGAATGATTCTTGTGTCGCGGGGGACTTTACAAACGTACAAACAATTTTTTGATTTACATAAACACAATTGTTTAGGAGGTTTATGTGAAGCGTGATTCATGAGGAAGGTTTATTTTTCATGATTCATGGAATTCATTTATAAACACCTTTCTGTAATAGCTTGTGTACAACAGTCTCTTAAATTATGGAAAATCTATATATATTAGCAACCCGCAGCAGAGACATCTCCAACAATCATCAACATATTTCAATCAATTTACACAAAATCCTCATGAATCCTCAATCATTCCATCAATTCCATGAACCATGAAAAATAAACTTTCCTCGTGAATCACTCTGTCTATTAGTGAAAACCGCATGAAAATCCGTTCAGTAGTTTTTCAGTTTATTGCGAACAGACTTTGTTTTACAATATGTAGTGATATTAGTAGTAGTGCAACAAAAAAAGTTAATTTCCTTTAAAAAATTATGTTTACCTCCAAGTTATTTGCTGGCTACTGTTACGCAACGTAATCAATTATAAACTATTACAACAGGCTGTATGATTATATGAACGCAATATACTTATATGATGAGTGATAACAAATATAAATGAACTGTGATGGTGCGTGAATAAACGAGTCATGTTTATCTAGAGCTGTTTTATTTCGATACTAGCTGTAATTATTGTTATTTAGGTCAAAAATACAGTAAAGGTCCAAGGGACAATACTGATAAGTATCAAGTGTAGTTCGAGGGGAGAGAGATCTCAGAGGTAGGGTTGGCAACATCAAACAAAACCAGTTAAAATAAAAACTTGTAAATAGAAAACCTGTTATCTATCTCTGGCTGCAAAATCATGGATAGATGCATTTTAGCGAATGTAGAGTAAATGAAAGGCTACTTTTATATACCACTAAGGTATCAAAGCAGGAGACGGCTCTCCTAGATGTTAGCGGCCACCGTAGCCTATGAATGCTTGCGGCACTAACAGTGGCATTAGCGCGTTACGAACTCAATAAAAGAATTTAAACATCTATAGAAAAAGGTAGTACTTAAATGGTTAATAAATATTTGTTATTTGTATTTAATGAGAACGGCAAAAATTATCATCTCCAAAGTATAATAAAAAAAGGTAAAAAAAATAAAAAACAAAAGCAAAATACGGGAAAATCTATGAAAAATGAACGCAAATAGATATTGTGACTGTCATGGTTAATAAAGGGTTCCGTGATGTTGATCGAAAACACGCAGGATATGCTTATTTAATACATTATATGAATTTTATAGAAAAGTATTCTGCAAGTCTGCTTAAAAATGTAGATAACTTAATGTTCGTTTTAAACCGATACAAGTAATGCCATCTATGAAATCCGATTGATAACGGCATCGCATATTCGCATCCCTCGTCGAAGCCTTCTAGTGCACTGCATGAAAACTAGATGGCGCAACAATGCAGTTTAAATTTTTAAATCAAGTCATTAATAGAGATTTTAATTTTATTTATCCTTTATATTTACTAAATTAGTAATCACTTACCTGGATTGTGGTATGCCATACTTGATGCCCACGCCCACTCTGGGCAGAGCCTTGATCACCTTTTTCACTGTGGCCTGGTCGGGGAACGCGAAGAATATGGATGCTGGAACACAAAAATTAATACCTTTGATTTTTTTAGAGTTAGTTTTACTATTACTAATTGCTGTGAGTAGTGCGACATTGCTTTTCTAAATAGAGCCTCGTATCTAAATATTTTCTGTACAATAATTCACTCCTACCTAATGCACAAGTAACTTATTCACAAATTACAGAAGACATTAATGTCAATACTAGCGACCCGCCCCGGCTTCGCACGGGGAAAAATTATACACTAAACCTTTCTCATGAATCACTCTGTCTATTAGTAAAAACCGCATGAAAATCCGTTCAGTACTTTTTCAGTTTAAAGCGAACAGACAGACAGACGCGGCGGGGGACTTTGTTTTGTAATATGCAGTGATATGTAGTAAATATTTCAATATATGATTTTTTTTCATCATTAGCTCAGCTACATGACATGATGGTGATTCTAAACGCAAAAACCTCATAAACTAATGAAAAGTAAACAGAAACACTATTCGTTGCTACAATTTTCGAGGGTTTCTCTCAATTTTATCAGGATCCCATCATCAGATCCTGACTTCCTGGACATGGGACCACCCTTGAGGTACTCTATCTAACAAAAAAGAATAATCAGAATCGGTCCGGCCTGCCAGCCGCTCTGCCCCCGCTTTTTAAATCTCTGATATCTTCTAAGATATTCATTTTAAAGATATGCTGTGAAGGGCAATTTTGATCTACATGAAATGCACAACGTATCTAATGTATTTAATTGGATAAGATGGATAAATTTTTTTGTAATATGTAAAAGATAAAAATGGCTGCTGTGGGTTATCCTTAGGAGATAAACATATACTATAGTGGACTTTTTTATTGATCTTTTTAAGATATACAATTCCGTAGCACATTAATTTGATCTATCTCGTAAGGTTTAGCCAGCGTTTGCAATGTAAGCACACAAAAATATGTTTGTTACGATATGACATTACAAATCTTTGAATTTCTCGACTTTTCTCTACAATAATATCCATGTATACTACATATAAACCTTCCCCTTGAATCACTCTGTCCATTGGTGAAAACCACATGAAAATCCGTTCAGTAGTTTTTTCGTTTATCGCGAACAGACAGACAGACAGACAGACAGACAGACGCGGCGGGGGACTTTGTTTTATAATATGTATAGTGATTATTTTCTGTATTGGTACATATAATGCTGGTCCTTCGAACTTTAAATACAGACGTCTCTTTAAATGATGTATTGGGGTTCTTACTGATCCTTTAGCTCGTCATAAATTGTTCCCCGCAAGTTTTCGAATGCGAGGTTACTTCATTTATCTACTATTGAATATTATTATCTCCCTAGTGCTTTTAACCAGCTTTCTGAAGAAACCATTGCAAGGAATAGTCATTATACTATTTGACATTTCACTAAAACTAGTATTCTTATAAACTTTTAGAAGAATATTTTTATTAGAGTAGTTTTAACTTTTTAATGTCACGCTGGGTCATCTTCAAAATGGGTCTTACTACATTTTACCTAATTATTACAATCATATGAAAAGTTCCGTAGGTATTGCAAGTATAACCGAGGTGTTCTGATTTCACTAACTACACCTAAATCTTCTTACGTCGACGTATAAACTTTAAAAAGAATTATATTTTTTATTAAAAATAATGAAGTAAGTGTTAATCAGCGCTGTGAGTGGTACTCTTAAAGAACATATTAACAAATGTGCTATTAACTGCATTTTATAACACGTAATTATAAATGATATTGCACATATTTCTAGTCTAATTAGTGAAGATTCAAGTACGGTTTACGATAAATTTTCGATAACTCGATTACAAAGAACTTTCCGCATTTTCGAGACATAACATTACCTATCTATAGTTAGTCAGTAACTTAAATCTCCGAAATTGGATTTCACCTGTAGGTACTTTAAACCATCGTTTGAAAAGGTTCTTAAAGTTGAAAATACTCTGAGAAATATGGGACTTGGTGTACTGAAACACTGTACGAATCTGCTTTTTGATGTTATCACCTAATTTACCATATTCTTGACGAATAAATATCTTATCTTATCTTATGGTACATTAAGAAGGCATTCACCAATTTCATTGGTTTATTTCACAGGATTTTATGTTGATTATAACTTAAATTCCACTTTCAATTAGTTACCCTTAGTGGGTTTAAAAGAACTTTCTGGCAACTGGAAGATTGTTTTTTAAAGTTCAAGTAACTTTTTTAAACATGGTTAATTTATAAGTCATTTGTATAAATGTAAAGCATGTAATAGTTTTATTACATTTAAGAATAACTAGTTTTAATTTAAGAATATTTCTAAAATATTAAAATTACAAATTATATTTATTGAACGTCTCCTTTTGCTCACGATGCGTGACAAATGTTTTACGCCATGAAGCTCTGTAAGTCTGTACTAAGTAGGTACTGCCATTCAAACAAGCTAGTTGGACTCACGATTCGCTGACGTTGAATATATTATTTCCGAATCGACAACATATACATATATCTACAAGGAACAAACTTCCTACTTAGAATTGTATAATAATTAATTTCATTGTGTGTCTTATTCCTGTGGATATATACTTACGTAATTAACACCGTTTCAAGAAATTGTAAAAACTATTCGTCGCAGCATTGAGAGTTAGGTAGAGATGTATGAGCTCACTTCGGAGACGAATTTATTATATTACTGGCAAGCCCCGGTTTTGCACGGGAAGCAGACATCTTCAACAATCATCATCATATTTCAAACAATTTACACAAAACCGTAACAAATTATATACCTAAACCTTCCTCATGAATCGCTCTATCTATCGGTGAAAATCGCATGAAAATCTGTTCAGTAGTTTTTTCGTTTATCGCGAACAGACAGACAGACAGACGCGGCGGGGGACTTTGTTTTATAATATGTAGTGATAGTGATTAACGCTAACTAAATTACAGTATTTCAATAGTGATAAATACACGGTGTATTCAAATACAAACAAATATTAGTATGACATACAAAGTTTAAGAATCTATGCTGCAATAATCAGAGGAAATTCAGTAAACACTCAAACTGTTGTCTTGCTAACAGAAATGACCACTACTTAGCAATAGACGAACGATGCTGTTTGTATCAACTTCTGTAGATTTTAACAAGCTTTATCAGTTTGCAGATAGATAACACCCTCCAGTATACTGTCAGCACTGTTAAATTGTTACTCTTTCACTCACAGATCAAGGTCGGTCGGGTTCTATGGTCTGAGCTTTCACTTCTAGGCAAGACATGCCTCCGACGGAGGAGACTATATAGTAGATCAAAGTATATTTGTATTGCTTTATCACAATATCGATTGTTTTGTGAACCAGTTTAGGAATTCTTAAATGGTAATTATAAATTAATATTCCGATAAAAGAAAGACAAGTCTTGGTTATGTGATACTTACTCCTGCTGGCGAGGAACATCTCTATGGCAACGTTCTGCAGCAGATATCGCCGCGAGAAAATCGCTCGAATCTCGCTGAAGTACCATTTTCCGTGCTGGTGCTCGCAGTACTTTAACACCTGGAAAAGAACAGAAGCAATTCGTTAATACTGAATGTACTCCACTCATTAGCGTTGTTTGACACGTTATTTTATGCTGTATTAATTTGTGATAAGTTTTACAAAAGATTTAAGAACGCTTTCGGGCGGTTTATTTGTATCAAACGATATTTTTTTAACAAAAAACAAACCAACTTCAACGAAATCGATTGTGAAAAAAAGAAGAATAAATACCTAATGTATTATATACTAAAACCTTCCTCGATCTATTACTTTTTAGGAAAATGGTGGGCATACGTTCGTATGTCCATGTCCATACATACGGATCTATATCAGAAAGTCTTTTTTTGAAAGATAAATAAAGCGGAAAGTCGGTTAAAAAGACAAGTAATAAATATTTGGAATCGGTAGCTTTGAATAATGTTCAAATTTGTTGTATTTTTTGGCATTCTCAAGCATATAAATAAACTGATACGGAAAAATAGAAATCCTGTAGATCATGGAGTATGAAGATCGATTTTTTTTTATATGTGCTGTTTCTATATACTCCCACCGCTTAGCACGCCTCTACTTTCAGTATATGAGGGCTTAGGGCCTATGGCCCACCATGCCGAACTTGCGGGAACAGGGTAACAAAAGGTCTTATGTCATAAAGTAAGAAGTTCATGTTCCGCCTTGGTTAAGGCATGCAAATATTAAAAATAACATATTTTGCTTGCATTTATACTACATACTTAAACAAATTATATTATTAAGTAATGTTTTACATTACTTAATAATGTAATTTGTAGGGAAGATACAATTGAATTTAAATGTGATAAAAAAATTAATATACTGAAGATAATAAAATAAAGAACGAATGCTTTGAGGAATTTTATTATATACATGTATTACCATTATAGAACAATTTTTACCCAAAAATGTGCTTTTACAATTTGGCCATTTAAGTTTTGTAGGATTTCTATGTAAAAATCTATTGCTTTCTTATACTTTGGGAAACATATTATTATGATTTCTAACAAACATGCCTATTTCAAAAATGTACATATTTTATTTTTACTTGCTAAAAGAGGCTTACATGATTCTAAGGCTACGTACCCGTAGGACCTCCAAATTTGGACCTCATCTATAAATATGACCCTTTGGACCTACCTGTACCGTTTGGACCTTCAAACTTGGAATTTGCAACGGGTTCACTCCGCATATAGCTCTGACACATTTTGCATACGAATGCTCTGTTTATGTGTGTGGAGTTATCCCACATCAATAATCCATACTTTAATACTAATGCTTCGGCACGTATGGGCCGGCTCGACCGGAGTGATACCACGGCCTCACAGAAAACTGGCGTGAAGCAATGTTTTCGTTGTATTTCACCGAGTGGCTGTGCGGTCCGAGGAGGGTTAGAGCGACCGGTAAGGTCGCTCTAACCCTCCTCCACTCCTTCAACTACTCCCACCCTTCACCGTAAAGACCGGCAACGCATTTGACTCTTGAGTTGCAGGTGTCCATGGGTGGCGGTAGCCACTTACCATCAGGTGACCCGTCTGCTCGTTTTCCCGATATGCCACAAAACAAACTCAGATCTGGAGGTTTCTGCATTCACATTTAAAGCAGCTTCGAAAAGTTTGGACTTAGAATCGAACTCGAACCGTACGAGTACTAATGGTTAGACAGTTAGAGCACTCTGCTGTCATTAGGATTCAAGTATGATTCCAGAAAAGAATAAAAAACGATGGTAACAAAACCTTTTAATTGCCGCCTCATTTTGTAAATATAATTAAAACCAGTGTCACGTTTAAAATAGAGACATAAACTCACTCGCATTAAACTCGTTAGTCATAAGTTATCTGCGAGATGGCGCTGCGTGTACAACAAAAATACGCCGTAAACGTGAGAATGCTTCGGAGTAATAAAAAGTTCGTTAACAGTAATTTATTTGTACAATAATTGTGTAAATCAAGTGCGGACCACGACTCATATACACTTTTAATGTGTTTCTCTAATGGTCTCTTTGAGTAATGTTGTCACGTGTAGTTTTTGGACTTCTGTATCCTATGTACAATATGTACATATATACTACGTCAGGCTTCGTGAAGAAGATTTATGTCCTAGGTAGGAAGGATATCGCTTGTCGATAAATTACGATATGCAAAACGGTTTGCAAATATTAGTTTTAGATCGAAAGGGTTGTGATCAGAATTATTTCAGTAACAATATTCCTGAAATATTTTGTTGTTTATTTAAGGCGCTTTTAACCTGGGTCACATCAGTGGTATGCTTGTTAACATCTCGAAGTAAGTTTAGACAGATAAATAGATAAACTCTAACTCTTATTGTACAAACATACGAGTTTAACGCTTGTCTTACAAATGGATTTACGTCGCGATGTTACTGAGTTAAAACCGAACTAAGTATGGATTTGGAGTATCTATGGGGATAGTATGGATTTAAGAGGAAAAAAGCCCAGCAGCGTTATTTATGTAGGTAATTTAAAAAAATAAAGCTTTTAATCCTATATGCCCCCGTATTATTCATTAAAGCTTTTTGTAAGATTTGAAATATTTTCCACCATCTGTATGGTGGAAATTATTTTAATAATCGAGATTTTAGAAAGTTTATTAATCTTTATATAAAAATGAAACACATGTAAGATTTTTGTATACTAAAACATTGGAAATTAAAAATAAGCGTTCGTACTTACTTAATTTACATAATAATTGTATTATTATTTTTTTTAATTCCTGAAGAGGTAACCAGTTACGTAGTAACTACTTAGTAATCTGTGGTACAAGTAACGAGCTTTCTCTGCTTATACTGAAAGGATACGTCGAGCCCACAATAGTACCGAAGTCGTTTTATTGTTCAAAACAGGTTTTATTTTTTATTTTAGGAGAATCTCTAACAGTACTAATATGAGAAGGTAACGGAGGCCTTTCCATACTTCGTTAAAGAGGAATTAGATTCTTAGTATTCATTCACAAAGACACGATGATTAGTCTTCCTCCATAACCACAGAATTATTAAATATATGTACGTGCCAACAAAAGCATAGCCATTGTTTAAACCACACATACAAGTGTCATATTCCCATGCATTGTGCTCACAGCGCACTAATTGGCACCGAAGATGGATTGCCGTTTTGATTCTATGGAGCGGTCCTGGGGCCCCATTGTGTGCTGAGAGTGCGACATGTGGCTGTAATGTTGTGCACTGATTTCTGTTGTCGCTCGACTAATTTGAATTTTGTATTAAAACTAATGCCGGGGAATACTCTAGTGGCTCTTTACTTTTGAGCTTGCATCCTTGTATGCAGATCAAATGGAGGCAATATTCTAAAAATGGTTCCAATTATCATTCCCAGGTCCGTAATGCTTAGGAATCCTGTTTTATAAATTTAAAATACCCCGACTAGAAAATCCCTGCAACGATTAGAGAGGAGCTCTCGATCAAGTCAGCTTTCAAACAAAACAACCTCACTGAAATCGGTTCATTGGTTTGGGAGCTATGATGTCACAGACAGACACACATATACACAGATACATATGTTAATTTATAACTAAATATAACCCGGGGTTAAACAAGAATTTCAAAATAACAGAACGGAACCCAAGTAACTCAGTTAGTCAGAGCAATGTTAGATTTTTCAAAAAAAAAATATTTCTATTTAGGTTACAGTTATCAAAACAATATTAAAAATATGTATTTAATAGTATCTACTATATTAAATATATGTATTTAATTAATCGCTCTTTAATATCGCTATAGCCTTAAATGTAACAGGGGCTTTTAACACATCAGGACGTTTAAGAGATGCATGGTAATGTACTGTTTATGGTACGCATTTGAGTTTTGACAGTCGAATTTTTCCAACATTAACACAAAAACGGTTATTGCAAATCCGATCGGCATGTACATTTTGCACATCCAAATAAAAAACTCCTCAGCTTAGAAACCTCAGAATTTACGTGTTCAATTATTTTATTAGTATTAGATGGAAAACGGGTATGTTATGTTTTCAAAGTATGACATCACCGGGTTGTTTATAAGCGATCAGAGCTTCTCCAGTATTTAGTTCAATCTTCTAATTTCTAGTCATCATCATGTTATCCCAGAAACTCAATCCTAAGACGGTCTAAAAACTCTTTCTGTTTTATGACGCATAGTTCAGTTTTATGACACTATAACCTCTATAACCACTATAACATCCTCTCTATACTCACTTAGTGAGTAGTTAATAAAAGATTTTATTCTCATTCCAGTCTGTTTGCACTTAACATCGGGACCTATTCAAGTATCATTATGCACTATAACAAAACAAACAAAGCATAATATCATTTCTTTTATACACTCATTCTCCGGAGAGAGGTCACTCCCCTCGCAAAAAAAAAACTGCAATGTTAACACAAAATATAACGCCCTCCGAAATTAACCCTCGTCAACAATACTGAATAAACATTAAGAATTTAGTAATTTGAGTAATTTAGCAATTAAGAACCATAAAATATGAAACCGCAACTGGACCTCGCATTTAACTAAACATTTGTTACTGTTTGTAATACCTCATCTAACTGTCTAATTACCCATGCAAGGTACACTCGTCTTTAAAAATCGATTTTAACAAACCTACATAGTACAGAGCTTACAGGGTGTCAAATATATTACTGCTGGTTTTTTTACATAGTTTACGTGATAAACAAACACCTAGACCGCTTGGCGCTATTCCTTCTATTATCCGTAGAATTTCACATAAAGTTTTTTTTTTCAATTTTAACATAACACTTGGGGGGTTAGAGACACGAGCAAGGGTGCAAATGTCTGGTCCAATTGTATTGCAATTTATCATATGACCGTAGATTACTGTAGAGGGATGAATCACAAAGATCTCATATGACAGATAGATAAAAATGACATGTGTTGTGTTACTATTTTATTGCGTTTACGACAGGAAGTGATGAAATTAAAATATAAAGAATTCCTAATATGCTGGTTATTTAATGTTTTGTTTTTTAAAGTATTATGATAATTACGGTTTTGTAAGTCTATAGTTATAAGCACTAGGAGCTTCAGCTCTAGCTCGAGTCGTTCCTTTTGTTTGTTGATCTCACATCGCACAGTAAAGTGAAAATATTTAACAATTCGACACACAAAACGACAATATCATTTGTACTAGGTACTATTTTTTCTTTGTCCGTTTTAGCAGCGACAGCAATTTTGAGCTAAGACAATTACTTAAGTCTTTGCTTTGAGACTTTTTATCAATGCCCAAACAAGATGGGGGCGAGGACGCAGTATATTTATCAAACGTGAAATAATAATTTACTTTGCAAGTGCAAGACATTGTAAGTAGCTTAAAACCACTTTGTAGTGCATTATTGAGATTAGTTGTAAAATGATGATGATTTGAAGATGTTTTATTGTCGGTTAAAAATTCTTGATAAATAACCATTGTACTAATGTGAAAAAGTCCAAGTTGCCTTTACTATTCCAAATTAAAGAGAAAAATAACGAAATAAGCTTCAAAGGATTTATTAAAATTTTGCCCTTCATTCAGGACTTTTGTTATGGTGTTGAGCGGTGGTTATATAATAAAATAAACCTTCCACGTAACTAGAATACCTATGATATTTCATCGTTGTTTTCATTAATTAGATTGTCAATACAAACGTAACACCAGAATACACAATATGTATCTAATTGTCAACATGATAACGCAGAAACATTTTACACGAATTTGAACGGTCAATCTGCAAAACCCGATAACATAATATATAGTAGGTAGCTGAAGTGAGCTGTGGCACGGGTTCTAAGTTTCAATCTCTTCAAGTTATGCGCGCAGACACCTCATGTTCTGTTATCGTTTGCTAAACGGTAACAGTGTAACACCCTCGCGATAGGACGAGATGCAAACAATTTGTTGTAGATAGATCACGCATGACGGCACGTACACATGTATATGTAATTAGCTACTAGCCCGCGGCTTCGCTCGTTTCAACGTTCTCTCTTATATCGTATATTGTGTATGTGTAAGTCTACAAACTGACTAACTTTCATTGTAAATCTGTGTTCAATACATGGTCTCATGGTCTTATAGACAAATCTGAAAAAGTAATTATTTTATGCCAAAAGATTTTTTTTTATGTTATAGGGGGCAAAGGAAGAGGGAGAGAGGGAGTGAGGGAGGGAGAGGGAGTAGGGGGGAGAGGGAGTAGGGGGGGAGAGGGAAGGGTTATGGCTTCCGGTAACCGCAGTCATTCGTCGAAAAACAATGCAAACATTGCTTTACTGCCGGTTGTCTGTGAGGCCGTTTTTATTTTCAAATGTGCCTAGTAATTTCTGCGACTAACTCGTTCAATGTAGATACAAACAACTAAAGCAATGTAGTATTGATTTTGTAGTTGGCTAGGCCTTACTACTGGATTAATCGATAAGTAACGGATTGATCCAGAGAAATTGTTTTTTTTAGTGCTTTTATTTCTAAAGGTAATTAATACAGACAGACCGAGCACACAGAATCTAAAAATAACCGTAAATACGAACCATACCTCTATTAATTATTATACACAACATTGAATATCATTCACAAACGAGTATTGCGTAAATATGAATCTAAAACGTTATTATTGTTGAGATGTGCCCCCATTGAATGGGATGTTGTAACGATTAGAGCATAATAGCGTGTTGTCACGAGATAAAGCGATGGCGAGCATCCCAATGGTGAGAAATAACACATGGATGTGTGATTTATTTGGACCTAATGGAACAGTGGGCAAAATTATATGTAGGATAAGACATTATTAAATGTAGATTGGGGGTTTTCCTGATTAATGTATGTAAAAAAACCCTGACAATAGGGTAAAAGTATCGAATGTCGTTGGTCCTTGGTTGGTCCTAAGTTCGGTTCAAAGAAAATTATTACTTCATTAATAATGTATTATCTAGTACTAGTATGAAAACGTGTCTTATTGACGAAATAGCTTATTCTGCTTAATCCTTCGGGGATATAATACTAATAATAGTATCGTGGTACATATCACACATCGCTACCTAGACTCAAACTAGGCAGAGCTTGTACTGTGGGCTCTAGAACACGAATACTATTTGCACTGAGCGGGAATCAAACCCGCGATCTTCTGCGTAGCAGTCGCATACACCACCACCGCGCCACAGAGGTCGTGGAATATAATATTAAACAGGCTGCCACGTACATAAATATTAAAAAAAGAAGTAGGTTCTGAACTATTTTTGATATGGAACCTGTTTCGGTGCCACTCGAGAATCGTAAGTTGGTAGTAGGTAAGTAGAGTAGACTCGAGGAAATTTTGTTAACTTTCAAATAGCATATATTATATGCAAATTTACAATAATACTAGTTGTATCCGGCATGCGTTGCAAATGCCTTTTTATACATATTTTTGGTATCAGAAACCCTCCCAGGCGTTCTCAGAAGACACTGCCAACGTTTCATCACAATCTGAGGACCGGTTTAGAAATATGCTCTATGCATATATATGACAAACATACATTCATTTTTATTAACCGACGAAAAACAAGGAGGTTTTATATATATATATTTTTTTTTTTTTATGTATGTTCAGCCCTCTCTCCGTTATTTATGAACGGATTTTGATTATTATTTTTTTGTTAGATAGGGTATACCTCAAGCGTGGTCCCATGTCAAGGAAGTCAGGATCTGATGATGGGATCCTGATAAAATTTTGAGAAACCCTCGAAAATTGTAGGAACGAATAGTGTTTCTGTTTACTTTTCATTATCTACTTTATGCTGCTGAGCTGATGATGAAAAAAAATCATCATCGCTCTACGTAGGTATAGTTAATCATTTTATTATTTGGCGCCGACTCAAAATAAGATTATAAAATTTTTATAGTTATTTATTTTTTGCTTTTTAGTTCTTTTCGTCGGTTTAATTTTTTGTTAAAAAGATTTTTATTTATATAGATTTTAGTAACATACTCCAATTCTAACAAAGTCGAATATTTATTTATCCTATTTTTACATACCTAGAAACATGCATTAAGGACAATGTATAAAAGAAAAAATATGAAAAAGATAAAATATATTCCTATACGGCTAAAGTCGTAAATAAGAATCTTGTTTGACACGTTAAGAAATTAATTAAATAAATAATCCCCTCTTCTTTTAGCGTGTGGAAACCTCACAGATCATCAACTCACCGGGGCTAACAGTGAAGTGCTAAGTCGGAATCGAACCGAATAAAACCACACGGTGTTCCGTCACAAGTGAGTCTATTACACTCGGGACTCGGGTATATCGTAGGAAAGAATTCATCAACAACCGGCAGACCTTGGCCGACTGTTAAATAAATCCTCTGCGTGAATAACTATTTAGTAACTTTGACTCTGGAACACCACACAATAAGTAGGTATACGCAGTTAGCGAGGTGGCTAATTAAACTACTGTGCCATCCGTGCAACCTACTTTCAACAATCACTAACATGACATCCATCATAAATGAACATAAAAAGACACATGAAAAACTTAATTTAGCGCTGTTTTGTGTATAGTAAACGGCCAGGGCCAAGCATGCCTGGGTATGGCCAACAAAATGACGATGGTTATCTGCGTCGTAAATAAGGCCTGCGGCGGGTGACAAGTGTGGCCATTAAGAGCGCGGTGACGGCCGAGGGACGTGGATAAAAAATATGGAGTATAGTCAGCAAAAAAAGTATTTCAATTTGAATCACTTTCGGCCCTTCCGTTTTATTGTGTAGAGAAACTTCTTTGATTTTTTTCATTTTTTTGTTTTCTTTCATTTAACAAGCACACGGCTTGACTGAAGGCAAGAGGGTACCGGTGCCTATAAAAATTACAATACAAATATTCTCCCCTTCCATAAAACTCCGGAGACCCTAGTCACCAGCAGCAAAACAGTATTACGCTAGTAGTCAAACAACAAACGTGTCAAACACGTTATTTCCTAGGGTTTTACTTGTGGCGCCTCAATCACAAGCAGAAATCTGTTGTGACCTGTATTCCTTCGTTATTTTATATATTTTAATTAGTAATAACCAGCTCATTTAAAAGTCAATAGCCGAAAACATAGGTTGAAATTAAGCGTATCATTACGCTTTAATTAAATAATAAAACTCAATACTAAAACTGAATACATCTGTATAGATATTAAATGTATTTTAAAAATAGTTATTCATAGGGATCAAAATGACTCCAAGCGAATAAAAGCACATTACTAATCGCCAAATGAAGAAATTTGGTTAGATTTTATATTTTCCTACAATACTTTCTCCAGTAGCTAGCAAAGGTCAAACATTTTATTTGTTTCTCTGTCCGTACTATAACAAGGTGCGTCAAAAGATAGGAAATGTAAATAGAGCGCCCGTCACCACCGTTTCACCGCTTGCACAAGACACATGCACACCACATACTTGCAAGAGCTAGTTCTAAGCTGGCGGGTAATTTGCCGCTAAGATTTTGCGAGAGGGTCTCACCTTAAATGTTTAAGATTATCGTCTTAGATAAGTAAGAGATAAGAAATACCGAAATTGTTTGTTCTTTGATGACTCTTAACTATTTGTAAGTCTAAAGTCAACCAACAAGACAAAACTAAGTGTAAATTACAGCTTCGAAATTTAAACAGCTTTGTGTTCTTCTGAAGACGTAATCAGTAAGCTATGATTACATAGTATAGTTAATATTAAGAGCTAACAAATCAAAATCTGTGAACATATATAAGCCATCACCAATTGTAAGAAACTAATATGTAGACTTATAGTTCAATACTTAATCAGTAAACTAATCATTCTGAAGTTAAATAGCTATGCAAAGCCAGTTTTAAATTTACTATAAAATAACATTAAGTAGCATTAATCACGAAATTATTTTTGCGGTGCGTGACGGAAGCTATAACAACTTTTAACGTCGTGTAATGAGAGCGTTTTATACAATTTATATTTAAAGTGAATATGGTCGTTATTAAATCCGAACGTCGCACGTCGTATGGGTTTTTTTAAAGAGGTTAGGAAAGGTTTGAACACAGCAAACGGTGATACGGTACGGTGACCGCTTTTTCTTTAGGCAAGTGTGTCCTAGTTTTTATCTTAGTAGTATAATAAAAATCTTATAGGTATTATATCTTAACAACTAGAATGTGTGGACCAAAGCCACCAACTAACCAGGATGACCTACTTATTATTGATATAGCAGTTTATGAGTACCTTCTACGAATTAAGTGATACTTTATATAAAATAGTGAATCGTAGAAGTAGTACACAATAAACTCGTCATAGGTAACTGGCATTCATTCGGACACGACCTGAATCATTACAATGATTTGATGTAGCATGCTTATTATACACAGCAAAATGTTTGCAAACAACTTTTTGCCTGAACAGAAGGCACCCTTATTTTTGTGACCGACGAAAGGTGACAACTTCTCAGTATGCATACTTTGCATTCTACCCTCTAATGGCATCAATTAATGATTATTACGCATTTTTAGACATTGTTATTTAAATTCAATGCTATTTCGTTATTTGGCTGTTTAGATAAGATAATACTATGCCTTTTTTTCCTTTTATTAAATAATTATGTTTCCTTTAACACTGTCCAGTGTTAGTCCTTAATACATACCTGTGAGTTAGGTACTCCACAATGTCGTGATAGCCTGCGTTGATGTATACGTACCTATCAGTATACAGTACGTCTCTTCTACACCCGCCTTTTTATTTTTTATCGTGTGGAAACCCCCACGGGTAATAACCTCACCGGAGCTAACGCTAAAGTGGTATGTCGGAATCGAACCGACTTAAAACCACACGGTGTTCCATCACAAGTGGGTCTATTGCAGGGGGACCCGGGTATACCCTAGGAAGCAATATAAGCAATGTAACAAATAAGTTTGTAAAAAAAAAACATGTTGGAAAAGAGTGTCCTTGGAGTTTCTTGCCTGTTCTTCTCCAGAGCATCTACGTTTTAGAACAGGCAACTAGCTTCACGACCGACTTCTACTGACCGACTCCTCCTGACAATTCAAAAATACCTACAATGAGTTTACTTGAAATAATTAATTTTGATTTTGATTTTGAAGGAAGCCTCCGGGAACCCCTGTCTCTTTTACACCCGCTGACAGGGGTTTTGAATTTGCTTATTTTATTATTTTAACAGCTTCGTGATAAGTGAAACCTTTTTAATATAAAATACTTATATGACTTCATGTTCCTTTTACTTCACTTTGTTTATATCCCCCTTCAAAGATGTCGTCGTGTTAAGTGTACATATACGCAGGGAACAGGATGTTCGTGAAATCCCTGCGGAGTTGGCGACGGTCGCGCTCATGGAAGCGACTCGTTCGTGCCGGTCCCACGATATAAATATATTGCCGAGACCCTATCATGGATCAGGTATTGATGGAGTAGCTCGTGTAAGCTTAGTTTTGTAATGAAAAAGATGGTAGGTTTAAAGACATTTTTGTACTGTATGCAAATGTTTTGTACGGAGGCGGACTTATATGCCAAAGGCATTCTCTTTGTCGACCTTGGGGTGAAACAGAAGTGTATAGGCAGAAATTGGAGCACTGTAGAGACATATTATAACAAGAAATTAAAACAATAGTAAAGTTAAAACTAGTACAACATAAAATAAAATTACATTCAAAATCGTTGATACACATAAACCAGCTTGAAAATATAAGTACAGATTATTTGACAACAACTTAATTGATTGAACAAATTTCAGAATTGTTTATCGACCTATATAGGTAAATAGCATAAAAGTGATAATATTATTCACTGTATTCAAAAGCAATATGATTCATGATGAATACTATAAGTATCTTTTTACAGGGTTCATCGTCAAGGTATAGCACTACATTCACTAACACACTCATTTTTGACATCAAGAGGGGAGAGGCGCAAGCCGATTCTTATGGCTGAGCTGAGCTAAGATTCGAATAGTTTCGAAGTAGACGTGCGATTAATTCAGTACTGACGTATATCACTCACTCGTCGAAGCACATCAAGTACCTAATGTAAGTGGTAACCTTCATAAAAATGAATGAATTAATCTCGACCACCAAAGCGCATTCCGCGACATCCTTTCAATAGGTGAGCCGTTGATCTCTTCGGAGTGAAATGGAGTTGTTGGACTTAAAATTACTTGGATTGTACGACTCAGAACGAATGTTAAACATTTCTCTCTAAAAACATCTCCCTCAGATGTTTTAGAGAGGAATGTTTAACATCTTGATGTTAATTTTGTGGTTGCGGATTCGACCGACACAAGTGTTTATTTTCTACGTGGGCTTTTTGTTTTCATTAGTTTTTCAGTTTATCGCGAACAGACAGACAGACGCGGCGAGGGACTTTGTTTTATAATATGTAGTGATATATTTTTGAAATGTCAGGAGTAGTCAGCTAGACTAAGTCAGTCGTGAAGCTTGTTGCTTGTTTCAGTTCGTAGATCCTGTGGAGAAGAACAGGCAAGAAACTCCAAGGACACTCTTTTCCAACATGTTTTTTTACAAGTCTCTGGTTACATTGCTTATATGCGCAAATGAAATGTGAGGACAATGTAACGTATTATTCTAAAGTATAAATAACCGTGCAAATTACTACTAGAAGTAATAGCAGTTCAGAGATGACCAGCCCCGACCAACGGGGCTAATTTCTTAATCACATTCCCAAGAATAACTTCTACTTTAAAATATCTCCTTTGATCGGATTATCGTCATTATCTCCCAATTACAATGCTCCGCTTGTCTACAGTTCTTCCTGAAACTTTTTTTTTGTGTTATTTAATGCATGTTGGATGGCGCACCGTTGCGCCGTGCGGCAGAGCGTCCCGTCGCGGGAAGTCCTAATTAAAACACCATACATCACGATCATGTGGTTCAACAGAGACACGTACCTCTATTACGAAGCAATATACCATAGGTTTTCGTAATTTAAAGTAAATCTGTACGGACAAGGGTAGAAAGAGAACATAGATTGAATTTTAACTCGCTTTAGCAACTGTTAAACAAGTTAAATAAAATTAGTAATTATCGCAATGGACAGATGGACCTGGTAAAGATCGCAGGACGTCGGTGGATGCACCGCTTCCACTTTCAACCGGTCTTCTTGGAAGTCAATAAGGGAGGCCTATGTCCAACATTGGACGTCCTACGGCTGAAATGATGATGATGTTATAAGTTAAATCTAAATGTTTGGTTTGCCTTGTTGTCTAACCACTTGTTTTGAAAACATAACTATCTGAATGTTTTTTTCGAAATAGAGGTACTCACGATGCAGTTTCAAATCCTATCTAGTAATCTGAAGCCGGAAACTTACACATCATCTATTTAAAAATTGAGCTAAGTTGTATAGGCTGTGAAAAATTCAATGTACAAAATTCTTTGTACGAAACGTTGCCAATAAAGATATTATGATAATAATTGAAATTTGCTATATATTTGTTGTATCAAATGATACCGACGCGCAAGCTTAACCCCTTGATAAAGGTCCCCTGTAGGGTAAGAAACTAGTCGGGCATCCCCGCAATATACGTGTGACTGTGTGAATCACATCGTATATCTTTCATAAAAATTAGATATTGACAAACATAGATACTTTTTCGTTTTAGAAATAGAAAATATGTTGATATATTAAACATGAAATTAGGTAAACTCTTACTTAAAACTAAATACTCGTAGAAATCTCACATTTTCGATTACGCAGTGAGAATCACGCCAATAGTAGGTCGCTTCGGTTCCCCATTTCGCAGTTTGTCATCCCGAATGGTTAATAAATTCCCTGTCAACGCATCGCTTCGCCTCACATACTATTTCTGGACTTAAAAGTTTTTTTTTAACGGGCAACGATTTTTTTTGTGTAGAATTTAGTGCATAAATCTCTTATTTGATCGTTATAACTTTGAGGTTTATTCTTTTGAGTAAATGTGTAGTTCGGTGATTATTATGGGTGATCAAGATAAAATACAAACCGTATTTAAATGTCATAGGATACACACTACATACATTTTTTGACTACACTAATATGGCAAAATAAACATAATTTCCCGAAGCTTTGAAATAGCTGCAACGAGTCGTGTACGTGTGCTACAGTGTAATAGTAATATGGAATACTTAAAAATGCTCAAATTTTAGGTATTTATCATATAGCTGTAATTTTTATCAGTAAGCTAAAATACAAGTTATTACAAACTAGCAACCCGCCCCGGCTTCGCACGGGTGCAAACTATACACCTAAACCTTCCTCATGAATCACTCTCTCTATTAATGAAAACCGCATGAAAATCCGTTCAGTAGTTTTTTAGTTTATCGCGAACAGACAGACAGACAGACGCGGTGGGGGACTTTGTTTTATAATATGTAGTGATTAGCCAAAAAACTCTCTTCTCAAGTTATTTTTCGGGTGGCTCTGCTTATATCTTGCTTATAGATATTATTGTAAACTCGAGAATTCTAATTTACTGAAAAAGACTGGCTGTGAGTTTTAATTGTCTGTTCCTTTATTTGCTGGTGCTGCCTATTACGTAGGGAACTTAGCACCAATAGATATAAGTAACTTTTGACGTTCATTAGTGTTGCATTGTAATATACGTACATGAATAATATATTGTTTGACTGCGACTCTGGACTAGTGTCGATCTGAAATGATTGGTAACTTTCTGTGTCATTTGTCTCAATATATGTGAACAAGATGTTAGTTCACCAGACAATAAAAATAAACTCGTACGGTGAACAAGTTATAACGGCTGTCAGCACGAGGATTATCTTAGCTTAGAGACTAACAAGAAGCTGATGTGGAGTGCCATCAATCTTATGTGGTTACTTGTTAATGACTACAGATTAAAGACATTAGTGGGGTGTGGAAGTCGAGGATTAGAGATATCCTCACTAATATTATAAATGCGAAAGTGTGTTTGCTGGTTTGCAGTTCCTTCATGCAGATGTTCAATTGTTCAACGTATATTAAATATGAATGTTCATGGACAAAAGCAGAAGAAGAGACTTCTTCAGATTACCTATACCAACTATAGGTAATATGAAGGTTTATGGGCAGTAGCGAGTGCAGTTTATTTTTTCTTACAATAACGCGAAACGAAAGTAATAATAATACTTTGTATATTTTAGTAACTTCTTCTTTCTCTTACTTTATTATTTCTGTTTTGGAATGTGGCAGATAAAAACCACTAGTTCGATTAGTGCAGTAATTTTGTTTTCCAGCTGTTGAGCAGGGTCACCAGATGTCCGCACAGATAGACGCTAGCGTCGGCAACTTGGTAGTACAATAAGGACAAATAAATTAAATAAACTAAGTTCGTGGATTAATTACATTAAGTATGGTAGAATGTTTTCCCTCAAACTTCAAATATTCTACTAGAAATTTTGCGCAGTATATCACATTTCACTGTAATATTTATTACTTTGTTACATTTTATACCTAAAGCAGTATTTCATTAAATATAATTCCGACTCTTTAATAAGTGGATGGGCATATTACACCCTCTTAATGGAGGCAGGCAAAGATTGCAAAAATAATGCGATCTATAAGAGCGGAGCGGTAGCCATAAAATTTTCCAATCTGGGAAACTTTAGATTACAAAGCGAAATGAGTACAAAAACAATGCAGATGGGCCCAAAGAACACACTTGGTTAAATATAAAAAAGAATAATAGCACCTGAATTGCAATATATTCAGTTTAGTTGGCAACACAAAGAGCAATAACAGTCATCCTAGCCGACTGAAACAAGCGTCCTCAAGCAAAAACGAACGTATACGCTCAGTACAGCGTGCGACAGCACGACAACAAAACCGATACAATTAGACTCATCTCCGAACCGTCACGTTCGATTACGGTTCGCGGGCGCGCGTAATTCGCGCCACGTGTAGCTGCGTGCGCGCAGCGGAAGTGCGTCATCTGTGCGCAGTTAGCGCGGCGCCACAGTCGCCTCACTTCCGGAATACCGCGAATTTTGTGATAATAAGAGATGATTGGTTTGATGTCTAGAAATAATCAACGCAGGTGAGGCAGCTGGCATACTCTATTAAGAGATCAAGGGTGATAAAAGGGTTTTGGTAATTCAAAGATCTTTTGATGGATAAAGTTGGCTATCACATTTATGATAAGATAATGTAATACTATCTCCAAATATATCCAGGACCACCTGTCGACCTGCTTGGGGAGTTACAAGACGTGTTGTTGGCCATTCACAGTTGTTTGTATAAACTGAATTTTAATGTATAAGCTAAAATGTATAGTTGATAACTCAATTCCAGTAGCCGCTCGACCGACGGCGACCCTATCGAATTCCAGCAAAAATCTACTATGCCCTAGTAGTTTTTTTACATATCTACTTATACTTGAATGTGTCCATTTACATGTATGTTCCTACATATAATATATTTATATTTCTATCTGAAGTTGAACTATGTCTTAGACTGCAAAACACATACTGAAAATGTATATAAATAAACGAAATATTTAACCATCTCGCATGAAAGATTAAACAATTATTTTACAAAATAAATCTCAGACTCAAGAGTTTTTAAACTAAATAGATTTTTTATTAATAAGATGAGCAAATACCGAAACGGAGTTAATAAAACTACAACAAAATGTGACCAAACGAAGAACCTAAGCAATGAAGTTTAAACTGCCAAGATAACCGAGTCAAATTAAACTAAAATTAAGTGCCTCGCCACAAAAACGAGAATCTCAAAGTTACTACCAATAAATAAGACTGTTGGATATAGAGAATCGGTAACAAGTAGTTATAGATAAGGCGCGAGTGAACGTGCCGCCTTATCTAAACACAGAGAAACGAACAAGTTTAGCGTTTGTTTAACCACTGTCTGTTTGTTACTGATAACAGGACTTCCATTACCGTAAATAGAGATTTTTAACGGTGGACAACAAACATTTAAATTTTAAGGACATTTAATAAGGTTTTACAATTTTATAATGCTCATATTTGCAAAGAACATATTGCACAAATATCTAAGTGTTCGCGTAGTAGCGTAGCGCCCTTGTTTTGGGCGTTATTTATTTTTTTATGATTTTTACTGACTTAAGTTTAAAGAAATAGGGTTTATTTGAACGGATTTCATAGAGCACGAATTGTACTTTCTTTTGCCTATAATTAAATTTTTAAATACACTGCAGGCACATCTCTCCCTACTTTCCTAAATGAAACAGGTTTACCTACCTAAATGTTCTGTTGATCTATTTTTAAGGAGGTAGTTCACGGAAGATGCTCAATACTATACTTTTATTAATTGTTTTGCAGCTTCTCTTCTTCAAATATTTAACATGCCTTCCAAGCACTTCTATTTTTAATGCAACAGAATACACTAAAGTTACAAATCAGTGCATGGTGCACACGTCGTGATGGTGATTTTTATAACAACATTTTATTTAGCAACTCCATAACATCCAAACAGACCCGTATTTAGAGAAGTAGGTGTAGAGCTGGACCTTTCTTTTTTGGAGACCACATATTGAAAATTTTTGTTTGGTTTTCGTATTAAGAATACCTAATTTTTACCTACATATATCTAGTCTTCATCAATAATACTTTGAAACCCTGCTATTGTTATAGTTATTTTATGGTCTTCTGCATTTAGATTTTTTTGTAACTTTTCTTTTTTCCTTTTTAAAAAAGGCAACTCCCGCATTAGGAATTAATCCTGCATCTCGGGGGACTTTACAAACATACAAACAACGGACACAAAGAACACCCACACTCTGGTGGGAATCGAACCCACAACCTATGGCATAGCAGTCAGGGTCACTAACCACTAGACCAACAGGCCAATCAAAACTCTGCTAATCTTATTTTGGGACCACGTATAAAATAATTCAGTTTAGATAAAAATATAAAATAATAAAATTAAGAATTTTGAACTCTTATTAGTCTTGTCCCGCGAAAGAGGTAGATACCTACCTACATTTTAATCACACATACATACATTAGCGCCTGTAGGTATCCCCGTATGGGCGCGCATAGGCGTATAAAACACTCTCAATTTGCCAACTATAATTTTGGTCACGTAATAAGTAGGGGGCAAGCCTATTGCAGTAGGTATACCGGGTTCTTTGGGAATTAAGGATGGGAAAATTCAGAGTATACTTATTGCAAGGGAAAGGTTAGTAAGAAAGGAAAGTCATGGACGGAAAGAGATATTACTTACACTGATAGATGGGGGGGTGTGAGCAATAGCTTGAGAAGGTTAGGGTCGCTTACCAGTTACTCTAACAGAATGTTTTTTTTTTTATGGGATAAGAGGCAAACGAGCAGACACGGGTCACCTGATGGCAAGTGACTATCGCTGCCCATGGGCACCTGCAACTCAAGAGTCACAAGTGCGTTGCCAGCCTTTAAGGTGGGAGTAGGGGAAGAGGAGGAGATGGAAGAGTTACGGCCTCCGGTAACCTCACTCACTCGGTGAGATACTTTAAGCATTGCTTTACTGTCGGTTTTCTGTGCGGCCGTCGTATCACTCCGGTCGAGCCGGCCTATTCGTGCCGGAGCATGGCTCTCCCACTGTAAATTTTATTCAATAACATTAAAATCAAAACTATTTTCAGTCTCTTTGTGCGTAGGTCGATGATAAGATTCATTCCATCAAGGGGATGTAGGTATCTAATTTTTACAGGACATTAGGTAATAGGACCCAATAAATTAAAACATGAATATTTGAAGCACTTACGACTATTTTAATTTATCTTTTAGATCGCTTTTCAGCTGCTGTGAATGAAGACTGACGGATGTGATGATTCAATGCAGATTAAGCAAGGTAATGGAAACGAATTTAGAATTTCAAAAGACATGTTGGAACCGGCCGTAGTTTCGTTCATTATTTATCTAAATCGCCCTTGATGTGTATACAAACATTTTAACTTCATTTTCTTAATGGCCAGGCGGCTAATATATATTTTTTTGTAAGTCAAAACCTAAATTTAGCCGGAACGTTTTAATCAGTGCAACCAGAGCAGAACATAAATAATTCGCTAATGATACAAAAGCAGCAGAAGCTGCGACAAAACAAAGAGATTGGAATATTATCTCAAATCTTTATAATAATTACAAGAGACAAGTGTACGTCTCAATCGGTGCCACAGCCGAACTCTACGCATGCTGAATCCAATTACCGCGAGCAAGGGACCAAAATATCTCTGCACCCAAGAAAAATAATCATTAAAAAAACACGAATTGCTGCGTACAACCCTAACTTTACATAATACATTTAATATTCGACTTTATCTACATCCACTAAGGTTGAAATTTCAGTATGAGGTTCTAAATATTTGAACCAAAGATGTTCCTCCATAGGTATCCGTAGCTGGGCGGAGCGTGCCCCCACTCCATATCGGCGTAGGGTGGGACAACCGTCAGTAGCGCGCCAGCGGTGGGGGATGACAGATGTCTGTCCATAAGCATCGTTCATATCTCAACACGATAGCAAATCCAATTCCTAATAAATAATAAAGTTGTGCCACCGAGTCGTTGGCTCCACAATGCTGTCTGTCATTATGTTTGTACTCGGCCCGTGATAGACCGCCGATAGACGACGAAGCGACGTGCGCACTGTTATTATTAAATCTAGTGACGGCTCGAATCCAAACATTTGATTTAGCTGTGTTATTAACCCTGCAAAACGCTCTTACTCATTATGATGGTAATAAATTGTGTTGCTCGGCCAAACACCGACCATCGTCAGCTAGTGGGTACACACGGCCGTGATTCTGTTATAATTTATTAATTTAAAGATTTGTTCGTCAGTGCGAATACTTTTTTTGTACAGAATAATAATTCCATTGTAATAAGTTTTGTCCGGGCGCTTATTCTCAAATTTTATTCTCGGTTCTTATTAACTGTGTGTAATATTTTTTCGATTAGTGTTTGCTTTACATATTTTTAAAGTAAGGAATATGACGGCATTACTATTTTAGACAATTTTCTTTCAAAACTTCTGCGAATTGACAAAAATATTTTTTACGAGCCGAGATCAAACACAAAACAACTTAACCCTAATATTACAAATGCGAAAGTAAGTTTTTGTTACGCATTGACGTCTTAACTATTGAGTGGTTCATCCGATCTGATCTTCAAGACATTTTGCACACACGTTACCAGAGGTACAGAAACGGACAAAAGATACCCATCTTTCATTCAGAAAAAAACGGCTGTTCCCGAAAGACACCTAGACAAAAAAATTAAATCTGTTGTTTATATGCATAGAAAGATATAACATAGGTAACACAATGCTAGTAGTTTCTAACTTCTTCTCACAAAGCTCAACCTTGCAAATGGGCTGTTATAGATCGACGCAGTTAGATATCTACAGTTTTATCTGTAATCTACTTTTTTTAATAATTTTACATTTGACAAAGCAATCTATCTTTGTGTTGACTTTGTAGATATATGTTGATTTATATTTTTTTATTTTATTATTCTATTTTTAAAAACGAGGATCCTAATAATTGTTGAGCAATTTCATGAAATAAAAATATTGAATTTGAATAAGACTGAACTCCAACACTAGGGAATAAAAAATTTAGTAGACTGTACAATGTACACACTCAGGAAAATATTATAAATCACAAAAATAATTGTCATAAGTAGACGTCGAACCTAAAAAGTCAATCCTGCGCAATCAATTTCGTCAAGCTGTAAGTACGTAGAAGTCAGGATTCCATTTCAAGCAAAATACTTAAACTTAAAAAAAAATCTTTAAAAATTGCTACAGTTAAATGATAAATAGATGCAATATGGAATTGATAAATGATACGACATCAACTAAAACAATCTAAGACCTTGAGTCATGATAATTTATTCCTCAATATCGAAAAGGGCAACGCAAAATGATGTAGGTACATAAAACTATCAAAAATAATGTAATTCAATAGAAAGGGTAGCTCCATGCGTAAGGTTGAGGAGGTATCGGACATCCGGCGGAAGAAGGCGGGGCTTACCGGCCGCCATTTTGCGTCGGTGCGCGCGTGCGCAGTGCCGACGGCATTATAAAATAATAAACAAAGCGGAATTACGGAGCTTTCGGGACCATTTTACGATCTTCATGGGATTATGGGAGTTTATGGTAAAAAGGTTTGATAATTTGTGTACGGCCGGTGTGGGGTTACGCGAGTGTCGCGACGTTCGCTATATATTCGTGTTTGTTACTGCTGTGAAATGTTTAATACTGACAGATAATATCCACTTTCATGAATACATAGAACTTCGTACTTTAAATGTAGACACGTATACAGAGTGCTCATTTATTCCTTTCCGATACTGTAATGTAATTTCTTAATACAAAAGCGGCAAAGCACACGTGCAGTTTGACGGTAAGCTATTAAAAGTCAGTTACTAAAAACACATTAAGATACGAAACACAAAAACTTTACAATGATTTTTCTATGAAATTAAACTTTATTTCACAATTTAATCAAGGTTAATTTTAACATTTTCGTTTGTTATATAGAATAATGCGAACAAATGTTTCTTGGTTATTATTAAAATAGATATCTTCACTCATCGAAAAACAACACAAGACTAAATCCTCAAGCATTTTAATAAAATTATTACAACGATTAAAATTCCACTATATTTATATCTTTGCGTTTATTTCCTTTTCCGTCCCCGAAACTATCCGCCCATATTACCAGGATCCCATGAATCGCCAGGAGTGAGCCGGGACGTAAATCAAGCACCGTCGTCCCATCCATCACGCGGCGGCGGGCCATCAATCGTGATGCGACCGAAATAGACCGACGATGTATAGCTAAACTTGGACGTTCTCACCTAAGGGACGCAGGCGGAATATTTGAGAACTTCTCCAGTTTATGAAGCCCTTGTGTAGTTCGTGTTATTTAAATGAGTTTGTATAAAGATATTACGACATTCTTCGACTTGACTAGTCATTCCCATGGGAGAGATCAAAGATATAATATAACTGGATAGGTAGTCAGAGTATTTGTACTACATACTATGGTAGTCGTAAGGGACTCATTATAGGGCTTTATAGGTAAGGTACGCAGATGATACTGTCGTCCACATATTTCTGTGGATCATAAACATTTAAATTTATCTGGGTAAGTAATAAAAATGGTCCTACGAGTAAGTAGTTTTAGTTTATAACAACTAAAGCAAGCGCTACGTATTCTGGTTGTAGTTCTAGCAGGTACCTACTATTTGCATATTTTTTATGCCGGCAAATAAGCTCCCAGCCCGATTAATTAGTCAACGGTTATCTACCATTACAATAGCAATTTAAATGGTCATACACAATTGGGTAGTTGAATATAGGTATATAGGAATATAAGTCTTTATGCAATTTATTCGTTTGAGAATTTGAAAAATTCGTTTTTATTTTCACATTTGTTTTTATTTTTAAATATAAACCTCAAAATTTTTATTTAATACAAATTTCCACGGAAGGTATCTGCCGTTGTAACGTTTAATAAATAGTAACTTATTTTATTCGAAATGCCGTATTGCAATCTCATGAATAATATTCAGCAAAACAAAGTTAAAAGTATCTGAGCAGGGGTTCTTGGATGTTGTTCCCTAAACATCACCGACTAGTTAAGTCCGTTAAATCCTTCGCGTTGTTGGCCTCCTCTTGTTAAGAGGGATATAGGGTTATTGTAGGTAATTTTGTTTTAAAGTTTCAGTACATGATTGTACGCATAATAATTAATTAAAGATAGGTAAAGTTAAGGTTAGGTATGTCGTAGCTACTCACAAGGTTACAGAAATTTCACTTCATTACATCTATCTAATAAATAATAATGCATGTACTTGAACGATATGTTGACTTTGGAGCGTTACTACCTACTTCCGAATGTAGAATCTAGATATTTTGTACGAACTTCGACCTAGGGGCGACCACGAGTTTCGAAAATTAAAAAAAAATAAAGGCGAATGCTGATCTTTGGCCTAGTCACTTGGAAAACGGCCACGGTGTTAAATGACATAGCTTCTTTCCCCGGTTAACAAATTCTGTGTATGCGAGACAACTCATTGATAAACTCAGTTAGTTCCGAGTTGGATGGTGGACTCAAAAAAACAAAATTAAAATTAAAAGAAAAAAATCACTGAAAAATATCTTGGTCTGAGAAATCTGAGAATAAACCACTACTTAACATAGGGTGACCAGATAGATATCTTACTAATATTATAAAGGTGAAAGTTTGTGAGTATGGATGGATGGATGGATGTTTGTTACTCTTTCACGCAAAAACTACTGAACCGATTGCGATGAAACTTGGTATGTAGATAGCTGGAGATCTGGATTAACACATAGGCTACTTTTTATCCCGATATTCCCACGGGATTGGGACTTACGCGGGTGAAACCGCGGGGCGCAACTAGTATTAAAAAATGCTTTCGTGAGTAGGTAATTGTTTCACTGCGCAATTTGGGTAGGTATATGTGTGCCCCAACCAATGCGCTATGCAATATATAATTCTTTAGTCAAATCCCATTTGTTTTATCTAATAGAGGTATGGGGCAGTGCCACTAAAACTAAGTTGAGTAAGCTACAGATTGTGCAAAATAAAATAGTGAAAAGCCTTTTCCAATAGGCACCCGTATCTAACATCCACCAAAAAGATTTGTAATGAACCCAATATAATGACTAGGTATAAAAAAGCTATATATGTATATTACACACACAATACACGGGATATTATACTACGTATTAGAACAATGATTCATAGCAACATCCACACAACTTTATCTTTTCTAAAGAAATCTCAAATTACTAAACGCAGTATTCGCCGACCTTGTCTACTTGTTCTTCCAAAGGCACGAACAAATTATGGTAAAAACAAAATCTTATATGTTTTTAATCTTTCGCGACTTTGATACATATTATATATATGTTTAAAAGGTACAATACCCCTTGGTTACCCGACGTTTCGATCGAATTGCACCGATCGTGGTTACAAGTGGTCACTTTTTAAATATTATCGCGATTAAGTCCCGAATTACACATACCTATAATAAGAATCTTATTAAAAGGAGCGCCACTTTACAATAAATTACCCTGTAAAATAAAAAATGTGAACTTAACTTATTTAAAGCCAAGCTAGCACAGCACATTTTACATCAATAGCAATGCGTTAAATGGGTTTAAAATGAAATTATAATTATAGCATTGTATAGCGTCTACCCTGAGTAGCTTAAATGTTATCTACTGTTCTCATGTAAGTGACTTTGTCTTTATTATAATAAAATACTTTTAACATATGTATCTATGTACGTTTATCCGTGTTCTAGAGCCCACAGTACGAGCTTTGCTTAGTTTCGGTCTAGACAGCGATGTGTTCATGTTCCCAGTAAGTATTATTGTGAGAGAATGCAGTTGGTGTACCTACAGTATTTCACTAACTTGAACGTAACGAGAATTAGATTATTTGAGTGAATACCTTTCTTTTGCTCCTGAAAATTTTTAAAATAGAAATAATACAAAGAATAACTATATCTATGGCAAAGCTTTTATTACTGTACCGAAAAATAAACAGATATACCTGCTTTAAGGCTTTAAAAAAAATTTCCTGCCTAGGTAGCGACAGTTTTTAGGACCTGCGAAATATTTCAAGACATGGACGACTAACGGGCATCTCAGTACGTGTTAATTTTTTGTTTTTTAAATGATTAAAAAGCTGTTTTACATACATACAAAGGTCATGAAATAGTAACATTGACCTTCACTGACATGAAACAGATACCTGTTTGAAAGAATATTTTTATAGGTATCTTTCTTTAGCGATTCTTTAATTTAAGCCAATATATGTATATTTTATTCATTGGGAAGTTTCTTTACTCACAGATATTAATTGTATTTTCTTGGCAGAAAGTAATTAGGTATTTGCGTTAAAAATCACACAATTAAGAATACAACATTTTTGCTACTGTTGAACCTAGTTGTAGAATTTAATTAGACGATCATTCAAATACGTATTAGGCAACCTAGTCACAACATCCAAAACGCTCACAATTAAATTAATCAGTCCAATTAGAATCAAGATAACAAGGTCCATAAAAAATATCCTCATTAATAGAGGCGAAGTTGTTGCTACTGAATTAACGAGCGCCGAACTAACGCAATCATGTAATTACAGACACCTCGCCAGCCTACGCTAGTGGGATACCTACGGCCTCGCGAGAGGGCGGAGCCATGCCACGATCAATACTCCGACACCGCGCAAACACAACTAAAGGGAAACTCCCTCCGTCCTTTTTCAACTTCCCAGTAGCTATTGGTAAATGAGCGAGACGAAATCCGACTACCTTATTCGCCGATACGGATCCCGTTGGGCGTACCCCGGCCTTCACAGGCCGGTAATCCGACATGGCTCAGTCGGCAAAGAACCGCGTGCCGTGCGCGTGCGTCCACCGCCGCCGGCGTACGATGCACTCCGCGTAGTTACACAACGACACACCACCATGCTCGTGCCCCCTGAAATGATGGCGGCGCAATCTAAACTCGTCTACCAGATGAACAAGTACTACAATGAGAGAGTCGCCAACAGGAAGGCGCAAATTACTAAGACCATACACGAAGTATGCAGGATAGTCCAGGATGTCCTTAAGGAAGTAGAACTTCAAGAGCCAAGATTTATTTCCTCACTTACGGATTACAACGGGCGGTTCGATGGTTTGGAAGTGGTTTCTCCTCATGAGTTCGAAATCGTAATATACCTAAACCAAATGGGTGTTCTCAACTTCGTAGACGACGGCTCCTTACCCGGCTGCGCCGTCTTGAAATTGAGCGACGGCAGGAAGCGCTCTATGTCTCTTTGGGTTGAATTCATCACAGCATCTGGTTATTTATCAGCAAGGAAAATCCGATCAAGGTTCCAAACTTTGGTCGCCCAAGCCTGTGACAAATGTTCCTATAGAGATTGCGTAAAAATGATCGCTGAGACGACTGAAGTCAAGTTACGAATCCGTGAACGATACATAGTACAGATTACACCTGCGTTCAAATGCGCCGGATTGTGGCCTCGGTCCGCCGCACATTGGCCACTGCCGGCTATACCCTGGCCACACCCCAACATTGTAGCTGAAGTGAAAACTGAAGGGTTTGATTTACTATCAAAAGAATGTTTAGCATTGCAAGGTAAGAACTCTGCAATGGAAGGTGATGCGTGGGTATTGAGTTTCGTCGAGGCTGAAAACCGTTTACTGCAAGGCGGATGTCGGCGAAAATGCCTAAGCATCTTAAAAACGATCCGGGATAGGCATTTAGACTTACCGGGAAACCCTGTGACCTGCTATCACATGAAGACGCTGCTGTTGTACGAATGCGAGAAACATCCCCGGGAACACGAGTGGGATGAAGTGGCTATTGGAGACAGGATCAATGGCATTTTTCTACAGTTGATCTCATCGCTGCAGTGTCGCCGATGTCCTCACTACTTCCTTCCCCACGTGGACCTGTTCAAAGGAAAATCGCCGACGGCGCTGGAGAACGCCGCAAAGCAAGTATGGAGGCTTACGCGCGAGATGCTCACAAATTCCAGAGCATTCGAAAAGCTGTGAGGGACTCGTCTTGAGTGATTGTGTTACGTGAAGTGGTCGCTTGTTTGCCCTCGAGTCATTTTCAGTAGTTTTAACGAAGCATTCGATGTGTATTGTATAGGTATGTGTCGGAACGTGCTCAGAGACTCAGTGTATCGTGGCTATCTGAAATATTCCATTCGGATCGGACTGAATGTAAGTAGAGTGATACTAATATACGCTAGGGCAGTTTCGGTAAATATTTTTGTGATATAATGTAAATAGCTTAACGTTGTACAATTTAGTGATATTTAATTTAAAATCATCGTGTATTTATTTGACTGAAATCTTATAAAGTAGGCGCATAATCTACTTATAGTTAAAAAATAAATAATTTAAAACCATATTTATTACTTTGATTTGGACACACTCCCGAAGGACACAGGTGTACACAAAAGAGGCAAAGACTACAAGAAAATCTACCTTATGAAACATTTAATATTTCCTAAGCATAAAGTAGGCCTAACGCTACGCATCCAATGTATTTTGCAAGCGCATACTGTTTTACCTAACTACCGAGGCATGCACATTTGTAATCTAGGTTTTGTGGTTATGAAATTCAACATAATTTACATAAGTTTAACATAGACTACACACTACATACTCGTATGTGTCACATCACTTACTGAACTTACCGTTATAAGGTAATATGTAAATGGGAACGAGCAAAATTACACACGTTTCGTTATTAAATCTATCGCAACTAACATTACACATTCTGTATGTTTGTGAATGATTCGGGATTGAACTTCTGAGCTGATCGTTATGAAATAGTGCTAAGAAATAAAACTATTTTTTACGGATTCTATCGCGATTTATTTGGTGTTATTTTACTATCTATACTGGTCCCGACGTTTCAGTTGCTTTTCAGCAGCCATGGTCACGGGTAGACTAAGACTATCTTGGTCTACCCGTGACCATGGCTAAAATAACACCAAATAAATCGCGATAGAATCCGTGAAAAATAGTTTTATTTCAATGTGTACCATTCGCGTAAACTTTCGACAATATCATGTAGTGCAAAGAAGTAACAGGACACATGCGACTTCATTGTGAATTAAAACAGTAAGATTTAGTGATAGCAGCGTCTGTTTTCGTGATGGCCAACATTCCGGGAAAAGCTAGCTGCTAAGATGATGCGGGCGACAAACGACCTACGGGACGCGGCAGTTCGGTGGCGAATATATCTACTTCAATTAGTAGATGTCTCTATGTGTGATATAATAATTTCTATGTTTATTCCTGTTCTTGAATGCTAGGTACGAGTTTATCAGGTGTCTTAAAAAAGATTATGCCAGGAAAAGTCTAGATTTATTTTGCAATATCGCAAACATAAATAATTGCAAGAAATTGTTTAACGATCGTCATTAATCGTAGGCTCAATTATATTATTCTACATAAAGTTAGTCAAACCGTTTACTATAAGCAGCACCGTGTGTTTAACATAGGCCGTATGATGGTAAAAGTCACTGGTCACTGGTATTTCTTGGCGAAAAAATACTCGCGACACCAATACAGTGATGCGACTCGTGCGTTACCAACACAGTAGTCTTCATGTTGTTTTTGCGACCTTAGTCACCAGAAGAAATGTAACACAGTTATGCTGATGAAACACGGTCGTCTATAGGGTGGACATACTCGTACTTCCCTGGTCAGTCAGTTTTGATTCGAGCAGAAATCCTACCTTCCTAAATTAATATTATAAATGCGGATGTGTGTTTGTTTGTTATGCTTTCACGCTTTGACACGTCAGGGGTTCAGAAAATAATATAGGGTATTTTTCAACCAGAAAAAGGTCTTTGTTCGAGGGATAATGAAATGTTTCAAAATCTACATTCACGGAGGTGAAGCCCGGGCAAAAGCTAGTGTGCTATATATCTGAATAATTTGATTTCTTTTTGTAAGTCTATTTATGTACCATAATCATTAGTGTGTAAAATTATCAAGTTTTGTTTTTTGTGTTCACGCTTTGTAAGTGAAAAAATAAAATAATAATCTAACTGATGTCTTCAAAAGCAAAACCACAGGATTAAAAGCAGGTAATCATTTGTGTGATATTTAAAAAAAAAATACTTATCATATACATTCAACACTCAAAGTAAAAAGGGTTACAGCTCTTAAATGCATATTTGGTGTTTAATGTCTGGTTTCGGTACAACCTAATATTTTTCATGGACTATAATTTAAAAGTTATTACTTTTATTAACGCTAAAGTGGGCTCTTATCGTTTAAAAAACCTTAATAGCGACCATAGAATAAAAATAATGTAAGTAGAAGTTCAAGTTCGTTAACACCAGTTCAAAGCAATGGAACACAATATTGTGTTACCAGGTGCCGCCCCCGACTCCGCCCGCGTGAAACTGTGCACTTGTCATCCAGGATTCATTCTGTCTTTGTGCTAAATTTCATACATATCAGTACAGTGCTTAGGGCGTAATTAAATAACAAACATCTTCGTGAACTTCCACAATTAAAATTTTACTAAGAATTCTAATTGGTAACGTTAATAAATCGTTTTATGAAATTTTTTTAGTGATGGTACGCCATTTTTCGAAAAGAACAGAAGTAAGACCGAATCCAAAAGAAAGCACTATATATAAATACACTGCATAGTGTTGTGTTTCTAGTAGATAAGTAATTTCGCACGAGTGCCTTGGAGAGGAGAATTCTATCGAAAACGCGTGATTAAGACCCTAACTGTTGAGGTGTTAGGCTATAGATGGGTCACCATATCACTTAATTTCTTTCTGACAATTTTCCACAACATCCACGATAGTTCTAGCTCTTCCGATGTACTTCTGTTATTATATAAAATTCGTTCGAAGTGTAGTTTAATTTTCCACAGGACTCGCTGTGAGCGCTCGGTGCTGGGTCACTGCGGTTAATCCTGGCGAACAGGACTCATAGCAGTGGTACCGTTGGTGGAGTTTACTCCATAAAATTACATTTTGGTCACGGTTTTATTTTATGGAATTTATTGACGCACGGGCCTATTAAAACAGTATGATAATATACACTTAAAAGTACATCTATGTGAATCGTAAACAAGAATCGTTATAGCGTTTCTGTATCGATGGTATCACATTACACAAATATATTGGCTCTCGTACGCTCTCAAACTACACCGTGGACATTTACTATAAAATTGTGTGGCATATTAAGTGGAAAAAAGACAGAACCAGCCGAATGACAGTCCTCCTACGTGAGTATCAGGTTACAAGTCGATATTTCACTCGTTGGAGTCGTGTAAGAGCTCCGTGGGCAGGTTCTCGAGGAGAATTCTTGGTGCCTTAATTTATAAAGAACTTTAACTATACCGGGTAATATTTAAGTAAGAATTCGAAGAAATTGAGCCCTATTAAGAATGCAGTATAGAAGAAGTTTGCCAACTGGCACTGAGTCGAGTGTTGTGAATCAATTTGCTTCACATATAGTGGGTTCAAAGTCTGGGCATTCTTTGTGTGTCTGTAAGTTGTACATATGTAATTTTGCAAACTACTCGTATATACCTAGGCACAGTAATATTTCCCTAGTGCGGATTTGACTTCATAAAATCTAAAATAAAATAAATAAATCTCAAAATGTCTTATAACAAAAATATACCCTATTTTTGTACAAACAAGTTATACAAAAGTTAGTTCCATATTGTTGGTAAGGATAGTGATTACGATTTAGTTGTTTTGTCAGTTGCATACCAAAGTAAAAGGCATTTGAAACGACAGAATAAAATCTTGTCAAAAAAAATGTTTAATACTAAAGCGTAAAATTGTGCAAGAAATTTTATCTCTGATAGGATTTTATAAGGTTTTAAACTGGGTGCTGTTGTTTTTGCAAAAAATCTTACAAAATTCATCTAAATTGTTGTCAAAATTTTTGCAATTTGTGAACCTGCACTATTTTCAAATATCGAATAAAATGTATCCAGTTTTTCATTTCAAGCCGCAGAAGAAGCATTTCAAGGACATACATAACTGGCCCATACATATTATGTATCTACTAGTACATACTACATACCCCGCCTTTGCTATTGCGCATAAAAAAAAATTCACAAGAAAGTTCCTGAGGAATAAAGACGTGCTTTCTGACATTCTTATAAAATAGTTCCTTCTACTTCCTAGATAGAGGTATGACCCCGAATATATACAGGGTACGAGAGTTGGATGGTCAGAGAGGATAGCGGTTACTAAAATATCCGTGTGTGTGTGTGTGTGTGTGTTTATAAACACTATTGAATTTCCGCTAGATATTGCTCCTTAGAGATCGAGTTTATAAAAAGGTATTCATTGAAATTTTGCAGTTATACGAACAAGAAATAACATTAAACAAAACATAACTATCGATTTATCCAGAAAATGTGTGACGGGTTAACATTAAAAGACGAGTTTTCGAGAAATGTTGAGTGGAAAACTGGTTCTTTACGGTCCACATAAGCACTGAGCAAATAAAAATAATGTATCAGTGAAACAATAAGATAGGAAATAAATATTCACTACTTGACATAGGTTTAAGTGTTCATGGAGTATTTTAAATGCTTTAGGTTTTTAATGTGATTCCCTTTTATACCCTATTTAGCACACTGTAGGGGTGCAAGAAACAAAACCTTTAATGGTAAGTATAACTGTTGGTCTCACTCAATAGCTTAAAAAATTACCTACCATTCTCTCTGGTATGGAAATAACTTGAAAATTTAATTGCCGATGTTTTTAATATGATTTTACTCTATTAAATAACAAATAGTTTATAATAACACATGCAACAATAATATTGACCCATGTAAAATAGATTTATTTGAAAAATACCAAAATATGACAAAGGTTTCATAACATTTTCGTGTCAAGCCCGAGAATTCAGCAAAATGTAATTTTACTGACTATGCTTCCAGTAGATAGATAGAAGATATGTGTAGATAGACCACACCTGTCCTTTTGCACAAATGTATGACATGTACGTATGTCTACTGTCTGACACGTCGTGGGATGCCTGTAGCAGGCACTGAGACAATAATTGGTTGCTGATGATTTCCGAGTAAGGTATAACATGTTGCAACCATGCTTGTAATGAATGTAATTTAATAGGAAGACCGTTAACGTCTTCTTGAAAAAGAAACTATTAACTGATTCAAATATTGAACAATTAATACATGGAGTAGGTGTAATAGTTAATAAAAGCAGATATTATTATATACATATATCGAAAGCTCAACGTGCACAGTCCATTGTCCTACAAACCAGTTTCATGGTCACAATACTCACAATATATACGATACGACGCTACGCCTACGTCCACGTTTGTTTTAGTTTCTACCACCAATATGCACACAAACAGACACATTTATATAGGAAGTATGACATTATGCTTAATATGCATACATATATACATATAGGTATACCTACATGTAGCAAGTTAGCTCCTAAAGAAATTACTTAATTGGAAGACGTCCTTCTTCACAGAAAGGTTCAAGCGAAAACATAGGTACCTTTAAGATAAGTACTCAATGTTTGGTTCTCCGGACGTTCTATGGTGTAAATAGAAATGCTTTCATAAACAGGGATTAAAATATTATACCCATAGAACACTATGAACAGCGCAGACCATTTTCCAATCCTACGTTCCAAATTTGGTAACACGATGTGTCGGAACCGTACTTCAACTATTAGTATTTACGGGTTTGATATTCCCTTTCGAAAAACATTAATGCAAAAGTTCATTTCTATGAAGCTAAAACCCAAATAAATATTTTTAATATATATTATAATGTTTATTCATGAAAAAATACTTTTTTGAAAATCGTTTAGTTTAGTATTAGTTGTTTAAACTTGACCAATCCCTAACTTGTTTTATAAAAACTTATACTTCGGAGAAATATCTTTAGAACCAACCACCTAAGAAGACTTTTACAACAACTGTCTACCGACACCATCAGGATGATGGTTCAGCATTTTCTACTTGAGGAACAATGAGGATCTCTGGACAACTTCCTAAAAAAATGTATACTCAGCTATTAGACATTTATAATACTAAGATAGAGTTCCCAAATTGTCTGTTAGCTAAAATGATACCACTATCTACCTATAAGAAGTAACATAAATCAAAATATCCTATTTAAAGGGACATCTTGATATTAATGCAAACAAAGTAACATAACTATTAGATATAAATTTAAACTATCATTAGCTAAATAGAACGTAAAGTGGTTACATCTGGGGCTTCAAGACGTTATAAAACATATCATGGCTTTTTTATGGGGCGATGAGTGGGAACTCTTAAATAATAGTTGATGATGGCGTGATAATTTAATTATATTTTAAGAGAACTTTCCGTCGCTACTGTATCAGTTATATAAATATAATTTATTAAGTGAGTATGTTTTAAGTTACTAGAAGAGTGGTCTTGAGAAGTATTGAAGATTCTATTTCATTCAAAGGTACATGTTACTGCCAAGTTAATAACAATATACCTCTTTATTGTACACCAGAAAGAGTAAAATTAATAACAATGGCGGTTTATACAATTGGCGGGTCATACGGTTAATTTAAGTTTATAAAATAGTAGAATTCCTTATAGTGCTAGCATGCCCAACTGCCTCATAAGAAAAAGTAGATTTTGTTAAAGATATTAAACCATTTAACTAGTGCTCTCAATTATATCTTTTTAACGGGCTAGTTTAAAATTGAATGAATTATTATAATCGACCCTACTGCCGTCATATTTGCCGTCAACCGAAAATATTTCATCATAAATAAATAAATTCAGCCGATACTGAAAACTATAAGAAAAGTACAATTTCAATTTATCTGACTCGGAATTCAGAAAAGAACGAGGGTGGCGGACAGTTTCTCTCTAATTAAATAATGTGAAACATTTTAATCGTTAAAATGTACTTATATTTAAAAAATAACAATCGACAACTGCAATAGACTCCAATCTGCACCTAAATCATCATGCCACTAGACATTAATTAGCAGTTACAACAAAAAAAAAATTTTTTTTCAAATTTATATAGGACTAACTCTTATAATATAATGTATACCTAGTACCTACATCCTTTGTTACAAAAATAATTCTTAAAATCAGACAATGTGTGAATACATTATCATAAAAATAATAAATTAAATATTTATCTCCTCTTTCTCTTTAGTCGGTTAACAAAAACGCAACATCATTGTTTTGTATTAAACTAATTGTGTTGTTACAGCCGATGTTATTTACCGACAATGCAAGTAATAAAATGTAGCAGTTTTTGCTAGGCATTAGCTAGCTTTATTATCAAAATCTTGGAAGGATTTATCTAATTATTGCTTTAAAATTTTTATGTTACTTATGTAATAACTAAATGGCATCAGATAAGTAACATCAAGTACGTGGGCGACCAAGGCCTAATGAGGACAAATGTTAAAAGCAAAATTGTTCATAAAATCATTTACATCGATTTTTGTAACACACATTACCGTAGATTTTGTAACTTGGATGTAATATAAAAACAGTAAACAAAACATTATATAGCTTATAATGTTTTATGTTTGACGTGCTTTTTGCGTTCGACCACTCCCTTATTGAGGAAGATTTGATGTAAAAAGTAACCAAAAAAATGCGTCAACCTGTTAGCGAGAACGAGTTCAGGAACTTAGTATAAAACGCCTGATTCGCTGCATATTTAATTGAAACTTGGCTTCCAATTGCAGGAATTACTGAGTTAACACAAGCACATCGGGAGCCGTGGTTTGATGGTCAGTAATTCTAACAAGAATCAGAAATAAATTTATCTTAAAAAATGATAAATTTTTTTCAATGGTCTCGTAAACTAAAAAAATTATAAAAACAGCTTTTCAATTGCAGGCAGTTCGATTAAAAATATAAGTATAAATGATAAATGTCATCTTGGGATTTTCTTATTATACACAACCGTCAGACATTATAAGCAGTGGCATTATAAATTGCAATGGGCGGATATTGTTGTATCAATCTTTACATGAATTAGAGATATAATGAGGAGGCAAAAGGGGGCGGCTCGAGTGTCAAAACAGAGGTAATGTAGGTGCCTTGCTATTAATACTGATTAAATCCAAGTTTAAGATTTTAAAAGGTATAATGCCAGTTTTACGACGAACTATATAATTAAGATGTGTATCTAAAATAAAATTTACGAAAGATCTTAAACTAAAAAATTATCTAGATTTAGGGTTTTTCTGTGCTATTGACTAATTCCTACTTTTTTATACAATATAGTACTGGGTCTTTAGCAGCGTTTTAATTTAGCGGTGGATATCTGCAGAGACCTGACCTGAGTGCCAAAGGAACCTCCTTTCCCGGTCTGAACGGTGAAGTGAAGTCTCGGTTTTTTACTAGACGGGACCGAATGGGGTCCAATTCAAAAAGGATATATTATGAAAACCTTTTACAGGAATAGCATACCGCATCTTGGTGGTATAAAAAATGGTCAAAGTTCCTTAACGAAAGAGCTAAGAGGATAGCAGCAATTAAAAGAAGTACATATAAGAGCGTAACTCAATAACTCACTCCTAAACAAGGCTCTCAGAAGCCAGTAATTGTCCATTAACTACCAATTAAAGATACCAGGAGAACATATCCACGGAGGTGATCGATTACTTCAATTTATAGGGCTATTAACTCAAGTATAAGGAAATATTGTGGGCAGGATACCGATTTATTGAGCCTTGAAGATGTATTCAAATCGCGTGGGTATATTTAAGGACATTCTTGGGATAACTTTACATAGACTGATTGAAGTAATTGTTTATTTGGACGCGTTTTCATGAAGCTTGATAAGCCTTTTTTAGTAGTGTATTATATGCAAGTGTATAAAGTGAGTTATGTTTTTTTTTATGGTATAGGGGGCAAACGAGCAGGCAAGAGTCACAAGTGCGTTGCCGGCCTTTGAGATGGGAGTTCGCTCTTTTCTTGAAGGTTTGAAGGACGTATCTTATATACTCCTATGTAAAAATATCACATGTTGATATACCATAAACCTGACGACCTCTGTGTTCGACTTCCACGCCGGGAATCGCAGGTTCAAGGGTTAGGTTAAAATGTTCTGTGACGGTACAATTTTCCACCGTAGACACATTAGATATAGAAATATGTAATTACCATACCTGACATATATTATCTCTCTGCCTTTCCAAACCTATTAAGAGCTATTAAAATACACATATAATTATATAATATTAGTATTCGTCTCGCCACGAAGCAGGCGCCACGGGTAGAACAAATTATAATAACTAACAATACCGCTAACTACGTGATACGACAATCTATTACATTAATATGCGTTATGATGGACCTACGCGTACGAGGACAAGCGAGTATCGTACATCATACTAATATACATATTTGTTAGAAACAATCTCACCACTATTACTATTAACTATCAAAATCACTAAATAACAGTATATGACTGGCCTGTTGGCCTAGTGGTTAGTGACCCTGACTGATGTGCTATAGGTCGTGGGTTCAATTCCCACCCGAGTCTGGGTGTTCTTTGTGTCCGTTGTTTGTGTGTTTGTAAAGTCCCCCGCTACACAGGAGTAATTCGTAATGCGGGAGGTGTCTTTTTTTTAAAGAAAGAAAGAAAGAAAAGAACAGTAACTGCTATGTTGTTCATACTTCCATCATTGATTGTTATCAACTTGTAATTCATGCCTAGCCTTTTTGTCAACCGACCAATAGCGTGGCACTACCGGTACAAGCAGTCATAATAATGTCTATTAACTCATTTGTATTAAATAGTGAACGGTTTTATCATCTATTATATTTTGCCTCCATTTTTAATAATATAAATACGAGGTTTTGATGAGGCGACAACATATTCTTAAACTATATGATATAGCTATAGCTATAGCTGCAACAAGTAGGTATGCCGTGAAATCCAAATAATATGTATCCAAAATGTAACATTTTGAAAGTCAAATAAGCAGACGGCGAACTCGATTTTAAGCTGTTGTTGTTATATTGACGAATCTGTGACACGGCAGTAGTGCATTCGACTGCGCGCCGGGTCCCTGGTTCGATTCCCGCTCAGGACAAATATTTGCAGGCATGAATACGTCCATTTGTTTATCTATGCTTACAACCCTTAGTAAAAGCTCTGCTTAGCTGGGTGTAGATAGCGATGTGCAATATGTCTCAGGATATCTAGATATAAATAGGCAACACAAAACAGTTCAGAACTATATTCTCTTGTGTGAAGATAAGTAGTGACCTGAGAGTCTGAACAATAGTCTAATAAAGAATAAATATTTCTAAAGTAACAAAAAGGCATCCGAATGCTAAATATACAACCACCTGATGAATATTAATCTTGGTTGCCAATTAAGTGAAGTGATGAAAGATTCTTCTAGACAATTTAGTATAGTTTTCTTAATTAGATAATTGTTATACGGCTATTATATTAATTGTTTAAGTGCCTTTTGTGTGCAAAATGATTTAATCATTTTTTAAATTATATATTCATGAAAAAATTATTCAGTTGGTAATGAATGCTTTCTACAATTTAGGTTGGTAACACAGGTTGTGATATAGCCTATCCCTCTAAGTACAAAGGGGCACCACATCACATTAGGCCAACAGGCTAACTTAGAGAGGGACGTATAGTCTAGTTGCAGCCATGAGCTAGAAGATAAAGAAAGAAAGAAATATTTATTTTGCACTCATACAAAGGCATAAGAGATTCAAGGAAAAGTGCTACAACAAATATAAATTAAAAGCACCTCTGCACGAGCCAAAAATGGTCGTGACCTAAGTATTGTGCTACCTCATAAGAAGCAGCGCTGGTATTATGCTAACACCTAGAATGATATCCACGGTCAGTGAGCCATCGTACACCCACTAGATGTACCGACGCAATGAGCAAAGAGGAGTCGTTGGGCGCAATACCTCGCTTGGTGAACAACAGTCTTCTACAACAGATCTAAATACAGCAGGCGACGTCACTAGTTTAAAAAAAAATAGATTTTCATCGTTGGGATGGAAGTCTATTTAATCGATTATAGGTTATTGCACTTAAAAGAAAGACATTCAATTTGTTGATCGACAATGGTTCGTTTAATAATAGTAAAAGAGTTTTATTATATCTTTGGACTTCATCGTCGAATCTTAGATAGTATAAAGATTCAAACACTAATAAATCAAGGATCGAGCAGACCGAGTCAGGAACCTCGAAAACTCTACTACTTAAAAACGCAAAGAGTTGTGAACCTTGTCTTTCTTTAAGTTATTTGAAAAGCGGGAGCTCTAATTACAAACAAACGTTCCTAGAGAGCCTACAAAGTGTATCTAATAAACATGAGATTGCAATATCGCCTTATGGTAGTGGAGTATCTGTGTTGCGCTAATTAGAATTAATGTTTCTGATACAGAGTTGCTAAGTAAAGGCATTATGTACAAGGATTTCTCTCAATAGTTCTATTTTTTAAATTGATTTCCTGTTGTTATCCTTCTATTTCTGGTTTTATTATTAACTAGCTATAAACGGGTTCAGAACATTTTTTTTCTGGAAACCCTTCCCTATGGTCATTAGCTGTTTCTCTGGCAACGTAAGGAGAATGTCAAATATGTACCTAACAAGGAACCAATACCTTTTTTTGTTAACACGGCGGTAAATCTAAACGTAACCACCCTTTAGCTTCATTATAGATTACTTTGTAACCTACATGTCAAAGTTAAATATATTTATTTCTTAAAATTCCTTAAAAATTACTTTAAATAGTATTTTTTACTAAAAAAGTATTTTTTTAGAAAAAAACAAAAACCGACTTCAACACTATGCCTACATAGAAGCTCAGACTAAAAAACCAAAATATTATCTGTGTATTTTATATATTTTTTAGTTTTTATTGATTTGTTCATAAAGCGCTGAATCAATTTCGATAAAATTAAATAAAAAATAGGACCACCTTTGAAGTAAGACCTACCAAATAAAAAAGAATCATCAGAATCGTTTGAATTGGCAAGCAAGAAAAACTTGCAAGAAAAAACATATCGTCGAATTGAGAACCTCCTCATTTTTAAAGTCGGTTTAAAATAATAGATCTACACAACAATAGGTTGCATTGTCAAAAGTAAAATTATTATAACAAGACATAACAAATAATATCTACCGTGTTGCAAATAGGTAGTTAAGATCGCTATCTGCCAGTGGCTATCTACTAACTGAAACCGGGCAAACAAACTCGGGTAAATAAATATAAAATATAATAAATACATTATAAAGTTACGTAGTCTAAGTGATGTCTGTTTTCAATAACAACAATTATAAGGAAACCTAGGAGACTGTTTATATTACAGTAATACCTACTCCCAAACATTATCCTTTGAAGAGTGAGTAAATCTAATCTGTCCGACTACAAACCGATACGTATTGCTTACTAACTACCACCTTTGTTGCACAGTAAACATGTCGAACATGATCTGAACCAGATTAACTCAAGTTGCAGCCACATTGTCCGTAAATATATACTACACTTCATAAATGAATTCATCTATAGTCCGTTTCTGAAGCAGGCGGAAAAATAACAATGACACTTATCTATTACGTATTATATTTGCGATAGAAAACGATACCTATTATATTTAATCATATTATTATTATCAAACGATATTATTGTCAACTTCACACATCTCACCCACGGCCGTCTGATCCCAAACTAGGCAGAGCCGGTACTATGGTAACAAGACTGCTGATAAACATCCTTATATATTTCTAAATACATACATATAATAGACAAATTACACCCAAACGGGAGGAAATGATCATGCTCATCACACAATTATTTGTCCTGGGTGGGAATAGAACCACTAGACCAACATGCCATATATAATTGCATGGATGTCATTATCCATTTTTTTTTGCCTGCCGTAGAAACGGACTAGGTATGGTATAGCTTACATTATCTTATGTTTGATCTAGCATTGTTTTGTGTATTTGTGTTTATTAATATGTGTTCTACACTTAATAGCTTTGGAATAATCTTTTAAGTTTATTTTCTATTCTTTTACTATACCCTTTTTTGTACAGAGAACGGCACAGCCCCGACCAGAGCGTATTTCTGTAACGTTGCTCTGTAATTTTATCCGTTCAATGGTCGCTTCTAAGAAATTGGCTTTATTGAGAAGGCCATATAAGCCTGTTGACATTGGTGTGTATTATTTTTGTTGTTAGGTAAAATAAGTGCAAGACCACCGTGGAAATCTTTAAAGCGACCATGTTCCGCAGTAAAATTTCTTATGCTGAAATACTGCTGAAAATATTTATTTACAATCCAGTCTTTTCTCTCTTCTTCAATAAAACATGTATTTATTATTTACAGAACACATTCTGCCTTTAATATCAAAAAGCCTCACAGTTGTCCATACATTATCAAGCTTTCAACACAATATATATCTAAAACTTCAACTGAACTGGATCACAAATAATGAATGGAACATAAAACATTTAAAACATTCCCACATATACAGCTCTAGTGCAAGTAACACGGCCGGACGGCACGTAACTCAACAATATTTTATAGTCTAGAAAGAGATCGAATATACCAAAGTTGCAGTCGCAAGACGTATTAAAATCACCTTATTATTAATCTAGACGGTCGTGAGATATGGAAATCGTGTGAGAAACGATGATCTTGGCCAAGAATCAGTCTGGTCTAAGAACAACGTACAGTTACCCACGGTAGTAGTGACAAGGCTGGGAATTTGCACTTCTAGGCAATTGCATTGCTGCTCAGTGCGCTGAATAAGAAACTTTCGCGCATTTAATGTATACTTACTGAGTACTGATTGTCGCCCACTTATAGATTTGTTTTCATGATTAAAATAAGATTGCTAGTATGTAGCTACGTAGTTGTAGTTGCTTTGGACTATGCATTTGCTTATATTACGGGTCAACAGAAATCATTTTAAGGTTATTATTCGTGACTGATGTAAGTTTGTCGTGTATCGTGTTAATATAAGCCCACAGGTAAAAAGTGTCCTCTTCACGGCAAAAAAGCTCTTCTTTGAAGAACTTAGAGACTACACCCATAGATACTCATGTAACAATGTAAGTCAAGTAAACCTTTATCTATTATTTAATTATTTGTAGCGGCTAGTTACAATAAAATAAAAGAATATATTGCGATATTGCGATATTGCGAGTCATACCTATAGTGCCTATTGATGTAAAGATTTGAATAAATTCACTCAGCCTTAAATTATAACACAAAGTGTCTGTCAGGTTCGTTCACAACCTAATCCTAGCTTAAACTTATCTGCTAATCCGACCACAAAGTGGTATGAAGCGCAAATTGTTCAAGTTGCATAACGAATGCTTGAACGCGTTCAGAACGACAAATTTCAATGTAATCTGTATAATATTACAATTTGCCGGATGAATAATTCAATATGGAGGCCGAGGGCCATGTTTATTCGATTATATCGAGATATACATATTTATAGTACAGCGTGCGAGGTAACCTGTTGTCATATCCATAATTTGTGCTACTGTACTGTACCTCGCGGTGACCCCCGGCTCCTAAGTCGGTCACTTTGATATCCATCAGGTGATAAAATCTCATATTTGTTACCTTAAAGTAACGGATTTAGAAATATTCCTAAAACACAAATCTAGCATACCTAATGATAATAATTATTCAAAATAAACTATAATGGAAGGGTAATAGAGTTGGCGACGCATTACTACCATCGTTAGTAATGAAAGTTTTTATTGACGCCCATGACTACGTTACCATTATACAGGGTGTATTTGAAAAAGAACACTTACTTAGATCACTGAAAGGGCATGACTCTAGCATGCAGCTACAGTAGGAATTTAAAAAAAAAAAAACTATCTGTTTAGAAGTTATGACCGTTTGAATTTCCAGGTATTTTTGCGTCCGTTTTTCATAAAAGTAGGTGAAATGTGTAAAGTTAGATTATTTAAATCGTACGTATTTTTCATTTTGGAGCTATTCACTCAGTTATTGAGAAAATCCATAAAAACTAACTTGAAGAAATTTCGAATAAAAGAAAGTTCTACCTATTCTATCAGTCTGTGAGGTTCTTTCTCGCAGGCAACGACTGTATAGTAATAAATTTTTATGATCGGGATTAATTCAAAACTGAAAACTAAAATTATTATTAGGTTTTGATATAATGTTACTAGTGTAGTTGATTAGGATAGGGTAGTCGTAGATTGAACGAATTAGGGTACCTAACTAATCTTATTAGGGCAAACGGTAAAAGGACATGTCGCAATCAAACCGACTAAAACCTCAGTATGCCGTCACAGGGCTCTATTGTCAGGGGTCCACATAACCTCAGGATCGCTAGGAACTCGTCCGTTCTAGGTCAACTTTTCAAGAGTAGGCGACGTCACTTTTCCATTTTCCAGTTAAGGAAATTCAGGACGGCTACCATTGGGGCAAGCAAGGACAGACGATGGATAGGATTATCCATGGTCCTCACAACAGCGTTTAGGAGACCAGAGGTCGTTTTAACGTCATCTGCATCTGGTGCGTGTTCTTGTGTTAAAGCACTAGTTCTCTCCCGTGGGGTAATAATGTATGAGAATATGACTACTTACTTAATTCCCGTTACAAAAGTTTGCCTACATATTTGTAAAAAAAATGCAGTGTTCAAATTCTTGCGTCACAAGTTGTGACTGGGTTGCCAAAATTCTAGACTTGACTGAACCGATGGCGGAATGGTTTAAGTCGTCACCTCGTCACTACGCCGCGCCGAATGTTGTCCCGAGTCTGGGTGTTCTTTGTTTAATGTTTGTGGAGCCCCCCCGCGACACAGGAATATTCCTAATTCTCTTTTAATTTTTCTAAATATACGGCAAATTGGCGGTCGAAAATTGCAAAAGTCGCCCTAAAGTCGCGTTGGACATGAAAATGTCTGTTGGCTCAGTCAGTGAAGTATAAATATTCTTTTTTAATCCCCGACTCAGCCATTCGAAGATCATCAGCTCTTTTCTAATTGTTGAAAAGATTTTTGAGTCATGAGTATATTATATAATCTTATTATATCCGGGCTGAGAAATACGTTTGCTAACAATCATTTTCTAAAAGAGGACGGCAAGTAGCGGCTGGCTAACGTATCAAATGGAAGATTTCAATAATCTCAATGTCTAGACGAAACAAATGTATTCTAGTATTTGTAATACAATGACTGAGCACTAAATCAGTTCCAACTTGGCTCTAAGACCTAGGTTTTGAATACTGATATTGTTTTATAGACACACAGACCAATGTATAATGTATCTGGTGAGTTTTGTAAGTTATTTTATAGACTACTAAGGAAGCAAACGAGCAATCAGTCCGCGTAATAGTGCACAGATAATAGTGTCTATAAACACATGTGATAAGTAATACTAGACCGTGATAGTGTCAAATGCACAGAGGTTCTAATATGAGGAATTAGGGCGGGGCAGACTTCTCCGCGAGATGCAGCCGATTGAGAGAGCATCTCCACCTTATAGAAGAACCTGGGAAACTCTGGTAAGCGCTACTAGAGTAATGTTGCTGCTGGTCAGTAGAGTCGCCGGAGGGTCATGCAAGCCTTATTCCCATGGTTGACGACCTCTGTGTAGTGTATTCGACTGTCACGACGTGGGTCGCGGTTTCGATTCTCGCTCAGTGCAAATATTTGTATGCATGAATATGTCCATTTGCATTGGTCTGGATGTTTCTATATATAATATTTATGTATTTACGCATGTATATTCGTGTTCTAGAATAGTACAAGCTGAGCTGTGTGCAAATCAACCTCTGTGATATTCGTATTGGTACGTGAGAAGGTTTACTGAATTCGTTTTGTCTTTTTGATTTGAAGATAATCGAAGACTGGAAGCGCTAACAGCAACCGAGCTGGTTGATAGACAGCTCATGAGGTTATAAAATACATAAAGTTGATGTAGTAGTTAGAAGTGAATAATTATAATTAATAAATAATTATTTTTTAAAGATACCACTGTATCATTTATCTTCTCCTGTCAAGTACATCACTATCTCGAGGGAAATCCTGTTAGCACACAAGAGAGTGCTACAGTAGTAAGGTCGTTAGAATAATTATTAAGGTACAAGTCCGAGACGACCTGCAGACTGGTATTCGACCGCATTGTCGCCTGCGAATGCGGCCGTTTCTATTCCGAGATGGACCGCATACCGAACAACCTGTAGGCCTCAATCGTTTCCATACCTTCGTGCGAGAAAGTATTTCGTACAACGCTATCGCCCCGCGGTCCGCGTCATCACCACTGATGCTGCGGTGTGATGGTGCACACTGGGCAACGTGGCCGCAGATAGCAATATATCCCTGCTCGGATTTTCATAGAAACCAGTAGTGTCGTTTGCAGTTTGGGGTTTGCAGTCCGTCTGAGACTTGTACCTTTATAATTGGCAATGTACATATGGAACCTCTGAGATTGCGAGTGTTTGTGTGTAGACTTCAATACCCGCTTACCATCAGGCCGTGACGCAAAGTCAAATATCTTTCTTTCGTCAATTGCCTTAAAAATTGCTTGAATTCATCTTTTTTTTAATTAAAAATTCTTGATTAACAATGTCACCGCTACAATAGGTTGCTTTATCGAAAGCAAAACAAATAATATCTCTTTGTCAGCATAATTGAATAAAAAATAAACAAAATTAGGTTTGGTAAGAATTTTAACAGACTTCATGTAGCACACGAATGAGATAAATTTCGTTGATATTAATAACAAACGCTTTTAATACTCGTATTTTTATGTGCAGGGCTATTACACTAAAATCAAAGTTACAGTCTTAATTTAAATCTAAACAGTCATTTATGAGAACCGTGTGTATATAGCTTAATCAGCCTTATTTAACGACACATAAATATTTCTCTAAATAGTTTTAGAGTCATGAACATGTAAATAAACTCGTAAAAGTGAACTGTGTCGCTTCATTATATGCAAGATTGATTCTGAAATAAACGTTTGAATATTCACTTTGGGGTTTACAGTCAAATTATACAAAGTCATATAATTTAACTGTAAGAAAAGATACTTATTTAAAACCCCAAGGGTAGCAAGTAGATCCCGGTTTGCTAGAAGATAAAACCAAGACTCAAAGAGAGAGTCATCGAACGAGCAACGAAATTGGTATTGTGGGTAGGTACATAGCCACCAAGCAGGCCGCTCTTTTGTTTTTAAATTAAATTGTAATAGAAATGAAACAAATAACTTGAAACTTAAGTAAAATACACAATTTACTCTCCGCTTTTTCTTTAGTAAAGCGACGCGACGGTTGAACGGATACTGGAACTTGATAATAATATTACTTTAGGTGAACTGAAAGATTATGCAAGTTGTGTGGTGATATTTGTATACATGTATGAAAATCGCCTACTTATTAACTGCTGATAATAATAATAACGTGAGACACCTCACACACGGCCCTCCGAGTCCCAAACTAGGCCGCCGCCTGCCGACACAGATACAGTAACAGATACAGAAAAAAAATCATCTTGCTCATCACAAGTTATTTGTCCTGGGTGGGAATCGAACCCACGATCTCTGGCTCAGCAGTCAAGATCATTAACCACTAGACCAACAGGCTCGTCATTCTACGTATTAAATCTTGTTTCAGTAGAGATATAAAAGGATAGAGCCAGCGGGTGAGTTTAATTAATGCACTTACTGGCTTAATTAAAGTCACTTGCTGATGAGGCAATAAACTTTGATAATGTAAGGATATTATAGTAACAAGGTGGTACTTATGTATAAGTAGAAGTACTAATTAAACGATTCATTTTGTTCACTTTATTTATAGTTAATTTTCGTAAATATAAAAAAAACGGTGTATTTTGTAGAATTTAATCTAAAACTTATAACTCACGTATATTGCGGGCGGATAAATAACAAAACCGACTAAACTTAACAACATAAAATTATGTAGGGTTGTCTAAGGAATTCCAAATTAACATTGAAAGAAAAATATATATTTGTCGTCAGAGACAGTAGATTGCATCTTGATCCTTCACCGTTATATAATGTTGTTGGACATGGAAGCAAGAAATAATAAATAGCCAAGTTATTTATTAACTAAGTCAAAAAGTAGTAGGTAGACTTAACGAACGTGGGACAGTCCTAAACACTCGTCTAGAAACCTCTGAACTTTTAAACAATCCTTCTCATCAACTCGAGCGAACGTCATGTCAGACTCTGTCAAAATGGGCCAACTACACATTTCCGTTTTGTTTAATTGACGTCCCATATTAATGACGTATGTCATTCTCTATTATTTTTTTATATTTTTACTATTTTATATACCTGCCTTTCTTGGTTATATTTTTGATACAATGTAAAGGCAGTAAGGCCCTATTGCCGTACTGGGAATTTCCTAACCCAATAACGATATCGAGGTCTCACGATCACAAGCAATAAGCGCATTCTACGATATGCAGAGTCCACGTCCTTTAAACATTTCTTTTAAAACCATGGCTAAAACAAGATATCATAAAGGTATTCATAAACATCTCTAAATTGTTTTCTAATCTTTGAAAAGAATTAAAAGATAAATGTGAAATATAGGTTTGATATGAAAATGTTACTCAAACTGTTTGAATTTAAGAAACTTATTTTAATAAAGTTTCTTAAAACCTAAATGTTTCGGGTCAAAGACATCAAAAGCTTGTTAAAATGTTAATCAAAAGAGGAATAAGGCTGTTACGATACGCAATAATAAAGTTTGTGTGACGACCCTAAGTGTATAATAAGTAACTGAATACTGTACATTGTCGGTTTAATATTTAATAATTCATCCGAACAGTCTGTTCATTGGTGCGTCTAATATGTTGCGACGTGGACGCCTCACTGATAGCGGGGAGCCATAAGCGTACGGCCAGGTGGCGATACCATTTTTTTGCGGGTAATACATACTTATCACTAATGAAAGAGGTTTGAGTGATCCCTGGCGTACTTTTAGTATAACGAGTGCTCTGGATTCTATATCCCTATCTGCAAATGTGCTAACTATTTGTGCAAATAGCAGATTTGTGTCAGTTGATTGTATTTAAAAAATCTTCATGACACGGGAATAATTGCATAGCGTAAAACTTCCCTCTAAAAAACGTGACATTTTATCTTTGGTAGATAAGGTAACCAAAAGGAAAACCTCTTTGGTGAGTTTTTTAATGGTTTTACATTTCTTTCTTTCTCGCTTTCAGTGAAACCCTACAATGTGATCATCGGTCCGTAAAACATTGAATTTTTAGTAAAACGGTTCCTGCTCTCCAGATATTATTACAGCGTATTGTTGTAGAGAATTATGTTTGATCTGTATACAAGCAATATACGGCATTATACACTATATAAATATGTATCCTATTGTTGTAATAATTTTACATACATCGATGACTTTCATGATCATCATGTTATTGTATTGACGTTAATGACGTTTTTATAAGAAAGTTTGTGTGAAAAGGTTGTAGATATGTAATTATAACTACGAGTACATTGTGTGTTATTGTGATGTTGTTATTCGTCATCATCATCATTTTAGCCATAAGATGTCCACTGTGGAATATAGGGTTCCTTTATGGATTTCCAAGAGGCCTGCATCCACCTTCGACCTGCGATCATAACAAGATCGTATATCCACCTTGTTGATGGACGTCTTACACTGCTATTCCGATCGGTGTTCATTCTAGAACTGTTCGGCTCCATCAGCCATCTTTTTGCGTGCTATGTGCCGTTGAGATATTTGTGGTGCTGCTATTATTCGTCACTAGTAATGTCTGGGATATTAATGAGTGCCTTTTAACAACACGCAATTTTTAGTTATGGGTAACCGACACGTACTTAATGAAAGTTTCAGTAACTGAAGTGGCTATCTACGAAATAAATAAATTAAAATACAAGTGCATTTCTAGGTATATTCTATAACAAATATGCTTCCGTTATTCCAGTTTGCTGCTTGACATGTTACCAAAGCTTACGACTAGCGATGAATGTATTAAAAACCATGCGACAACACATTATGCATGTTTTATCGACGTGTTAACGTGATATTTAGTAAAAAAAATCGAAAAAAAAAATTACTATCATCGCTCGTTTGTAACAAATTGAATGTTGTCACATAATTCTTTGAAAGAATGCACTTTGGGAAATAAATCCTAACTAATCTTACTAATATTATAAACGCGAATGTTTGTGAGGACGGATGTTTGTTAATCTTTTTTTACGCGGGAGAGCCAGCATGCTTCGGCACGTATGGGCCGGCTCGACTCCGCTCGATACCGCTCACAGAAAACCGGCAGTGAAGCAATGCTTGCATTACATTTCGCCGCGTGAGTGATGTTACCGGAGGCCCTAACCCTTCCCTCCCCCCTATTCCCGTCCTTCCCCCCTCCCCTTCTTCTCGTAGTCCCACCTTAAAGGGCGGCAACGCACTTGTGACTCTCGAGTTACAAGTGCCCATGGGCGGCGGTAGTCGTTTACCATCAGGTGACCCGTCTGCTCGTTTGCCCTCTATAACATAAAAAAAAAATCTTTCACGCAAAAACGGATGAACGGATCTGGATGAAATTTGGCACAAAGATAGATTATTATTTATTTATCTCTTTATTGTACACCTTTTAAGTGAGATACAATCCAAAAACAATGTAAACATTCAGGTATATCAATTGGCGGTCTCATCGCTCACGGCGATCTCTTCCAAACCACCTTTATACGGATATTAACAAATATATAGTATAATATAGATTATAGTCTGGAATAGCATAATTATACATACTTTTTATGCCGGAAAAATTTACGGTTCCCGTGGGATACATTTTACCAAATTTCCACGCGAACGAAGTCGCGGGCAACAGCTAGTATTATATACGTGAAAATGAGTTTCTTTGTTTAATTGTTGCGGTTTTTCGTCGTAATAACTCAACCAATTATCATGGAATTTTCCATACGTATTATCAGGGGTACAGAAAAAGACATCGGGTACCTTTTATCAATTGATTAATTGATTGTCAAAATCTACATTATAAAATGCATACGTTTACGGAAAATTAATTACGTGATATGTGCCAAGGCTCCCCTCTCCCCCACGTCAGATTGGGTGACATTTAGTTCGCCCCCCCCCCCGGCGTTGGGCCCCGGGGGGCCTAAACGCCTCTCGTTATTAATGGACGCCGCCTAACTCACCTGATGGAAACTGATCATGACGAAGATGGTACACACCTATCCAAGAGAAACCTATTCACTCTACCCTTGAACGTTCCGGGATTATAATTGTCTGGAAATATAGACGCAGGGCAGGCAATGTGGTTTGAATTAAATTTTACACAAATTAGCAATAAATTTTTAAATTTTTTGGAATTTATTATTTTACGTTTTCTGCAGCAGTACAGCTTTCACTAGCTAAACGCAATTCATGTAACCAAGCATAATATAACTGAATAAAACAAATTCTCTGATGTAGTTCTAACTAGTGAATATCTCAAATCAAAACACAAGGACATAAATATTTCTTAAACAAACATTTTGGCAAAGATTTGAATACAAAGTCGTCGTTTGCGAAACTTTTTGTTATTCTCTTTGTTCGCGATAAGGCGCATCACCCAAAAAGCTTTTCTGTGTCATTTGAGATGGAAAAAAACATGTAAAATAAAATATTCTCAGCCCGACGGTGATGCATCCGACGACATTTTTCAAAATTGAAACAAAAAACTTAGCAGAAATTAAGGTTAAAATAAATGCCGTCTTGTCGCTGTTATCTGAGGGGAACCGCCTTTTGTAAATTGGTTAGTCAGTTTACTTATTATTTACGTATAATAATGTAATATCGTTACTAACATTTATTTCTAGATTATAATTGTTATTGTTATAATCAATGCAAAAAGATAATTCAAAATGATAGTCCCGCCACTATTCAAATAAGGTTCCAATTTCAAAAATAAACGTGATTGTTTCAAGCTATTCACGTATAGCTAAAAAGAACGAGAGGGTTCAGCAGTCCCCATGTGCGAGAAGGATAGGCGAAGCTATGATGGACGTGCCGCGTCCACTGCTGGGACACAGATCGTAGCTCACGACGCGCCGCATACTTTCTCATCGGCGTATACCAAAATAAACTTTAACTTTTTATGCGTTCCTGGTATATTTAGATGATATTGTCGCTGCGTTTTCCAGTTTAAAAAAAGTGTTAAGTGGATGATTTATATTAAGTGTGGTTTGTTATGGTCGTCTTCCGGCGTAATTATTTACTAAGAGAGTGTAGGACGGTGGCGGCTTGAAACGTGTGACCTCTTATGATGAAACACTGACAGAATAATTGATTAATTCAGGATAGACTTTGCCTTTGTCGGTTGAATAAAAGAGCTATGTGAGAAGACTCATGATGAAGACTCTTTGATGTACTATTTACACAAAGACAACGCTTTAGAACGAAACTTTCAATAGAATGTTGTGTTAACATCACTAAGGTACCAGGCAAGTATGTGGCTTATGTAAGGTACAAACAATTGCAAAACCCGGAGTATAAAGAGGTAAGTTTTATTCAGGATTTTAGATAGTAGCCATTTAAGGAAAACATGTTAATTCTGTACTTAAAATTCCTTTAAAACAGCACTGTACAGAACCATTTTGGTATAAAGAGTGATTGATTCCTTCCACAAAGACGAGTGGCGTGATGATAAAAAGTAGATTTACCTACACATTACCAACAATAACTCAGAGCACAAACTGTACGGTGGCATAAAATTAAGCATGCAAACAAAGTTGTCCTGTTGTCCCTTGAAGATCGTGCATTCTATACCCTTACCTACAGAGTTCTAGCAATTCTTCTTACCAATAGCAAAAACAACAGTTCTACACTAGTAATAGCAACATACAACTTGCAATTCGTGTGTGTGTCGTAGTAGAGGACTTCTGTAAAGCGAAGGTCTTTCCTGCAACTCGAGGAGAATTCTAATATGCCCTAATTCATTCAATACTTGTTTATATTTCCTAGCATCTTGAGAAAACATCGTTTAGCAGTTAGCACCTTATTACATAAATTATAAGCATTCATTGAACTAGACAATGTAACGACGCTGATTAATTACGCACGAATGCACAAACGCATACATAATGCATTGTGAAGCGCGAATGCTTTTTAAGTCTTAGTAAATTCCTAGTTTTTCACAGGAAACTGTCGAAGAATATGTATGTGTGCATTCTTTCAATTAGCCTCAGTACATGTAGTATAGGTATATCCTAACGAGCAAAAAATATCGAAGTTCTAAGTGCATGTTCAAGAGAGGTCAAGAGAACATCCCCGGTCAAACCTGACGAGGCATGAATAGAAAGACTCCTCCATACGACAGGAATAGACAACGCAAGAAAATAGGACACAGCAAATTTTTTGGTCGAAAGGTCGAAAACGTATTGCAACAGGCTTCACGATTGACTTAGTCTGACCGACTACTACTACTGACAACTTGATTTTGATTTGATTTAAAAGAAGAAAAATAAAACAAAACTAAGAGTCGCAAAACAAAATTAAGGTCGCATAGCAGATGTTGTAGCAACTTATGCTTGGAGTTTAGGAAATAAAATCCTCAACGAGGTAATGTGACAAAAACTAAAGGTTGAACTGACACGCAAGTTTAAATGGCTATGAGCTGACCACATCTGCCGAAAGGCGAATAGACGAGTCCTAGAGCGGAGACTGCGAATTGATAAACGTAAGGTAGAAGTATCCGTAGCCATAAGGATCAACGACCTTCAAAAGGTAGCCCGGATGGATTACATGGAGGTGGAGGACCGGATGCTATTGTGCAGATTAGAAGAATAAATAATTGAATGATTCATTAGAATATTGTTGTAATTATTTTAGGGAGAAGGATCAATAAAACTCTTTGAGGAGTGAGTGACATCGCTGGTGTTGAAGTGTTAAAAATATACAAATAATAGTTTATTTGTGTTAAAATATGAAAAACATAATCAGCCTACTGATACACTGCTATGATCCAGTTGCACCTCCACTTGTTTCACATTCTACCAAAATTAAGCAGAATAGTAAACATTTAGACATCATAAAATACAAGACAAATTATACGAAATTGACACAATTTTCATTAATAAAATGGGTGTTTAATTATAGGCGCTACTAGCAGCTAAATGATGTTTGATAGCTTGACATGTTGTATTTTATTCTAGAAAATTCACATAATTCTATTATGCTATCATAAAAACCGGGCAAGTGTGTCACGGGCAAAGTATAAAATAGAGTACAGTGTGCAGGTGTGCTTGGAACCACTGGCACTTATTGACAACCCTAGTCAACCAACAAATCGAAAAAGAAATAAAAATTGCAGTTGAGGATTCTGTTACATGTTTTACTTACTGCAACTCTCGTCTTTTGAGAATCGATTTTGATCTTTTAAAATATGACATTGATTTTATATAATGAACGAACAGAATAAAAATGAATGAACATGGGTTTCATATAACAACATCTATTTATAAAATTTGTATCTGAAGACTTTCGGATGGTTGGAAGGTATAAACAAATCTATGTGTACATAACCGAAAATTCACTAAAACAAATTATTGTTATGACACATTAAGGTCAAAACAATAACCCACTTTCTTTTGTAAAGACCCAAAAAATATATGATGTTCCTCATCAAATCGTGACAAAAGTTTAGTAAAAAATATGTATAATTAATAGAGCTTATTGGCTGGTCCTACAGTAATGTTAAGTACTAAGTAAACTATGTTCGATACCAAAAATTACTCGGATATCACCTAGCCAAGCAAATTGCCCGCGGCATTTATCACATTCATCAACAATAACCATTTGATACAGTTAGAGCTGCTACGCGGGCAAATTTACTAACTATTACTTTAAATGCAACAACTTGCAACTCGTGTTTTTGTATCTAAGTTAAGTGCTTTTAGTTTGTCCACAGACATGTTGATTGCAGAACCTTAATATGCCTATCTTGACATTTAGTAACGATAACGAAATGGAACAATCGTTTATAAAATGGTCATATGATCGTCCATTGACTTGTTCAGACAGTCATTATTGTCATAACGACATTTAACTGGGTGCACAATAGCGAAAATGTCGAGAACTACTTTATTATTATTTTAAAAAACAAATGTGTTTGAAAATAATTATTAATAAAGAAATAAATATTTATTTGGAAAATTTTATTGATCCTTTTTTTACACACATATTTTTTTAATATTTTACAATATAACGACTATTCTCCGTTAAATAAAAAGTTTGTCTGTTTCTGTTGTTTGCTAATTATAAGCAGAAACATTATTCTTTTTATAGTTTATAAATCTCTGGACACACTGGACAGATTTACGTGAGTCGTTATTCATAAAACTTACTTTATGGTATGTTGCATATTAAAAAAACTAATATAGGTACATATTTATCATATTTAAAATACCAATATCATAATTTAGCTATTTACAAGGTTATTCTTCAAATTTAACAACTTTAAAAAAAACAATATAAAACAATAAAAAAATTAAAATATCCATAAATACGCGTAAGTAGGACGACACGTAGCCATTACCCAAGATTCGTTTCCTAATCGTCTAGCACGTCATTACATTTAAACTTTTCACACAAACATTACTCTCTTTTCGAGGGCTTTTAGAATATCATCGCGTCGTAGTGCGAACTATTTACGATTGAATGAGTTGCACATCCTTTATCGATCATTTACGTAACGACTTGGAACCGATATATAGTGCAGAGGGTAGACCACACTTAGCTGACTACAATAAGATTATTAAAACCTTATGTTTAAAAATAGGGAAATAGGGTTAAATAATAAGGCAAGAAATAAATAAATATTTTCTTGTGGGTTTGTTGTAATGGAACTACTTCCATTACAACAAACCCACAAGAAAATTATTGACTAAATAATCAAAGGGTATCTTTCTTTCTTTTTGAATTTTAACTACACCAGCGATCCTTTCTACAAAAGATTGCAATTGGACAATATTATAGAATTGCTGTTTCTGTACGCTAGTGACTAGGGTCACCAAGAACTTGGTGGGAGATCATCATAAGGTTGGCAAAGCAGAAGTGAGACTACTAGCGTTGTGTGTGTTTATAGGCATATATATTGTGTATTATATCTTCTATAATCATCGGTTAATGATAATGGTTTGAAGAATTTGATTAGTCTGACACGTAATAAATATTTCAGGTCAGCCAAAATAGTAAATGGTTCCTATAAACACCGGGAATACCAGATGCCCATCCGATTTCAAGGAGCTTTAGCCACCAGCACAAAAACAATAACTCTAAGCCATCTAAGCAGTGGCGTATGACTACGATCTTATGACGGGTGAAGAGTCTGCTCCAGTTTCGCAGCTCCATCGGAAATCTGTTGCATACATAATGTACGCTAATATAATGAAGCTATAGAGTTTTTTCGCTGAACGCGTTTATCACTGAAAGAAAGAGTTGTATTTCAAAAATTCTTTTTGCATTTGATAGCCCACTTCTTAAAGCAGGTTATAGAGTATGTAACATACTAATATGTACTAAAAAATACTAGTACTAAATTAAATACTAGTAATATGTTACCCATGTTATTAGGATATTTAAAAAAAAAAATATGAAAAAAAAAACATGACGCTACGACCCTAAGGAGCGGAGCGGCGTAGTGACCATAAACGCGACTGAATCTTAGAAGAACTGTAAATTTATTACAGTAGAAAAAAAAGTAGTAATAAAGTACTAAATTTATATATAATATATTTATACGTGCATTAACGCGATCGACCTTTGTATTGCCTGACGTTTCGACCAGGTTACGCTGGCCGTGATAACACGCTGACTGGCTCAGTGGTGGGTGGCTGGATCTATTGATCACGTTTATTCCCGTATAAATAATTATATATCATGGAACGCGACAGTTTATATGTTGGTATATACATATATTATTTGAACAGTAGCGTGTCTTATAAAAGTGTTACGCTATATGTCACGTTTAGTTTATCTTCTTCAGAGTAGGCGTAATGTGTAATGAGTACGAGTAGATCGCATTTATGTCAAACCTACCCACAAGGTTTGTTGTGAAACCATAAAACACTAAGATATCAAGCGGTGATAATATTCTTAATGAGACAGATGAATTATGAGTGAAAAATCACAAACATCGGGTCAAAGAATCTTCCACGTGGGTGGAAATCACTAGATTTACATCGTTACATATGTTTCCAATAATTTACCTCCATTTGCTAAATTGTCCGTTTGAAGTATTATAAACTAAAACTTGATAATTTTGAAATAAAGGTCATTTATATTACTTAAAGAACATAAGCGCTAAAGAATGGTAGATACTTGTTTTGTGGGGGACTTGGATACTCCCCGAGTTAGTTACCCCGCTGAGGAACCGTTACTCTGATGATCATACCAATATTCGTCTTTTAAAGGACACCCACATAACGCAATTTACGATAGCAGTAATAAAAAAATGTACTCAAACCTTAGGTACTCTACCTTATAATATTTCGTACAGATGTTTAAAAACGTAAAATTATTATAAGTTTTCGAACTTAAGATTATATTATTATAACGGACGTGCATACTTTTCATACACATTGCTAAGCATTAATAAATGTAAACAATTATTTTTGTCGCTATACCTTTGGCAATATAAAGACCTGGTTGGGTTTATATAATATTTTTTTTACAAACAAGTATTAGGTACATCAATCATTTTACATTAGGTAATCCAATCAATGGGTATCTGGGTATAAACATTTCATACATCATCTATCACGACGATTCAATAGTATCTTAGTCAGGAAACGAGACGTGATGACGTCTATAGTATAATATCACGAAATCGCTACACTTCAGATAAAATAGCCCATAAATAAACAAATTGTTAGCTGAGTCACAGAGACTGACCTCCGCCACAAAGACATTGCCCAGATGATACGATGTCGACATCGCTGTATATAATGCAATTAGTATTGACTCAACTAGGGTTGACGATAAACTATTAGGCATGCTCCACACTACGACGCTCCCTTGGTCAAATATTTATGCATGCCTCCCCGGGTGATAATAAGAGCGTCTTTTGTAATTTAATAGAGCAATAATAACCAAAAAAACGTTTTTTTTATAAGATTAGGGAACAAATATTCCATTGGCCGTTTGATGGCTTTCATTGTCGCAGAAACGATCGGAGCAGCAGCGTAGTGAATGGAGGACAAAACAGACGTTTGCACCATCTCCCTTCTTTAAGTTTCCTATCTACTCTGTTCTGCTGCCTTCGCCTCCATAGAAACACATTCTTAGTCAGTTTTTGCATGAAAATAAGGAGTGTAGTTTTAGATAATCTCTACAAAACGAAGATCATAATAAGTATTCAGTCAACTTTGATTCAAAAATTATTGTATAGATTCTGCTGTATTTTCAATAATATTTATCAAATTAAAAAGAAAATCTTTTTAAAAAAAAAATTAATTTACCTTCGTTACCGATTCGTAGATTACATTATTCGACTTAATCCTCTAATCCGTTAATTATTAATTATACGACCGAGCACTTTTTAGGGTTCCGTTCCTCAAAAGGAAAAAAAGGTACTTTTAGAGGATCACTTTGCTGTCCGTCTGTCTGTTTTTCGGTCTTTCTGTTTGTCTGTCTGTCTGCCTGTCAAGACCCTTTTTCTCAGGAACCATCATTTTCTCAAGATTCATCATGGACGCATCAAGTTGAAATTAATACCAAATAGTTATGTTTACGGTCCCTTAAAGCTGTAAAAAATCAAGACTCCAAGTCAACGAAATCAAAAGATAGATAGGATATTTAAGCCTAGGATTTGACTAAATTTGAACATTTCGCAGGTAAATCAAAAGCTATAGGGTACTTCCTATTGACCTAGAATCAAGAAATTTGGTCTCACAGCACAAAAAAAGGAAAAATATCCGAAAGTTGTTAATTTGTTATTATATCACGTAAAAAATAGTATTTGTGATCACAAACTTATATTTTGCGGTTGGAACATTGACTTTGGCGTACATCGATGTATAGGAATAGTATTTTTAGACCCACAAAGATAAATTTGTCTTTCGGAAAAAACGGGCATAAACTTTCGAGAATTGATTTTGATTTCCGAGATGGACGTACTCTGTACATACAAGTTTGTTCGCTTACGGAACCAGTCCGTGAGTCAGACTCGCACTTGTCCTTGTTGTTTGTCATTTAAATCAACACTGGCTTCAGAAATTTAAGGCAAAAAGCACGACATTATTATTTATGGTCAAGTGGTCAACGTTTTAACTAATAATGTAAAGCGATATTTTTTGTTTATTCCAAATAAGAATATTGGTACATATATGGTTTAATATATGGGTCCGTTTTGGCAAGTAAAGCGTCAGATAAAGTAATCGCGATGCAGTGCGGACAAAGGCTTTCCTTCAATTTCTTCTCGAAACCTTAAAATAGTATGCTTTTAAGAAGTAGTCTCATATATAAGAATTAATTGCGCCTAAATTGGGTAATTAATTAGGGTAAAGTGTCACACACTATTTCAAGTTTATTAAAGTAAATCTTGGAATCTGAAACCCAGATTTCGTTTTGGTTTCATTAGCGGGGTCAATGCGCACTTATCCACTTCTAAGTACAACTTTTTCTTGCAAGCGGTTGGTTAAAGGGAAAATGTTATATGCAATATTAGTAATGTTATTGGAATTTCCTAAAACGGTTAGGCACTAGTAAGTAAGTGTGCGTGTAAGTGAATCAGATACTATGAGATGTTTAACTTTTATTGTGTTGTGTTCGCGGCGGGCGGTAGGCGCCACGGCCTGTGCGGGGGGTTTCATTCCTCGCCCGATATCTAAACCCACAAATATCATATTTTTATTCGTTGCCTATCTAATCTCATGTCGTAAATCTCAACATTTTGTTTATCAGACAAGTTTTTTTTAATTGTCATATCAATTTTTATTAACTTTCTCTTTCAAATACTTTTTCGTAATATTTTTGCCTGATTATTTTTATTTCGCGCGTTGTCATATGTTGTGTTTAGACAACTGCAAAATGAAACAATGCGATCTGACGTAGACTAGGATAACATGAGAGTTATAGAGTGTTATTATAGGAGACGTAAATGTTTAATATCTATGTATGTTATAGGTAATAATATGCGAAAAAATGTAAAATATCCGAAAAGATCATTTTGTATTTTGACGAAAGTGTAAATGTAATGTAATAACATAATAAGCTCCAGCTTTAGTTCTGTCATTTTCTAATTGTTTAAATATTATTTTTACAAAAGCGTGGTATTGTAAGCAGTGTAATGTAGTGTTGTGTTTATTATTCCTGGCTTTGGTCGTTAGAGATGATAATCACTCACAGATCAGCTATTTATTATTCAAATTCTACAATAATATAATCTCAAATTCTTTTACATGCTTTTGTTTTTTGTTTAAATGTAATAAGGTTTTCAGCATCGGCAGCGTAGATTACATTAACCATAGTTTTCTGGCAAGACGGGTGAACAGCTGCGTGGTTAAAAGAAAACTTGCAATTAAGCAGAAAGTCTTGATTTTTAAGAATACTTATGCCGTACGTATCCGCTTGTTAATAAAAAAAAACGAGAATTTACGTAAAAAGGACTACAAAAAATATAATATAGGTAGTTAGGTATATATATCTCAAAGCCGTTGGACATTTTATTTCGATGAAACTGACACTTGTCTCATTTAAACAAAAAATAATGTAAAATAATCATTGATTTTTAAACAACTGCTTCAAAGCAAATTATTATCAAGCACAGGAGATAAATTTTAAAAGATATTGAACTACCAGGCGTGCATAAAATATTAAGAGAATACTGTACAAATTTCATTCAGAAAATAAAGATAAAGATTATGAGCTAATATCTCAAATCGTTAGCACTATTAACGTCGCTAGTTCCGTCCGCATTATAATAACATATAAATCAAGATACAACGTACGGACGGACAACCCATCTAAAATTATTATTAAACTCGACTGTGTAAGTATACAATCTTTATTAGAGATTTTTTCTCGAGGGGTGTACATAATGAAAACAAATGACAGAGACCCACGCGCGCGCCATAAAAAATTCAATTCATGGATGCACGAAAATAGTAGCACAGTATTGAATTTAATATCTGAGAGCATTTCAGGGTTTTTTTCGACGCAGCGACGCGCCGGTTAGGAACGTGAAATATGACTGTTTGGAATCGAATTTAAATATTTTAGCATCAGCTGTTTTTAATACATCGAATTTGGTGTTTAATTTAGGGGAAGTTTATTTTTGGCATGTACTTATATATTTTTTTTAAAACTGATATGAGTGTGAGATAATATTGATTGACTCAATTCTTCTGAAAGTGTAGTTCAGAATCTTAAGTTCCAAGGTACAAAAAATATTAGCATTAAAGTAATGCAGATTAGATTAATGCATGCAGAGTTACTCAAATGTTGTCGTTTCTATATCTCTGAACACAGATCCCAGTAGAAATCTAAAAAGGCTGGCTCACTTAGCTACTATGCAGTAGCAAAACTAGGCTGGCTAAGGAGTAACACCCGCGTCCGGTTTGATGTCCCGCCACTCACACACGTTAAGGCAACGTAATGTTAAAGTGTAATCACAACCACAGCATCCGCAAAAAAACTACGTTCGATAGCAATCTTGTAAAAAAAATGATCAGGCACACATTAGGTTGCGTGTGCGACCTTTAGGTATATAGATATACCTAACTAAGCACATTGGCTGATAAAAAGCTAATTTATTAGGTGCTAGAGTCTCTATTTAGAGTCAAGAATTAGCTAGAGTCTCGTTTATTAATTTCAAGAAAAAATATATTTTTCTTACAAGTCAGCAAACAAACATATGGCCCTTCTAATAATTTGTTTTCAATATATCTACTCTCAACACGGGTGTCAGTTGCGCGTTGCCAAAAAGAACCCTCTCAGATATTCGCTGTGTCCTACTTCCTACTATTACCTACTATACTGCAAATGAATTTAATGCATGTCAATTTAATGATGAAAAATTTAGTATACTATTCTTGAGTTACTTCCACTCACGCCTGAATCCCCGAAGTGGTAGACAGAGGCGTATTACACGTCCACGTGTTGCCAACTACAATTTAGTCCCACTGACGTAAATACAGGCAAGCCTATTGCCATCAACGCACTTTGGAAATTAAAGATAAGGAAATTTCCAATACATAATATTGAAAGGGTAGAAGGGAAGGAAGTTTTATGTAATACAGATATAAAATGTCTAATGTCATTTAATATCGATCGGAAGAAATAATTCAGCCAAAAACGGCAGCATCCTGACACACAAAGCTTGTGTTTATCGTTTACCAGTAGCAAAAGTACCAGGGCCTCATAGATGTAAAGTGGGTATAATTTACAACCTCTGCTAATGGAAGAAGCACATTAAGTGGCTCTTTAACCGTTTACGTATTAATAGACTAGCACGGGAGCCAGGTGTTGCTTGGAGGGTAATTGCTTATGCTATTAAGCATAAACAACTACCCTCCGGATCGTTAGAGGGATGGGATATTTTTAAAAGGGAGAGCTGGCCCTTTGGTATGGATGCTGTGTTTTAACCAACTGATGTCATGGCGCCACAGTTATCGTTCCCTAGTGAGTCAGTTTCTATACAAACCAACTCTTAACCATATATATATTACAACAAAAATTTAATGCCTGTTTTGAGTTCTCTATCAAACAAATTAATTTGTTGTAAAACATCCTAAAATTAAAAAGCCAACTTAAAAATATCTAATATCTCTAGAAAGATCATGCAATGCCATTAGTGTAACTCTTTGACTGGAGGGTTAGACATTTTTATTTTTGATGGGGTCACCCTCGAACTATTTCATAATAATTAGTAGCAACAGAAAAGTTAAGTTAAAATATCTATTACGTAATATAAATTGCACGCACAAACACAAACCAGTTAAATTAAGAATCTCCCTCCAAGTTTTAAACTTATTTAAAAAGGCAAAGCATAAAGAGGACTGTTTAGTACAACCTTATTAAACATAAAACATATAAAAAAAAACTACACCAATTTATTCAAAATACAGTAAAACGGCGGAACCAATACATTATATTACTATTCGTCTTTATTGTCACTTTCCATCAGGTGAGTTGGAAAACAAACGCCTTGCCATTTCTCATTAAAAAAAATCCTACATTCTACAACCCTTCAAATTATTTCCCAAAAACAAATTAAAAAGCATAAAACACGATTCACCTCACTTAACCCTTTCGTTGCGTCACAATAAAATTACTTTTGTGCTTTAACCCTCCGCCCACCCTGTGGGAGTAAAACGCATTTGGTTGCAAAACGACCCCCAAGTATTTGAATTATGATAGATTGGTGAGAAATGACAAGAATTATTTTGGTTGTTATTCTTGTATCTAATCATAATATACGTACGTATTAACATAATTATTTGATGGGTAGGTTTTTGCTCTTTTAATATAAATTTTAAATTATGTACTGATGTAAATAAATTATGGCGAATATAAAGTTTTTCTATGAAGTAGGAAAGCAAATTATTTAACAGAACATATACTACCACCATGCGAATGACTGCGGTTTAACAGCATTACATAGTGCATGCATGCACAATGCACATGTTGGCATTCTCTTGGAGAGTATGATAGGCAACGCTCCATGTGGAGCGATATACGATTTGTATAAGGGCATCTGTCAATGGTGACCACCTACAGACATTTGGGAGGCTGTCTAGACTTTCATGGGATCAACATTGTAGCATTAGGTACGGTATAAACCAATTTATTTTAATTATAGAAGTACCCAAAGTTAGTTACGAAAAGAACTGCGAACAGAAGATACTATGCAATTTCCCAGGATTGATTTTGTAGAAATTCATTAGGTAATGATTAAAATACTAACAGACACAATAGTCAAGAATATCCATAAAAAACTTTGACATCTGTTATAAATTTTTGTCTCTACAATCATACAGAAATTAAATAATAGTTTTTAATGAACAAGAATGAAGTTATATATGTATATTATTCATATTAGCGATTTATGCTAATTTATTTTGTATCCCATTTTTAATAGGCACTTGCAAAATTACCAAGTCTAATGAGAACAGAGATCAATTTCTAAACCTAGTAGATTGCAAATTTTAAAAATTTATATGTAGGTACTTATAGATCTATTTTAAAAATGAAAACTGCTTTAAACGATTACGTGCAAAAAAAAGTAAGCAGACCCACCCAATACACGTGGATTGATCATCTTCAATAATATTGAAAGTCATGGGCTACCAAGGCGTCAATTATGCTGCTACGATACAGTGAGCAGGTGAAGAAAAAAGCGGTGTTCAGTTTCTTTAGACCTTCAGTCTGCTGCGTTACATTAAATATTATCAGTAATCAAGTACATGCTAGGAAACCACTTATTCTTTTTAAAATACGCATCATCCCGTTATGCACCTGTACGCTCATAGATAATGTTTTTTCTATGAGGAAGCCCATGGCAAAAGCAATATCCGCTTACAGTAATTTGGAGAGCCCTTGAGATGAGAGCGATCAACCTCCCGCGGGATATGTCCAATGTCTTTTCATTTAGGGTTGTCACGGTGACCTTTTTGAAAACCTTTGAGCTCCTAAGTTTTAGGGTCCTAAAACTTTTTCAGTTCTAATCGAAGACAGTTAGAGTGATTTAATTTAATATATAAGTCAAAAAGTAAAATAAAATGATATCAATTATAAAGTTGTGAATCATGCTTTTAGTTATAAACAATAATTCCATAAAAACCTTCGTGAGTGGTATTCATATTAATTAAGGATATACGGTTCCAGACAGGACTGGTTTCCCTGCCACCAATTTATCTGTCGCAATGAGCACCGGGATGCATTTAGGTCGGGCATTCCCGAAATATACACGTGAGTAAAACCGTATACTTATCCATAATTAATATTAATAATATGTTCATTTTTTTCAACTCTCTCTTGTATATGAAAAATAACCATTGTTTTCTAAATATTATCATCAAAACGTACTATATTACTATGAATAAATGTAGATTTCATGTATGAGGCAGCCCTACAGACAAGAGAACCGGCGACACACAGTGCTCCGCTCTAAACGCACTCCCTGTATGTTTTGACTCTGCTGTTTCCCGCGCATAAATCACAAGCCTAATGTATCGAAATGACGCATCACGGTACGGACACTGGTGTGGTATCCTCCTTATTTGCAAGACCAATTAAAATCTGCTCTATTGGTACTACCTTAAAGATTGAATTCCAATAAAAGTTCAGAGAACAACTTTGAAATGTGTTGGTGCCATTGCAATATATGTCATAAAATGTTGTGTATTAAAGTTGTTATTTCTTTACACTAAAGTAAAAAGCACGCTGTTATAAAGCGGGAGAGTGTAACCACAGTGCGAAAATTGAAGTTTGCAGTACCAACATTTTTTTTTATGCATAGGAAATAAGGTTTGAAATACAATGAAAAATACTTTTGCGAATGGTAAAAATAATATTGTTAATATGTAATCCACATGAAAGCTTTCGGATTAGTGTTTGATGACATCATTATTTTCCAAATGACGATCGTGTAGCGATCCTCTCTGCCCTAGGGGATCCGAGGGTGGAAAAATTCGTAGTGATTTATTATTTGTACGTCACTTGCCGAGTACTTTTTTAAAAGAAAATAGAATAAACCTAACATAATATATCAGATTTCTGACCTTTGTTTTGGCAGTTGAATAAAACCCATAGTTACTTTTGAACACATAAAAGGTTGGTTAGAATCAGTTCAGTTCTCTTTGATACACACACAGTGATGCATTGTAAAATCAAAACAACTTTCAGGTCAAGTCAACTTAAATCTTCCCTATCGTTGACTAAGGTGATGTGTGGTGTTATGATCAGAATGCAGAATTTTCAATGAGACCGTCTTCGACTTCGGCATCCTAAAATACGAACTTTTATTTCTCTTTTTACCCTCCTCAGCTCAATTGCACCCACCTAAACATCTACGAGTATATTATGCATGTGTTTCTATGCTTATAAATATGTGTGCTTGTAGTTTTTTAGGGTATTTTATAAATTAATTTAATTTTTTATAATAATAACGAAATCTATTCATATGCACAGTATGACAGTATTGTTTAGATACAACTTTATTTTAAATAAACTCGGCAAATGAGACAAGAGCAATCTCTTGTCTCATTTTCTACCACATTTAATGGTGAAAATGAGTTAGGCATTAAGTCATTTCAAACTTTATGCTCCTTTAAGTTTTAAGAGAATAAACAAACAATTACAATTTTATTATCTTGTAATTGTTTGTTCCATTTTAGGTTCATTATTTTCCCAACGTTACAATACAATAACAAAATAGACTCAATGCAGTCGAATTATTCGAGAATAATTGTCTTAAATCCTTAAAATCGCATGGGACGTGCCAACCCTAATATTTTCAATTTCTATTACAGTAATATGGACCCTATTGCAATAGAGATAACTGCGTTGGCAGTGGTACGAATATCGTGGTTTATACGTTAGGATCCCTTGTTTCAATTTTCCAGATCAGCGGACCCTGTCGAGTCGAGATTGGGATTGGGTGTAAGAGCAAAGCGCACATGTTACTGTGATGTTCACTTTTCATATCCAACGCGCTGTTAATTATCCTATGGAGAATTGACGTGTCTATTTTATTTGTAAGTGGGGGGAAATTAATGGGATTTTAAATTATGAGCATAATTCGAAAAAAAAAAAACATCTATAAAATAATCAACTCGGCGGTTGACGCCTATCTTATACTTAACTACACAATGTTGCTTCAGGAAAGCAAAAAATGTAATGTAATATGTTATAAGTATGTATACATACATACATTTTGGTTCATAAGCTACATTAAGACTTAGTTACATTCGTCTGCATTGTGGGAGAATAACTTAATTTTGGTGTGAGAGCTTGATAGGATTTCAGAATTAATAATTAATTTAATTTAACTGTTTTTTGAAAATGCAATAATTTGCAAGTGTTAGTGTTACTGACGTTCAGATTATATGTCGAAACACTAAATCAAACTAAAGAATATTGGTTAAAAACAACGAGATAAACGTATTTATTGATAGAAGCGTTCACCAAAAAAATTTTTTTACTCATAGAATAAAGCTCATTTTATTTAATGAATAACTCCCAATAATTTTTGACTAATTCATCTACATTAAAAAAAGCATATCGCTCTTTTTGGAAGATAAAATAGAATGGAATATATGTATGTATATAGAATTAATAGACTTTATGTTAGACAATGACCGAACTTTACGACAGTACAAAATATAAATACGCTTTTGTATCATACACAAAACCGTACACAAAATTGGCGATGCTCTTACATTTATTATTCACAAACAAACATTTTCTAGCTACGTCAATACCCACTGGTACATTATCGTCACCCGTGGGGCGCGGCTAATCTCGCGCTATCTCCAGAGACTCGTAACACGAGACCCAACGACAAATAGATACATTTGTACTCTACAATATGTTGGGACAACCCTAGTGTGCAAGCAAGTATTCTCTGTTTACCGTTGTCCCTTTATTATGGAACAAATAAACTGTGTCAGCGGGTAGGTGGCAAGCACTTCACAAACCGTTATTATCTATGACTACCCAAGAACTGATACTGAAAGTAGATCTAGAATAGAAACGGGGTTGTCTTCAAATCTCCCCTTTCTCTTTCGTTAAAAATATTAAATTTTAAAGGAAAGTAAAATTGTAAATCCGTTTTATTTTTGTTGCTTTCAATTTTTAACCGACTTCAAAAAAGGAGGGAGGGAGGGAGGGAAGTTACCTCGGAACTTTCGACTGGGTGAACCGATTTTGACGATTCTATTTTTATTTGAAAGCTGGTGTTTCCCGTGTAGTCCCATTTCAATTTGGTCCAGTTCTGACAATGGCATCCATGAGAAAACCATATATAAGTTTTTTATGGAATAGTTTTTTTTGTTGAAGTCGGTTTTTTTTTTAAAGAATTTAAGAATTAAACACAATTTAATTGCGCAATAGAAAATCGATTGAGAAAAAGCACGAATAATCGGTTAAGCAATAAATAAAAATAAAAATAATGATATTGAAAAATGATATTAAAGTGACATTTATAGGTACGCGAGTCTGGCAGATATATGCGCAGAGCTGAATTTCTTGGAAGATCCGGAAAACTATCAACCAGGGAGACCTATGTAAGTTTTCATTACTTCAGTTTGATTGAGGCATTGAATGAATAGTCTTCATAATTATAAATACGACCAGGTTGCAAATTATGTATAACGAATAATATTTAAACCACTATCAATTTCTAAGCCTGTATTCCACGCCACAAGTCTCAAATATCTCTCAAAAATAATATCACTTACCTTGTCAGCTATCGTGCGATCTCTCTCGCTTATCAGCGATCACGCTTTTTAAATAAAGTGTGCATCGTGCAGCTATGGCTCACATTTCAGCCAACACTTACCTGGAAAGATACAAACAAATGCGTTATGTATTGAAAAAACATAATTTATGTATTATTAATATCATTATTGCGAAATATTTTAACCTTGGATGTTAGATTTATTTTTCTTTCAACAACGTTGGCAAACAAGCGCACAACAAACCAGATGTTAAACTGTTACCGGTGCTTGTAAACAGAACACCAGTTTTGATTCTTGTGAGATACTTCCTCAGTCAGGCGACTCTATTGCAGCAGAAATCTGTTGGGTTCAAAGCCATCACGGAGCCAGTAAACGTATCCGTTAGACGGCACTAGGATCGTTCCGTATTACGTAAGCATCAAGATGCCAAAAGTGGAAGTACCTTCAGGAATATAAATGCGTGTTTATAAATAAACATAAAAAATATACAAACTTAATAATATAAAAAAAAACAGTCAGTCGTAGGACTGCACGTCAGAAGTGAAAACATAACTTCACAATGTATTTGCATATACATACACACACACATCTGTATATATAAAATTTGGTTAAAAATAAAAAGTAGTTAATAACATATCTAAATGAATACAAAGAGTCCACTGGAAGTTCTGCGCTCCTGGCCGCTCATAAATAATTGAATTTCGAATGTTACACTTTTTTAAATATAAGAAACTCGGCTGCGTCTTAAGAATTTTCGATCAGGTCACGTGTCCTGACGCGATGTCCTGATGCGAGTTTAACATTTTTTACCCATCCTAAAAAGTGCACAACGCCGCTAAAGAAGTTGTCACTTCAAAAATTATATTAGACTTGCACATCCAAAAATATTCTACTAGGAGCTTAAAACAAGTAAGTGGTTTCGTTATCGTAACTACATGTAGGTAAACATGTCTCGATTTCATTCGTAAAGCAATAGAAACAGACAATCAACGCTTTATAATATCTAAACGATTCATATGTTTACTGCTACCCTAGTACCTAACAAGCTAATTTAATATGCCTTATAAATAAGACGCTTACAGTAATTGTCTCCGGTTATGTTACACGGCTACTATAATAAACACATAGTTTTATGACCCGGTGCATGTGGAGAGGCTGCATTCTAATGTGTCTGAATTTTTATCTTATCTGAGAAATACACAATTTTCTACTCATATCTTTTAAGCATTAATTTTAACGAGTTGCTTGTGGTGACGTTAAACACTTAAAAACGTTAATATTTCGAATACTTTAGATATATGTAGATATTAAAAATCTCACCTATCCATAATACCACAATGTAAAAATCTGTTTAATTTACGCGAGAAAATTTAGTTTCTGTTCAAACTGTGCATCAATATGGTCGCTCGGTTGACGAATTGAGACAGAAAGGTATACCTAGCCTTATGATCGACTAGAAAAGTACTGCAAACATTTTTTGATGCACTATAACGTGGTATCATAATAGACTGTAAACAGACTAGGGCCTTTTGCAAACAGAGAAGACGCGGTGATAGTCGGCGATCCAAATTTGAGGGAAATGAAATAGTGGAATTGACTCCCCCCTGCTGTCCTGTCGAGAGACTGCAGTATATCGTGTTCTTATTGACTACTTTACTAGCTTTATGGTATACATAGGTACATGTACAGAGTGATTTTTTTGTACATCTAGATTGGCAACCAATTACACAACCCGCCTACCGGTGCAAGACTGCCGGTGCATATAACCACTCGCATTTCATTTGCCATGAAAAATTATATAAAAGCAAAATTACCAAAGAATATGTAAAAGAGGTTCACAATAAAACAAAGAATCAGATAATAGAAGTTACCGACAGCCTTAATCTCCATACAAACTACAAAAGCAAGAGAAGTAGCCGTCACTCCTAGAGCGTCCAAAGTCACCCACATAAATAATGTCAACAGTCAGGCATCGAACAATCGATGATCCATGGCCCGCGTCACCGGCCACTCACCGCTTCCATGGTCAAAAAAATACACTCGGAACACCACTCCCGAGAACACAACGCATAAATATATCAAAACGAAAACAATAGGGCGACATAAGAGATATCGCATCACACGCTAAGAACCCACGGACATATTTCAAAAACCGGAGATAAAATTAAAAAAAAACGAAAAACCAACATCGAAAAAAATACGTGATGGGCATTAATTAAAACAGACCCACGACGAGGAATTCAGAAAAACAAAGAGGTTAAACAAACCTTCGCAGTGGGATCCCTCGCAATGATCATCATCTCACATTTTTAATCATCAAACATAAAAATCTTTTTCTTCAATCGAAAACTAACTCTGCGCTGTCGAGTTAGAGATGGGAGTGATGTCGATTACGGTGCCACATTTATCGATATAAAGAGCTGTTGAAAATTATTTTTTGGTTGGATTGTCACCGTTGTTTTAATGGTATTACGCATGGAAGAAGGGTTATCTCGGTGATCCGATCTCTGGACCCAGGTACGGGACCAAGATTGATTGGACACGACCCGACATTTTTATGTTCGTGCTCTCGGGTGTCGTCGACTCCGTTGTAAAGGAATAGGTTATTAAATTAGTCGTATCGATCGAACAAAAACTCGTAATTATCGCGGTCGTATATGAATATGTATCATCATTATTTTTGACGTTTTGTTGGTTAAGTGAATGAAATGTCAGAATAATTGATTTAGACACCTTCTTTTATGGAATGACTCATGACATAATCAAGTTTTGCAAATAAAGAATTATTTGTTTTTAAAATACAAACAAAAGGTTTATTTAGCTTTTTTCAATAAACACTTCATTATTATTTATCACAATCATTTAAAATGAGACATACATATAAAGAATTGTAGATCATTACTGGGGAGAGCAATACAATGATCGTAGGCGCATGGCATACAATGGTTGTCAACACAATGTCACCACGCAAGCGAATGGGCGCGGAGGGGATTATGACAGACAAACAGCACAAAAGCACAACGGCGCTTAGCGGTTATTGAGGGGTTCGGTAATTTGAAAAAAAAAATGCTATGAATATATTGAGGGTTTTATGAAGAATTGTAGACGTTTTTTATTTAGTGACTATTACTTGGTAATATGGTTCTAAATAGCTCCAAAATATATAATTGTCTTTAGTGTATCTTTAGGCTGATTTAGAAAACATACACATAATAAAAAAAAAATGTTTTAGATAAAATTAAAATAACATAATCATTTAACAATAAAACTATATCAGAACGACTGCCAAAATAATTATTTGTATAAATGGATTTTAATATTGTAACAACGCTCAGGCATATTTTTTCAAAAAGTACCTAACTCTGGTATTTTTTGACGTGACAACGTCTTATAAATTGGTTTGCCGGGTGACACTTCAAGAAACTGCGTTACGCTCCGCTCACGTTATGCGCTCACAATGAGAGCGAGTGAGAGGCACGCGTTTTAAATATAATTCTTTGTATAAATAAATGTTTTAAATTGTTACTATTATTTCATCCTTCTTCCTACTATACGAATGAATATTCACATTAAAATTATTTTACCACTCAAAGTCGTTGTCACGTAAAACTTTCGCCCGTATACCGACTTTACAGGCAACCAATTTTTTTATATTATTTTAGATACGAGTTAACATCTACGTGATGTGCACTATCTAAGTATGAAGTAGAAGTAGCTCAATAGCCAAATCTGATGAATCTTAACACGTTATCACATCTGTTGGCCAACATGTATGCCTACAAAGCAGTACATGCATAACATCCAGATGTTATTCCATACTAGATAAATAATAAAAAACAGTACAAAAAGGAGATCATCCGAAACTCGATCGTTGGATAAAGCAACAATACCATATTACATTACCGACGTTTACAGAAAGAAAAAATGTACCAAAAACGGCAATACTGAAGGACAAACAATACTGAATAGAGATTTAAGAAGGGATTGGGATTCAAAGGGCCTGAGACCGCTTTGTTTCTTAGCCTTTTAAATTTCAAGTCTTGAGGTAACTGGACTGAAGTGGGGCCTGGTCTCTGTGCAAGCGTAGAGGATCGAAAAAAGATATTATGTCAGCTAGTAATGTCTAAGTTAAATGGAACTCACACACTCAAATTTAAAAAAAAAAGAACATTCGAAGACGCTTTAGAGGTAGTAAAGTCTTACTGTAAATATATAACCAAAAGTACATTGTAACATTGTATGTATGTATATATACCTCCTATACATACAGAGACAAACTACAAACGGAAAATAGACAGCTTTGTTATACTCAAGCTCGTAGTCCCAAATCCATTGCTCAAATCCCGCTAAATTAAGAGCCGCACCCTAAGGCAAGATTTAGCGTACCGGGAACTTGCGTCGGCGTGCCTTTGTGCCAGACGTAAAAGGGCGTGTGATTGTAGTGGCGAGTAATGGCCACTTTTTGCGCGAGCGTTGTAAAAAGGCGGCACTTGGCGACACGCTGCGTGTGCGTAATATTTGGATAGCGCTTCTGGTTAAAGATTAATAGGGTTTGGATAATTGCCGTTTATTATTAAAACTGTTTTATTTTGACATTCCATTTGCGGCGTTCGTACATAGAAATGATTACAGGCACATATAGACGTACTATCGATATACATACATTGGATCAAGAGTGACAGTTTCATACTATGATTCTTCAAGTATTTTACACATCTAAATATCTACATATTTGTTTTATGAACATAAAGACAAAGTAGAATCAAATAAATTGCATACAGTTGAACTTTAATATTCCAGTTTCTAATATTACAATGCTTCAATTAACAGCTTTTAGAATTGTTATAAGTATATTATTGCTGTTGATGTTGTTAAGAAACAGTGATCTTGAAACGATGAAGACCACACATCTTCAAGATGAACATACGAAAGTTATAGATAAGTGTAACCAGACACCACCGGGCCGGCTGATAGATCAGTATATCAAATTATGAAATTCGTTCATTCGTAATAAAATGCATTTCGGCACAGTGTTGTTCATTGGCGCGTAACACTCTCAATAGTCGAGTCGATAAGTGGCGGAGACAAAGGCCGGCGCATACAAAGCAGTCGGTAATCAAGATATCAAAGGATGCTAACAAGGTATAAACGAGAAGCGGACAAGACAAAAACCATAAGATCTTGTCACGAAGCACGTTTTTAATTCTGTCACTTACATGTGTTTATCAATGAAGCAAGACTAGTTTAATTTGTTAAGATGGACACCGTCATAACGTAGCAGTATGAATGCTAAATACGTTCGGCACTGTGGCAAATCGCCGAAGGCGTGTCCAACAATTTAAAGTTATCCAATTCCGATAGATTTCATCTAAGCAATGTAGAATTGTTCTAATAAATTTGCTCTCTTTTTACGTTTTGTACCTCTCAGCTGAGACAGGTAAATATGTCTGTGCAACGGATTAGTGCAACGCACCAGACCCAACGTAATGCGTACGGCGCCGGCGCGCCCCGATCCAAAAGATCATTACTGTTCAGCTTTTCTACACTAAACACAAATAACTTTAATATTTTGTAAAATTATTCTGTTGTATAATACCCATTATTAATACAAAAAAAAAACTCTTTTTCACACTAAAACATAAAAAAAATCAAATTAATAAACTTCAGCTCTATCCAAACTCCTGACATCTAATACAAAATAAATACATATACGTAGGTAGTAATTATGAACTAGTGAAATTCTGAATCAAAGTTAGAAAGCCTATTTCAACGGTCTAGAAACTAAAAACAATAAACAGTTGCATTAACTGGAGTTCAATGAATTACTTTTTATGTTTTAGAAAGCATTAAGGTACGATATCGCCTTACACGAGTACAATATAATAGAGAACATAGCGCAATGTATTTGTGGCGTACACTTCTTTGGTGGTCATCCATTTGATAGAGGCTGTATTGTGGGCGTATAAGTTAATTTTGTTAACATATTTCATACTGAAATTTGTCACTTTTGAGTAATTGGTTAGTTCTCGAGTTAGTGGTTTCTAATAAATTTAACAAGACAAGATGCATTAGGTGTAAGAAAATAATTGTAATAATAAAACTGATAAAAAATTCTTGCTTATACGGCAGCGTCAAACGTATTGTAATAACGATAAAAAGTTTGCATGAAATATTTACTTTTATGGAGAAAACAACAAATTCTCATTTAAACATTGTCAGTAGGTAATAATTTGTTGGCTTTAGTTGCTTTCTATTATTACGAGTTATGAAACTCATTGATTTGGAAGTAAATAAGTATAAAAAATATTTAGCGGTGCGAGAAATTTGATTTTAAATAAGAAATTTTATTTTGATGATTTTTCATGATTTTTTCTATGTATTGAAGTTAAACACTATACTCTATTATTTGACGGGCCTTTTAGTCTAATGGTTAGTGATCCTGACTGCTGAGCCAGAGGTCGTGGGTTCGTTTCCCACTCAGGAGAAATAATTGTGTGATGAACACGAACATTCGTATTGTGTCTGGGTATACTTTATCTACAATATGAATTTAATAATATATAAGTATGTTTATCAACAGTCTGCTTACCATAGCACAGGCCCTGCCTAGTTTGGGATCAGACGGCCGTGTGTGAGGTGTCTTAAATTATTATTATAGTTAATCACTAAACAACGGCACGGGAGTTTCACGATACCGAATAATAATAAAAGGCAGTCATAAAATACTAATGTAAACGCGTCGACTCCTAACAATAAATATAATACGTAGACGTCATTAACATAAATTGTCCAATAAGCAGTGAACAAACAAAACATAATTCAGTTAACTATCCAAATTTAATTATACGCTCTCATTTCTTACGTCCGTTATATTGTACAGACCCCACTGGTGACTTACACAAACTCATCGGAGCATAAATTAAAATTATTCCAACATAAATAATATTGAGTCTAAGTTCTAATTAAATTCTTGTACTATTAAAGAAACTCGATGTAATTTCTACTTTAGAAAAGCGCCCCGTTGTGACTTTAACGTTTCGTTTTAGCTCTATATCATTTAACTATAGAGTCGATAAAACTGTAGACATACCAACGATCGGTAAAATCCATCGACAAATTTTATGTGACATCACTAGTTGTCGTAGGGCGTAATAAGCCCCGCCTACTAATGTACGTAGCTGTGTAATGAGAGCTGTCCCTTTCACTCACTCAGTATTTATGTTAGAAAATAAATATTGTTGCGTTCTGATTAGACTAACAGTGGTTATATTTATTAATTTCATGATGAAGTGGACACGAATTGCATTCAAAGCATCACGGAAGAAAAGTTATAATATCATTTGGCTAGTGTATCCATTGAGAGGCAGTTAAACGACAGAGTAAATTATCACTCAATACTCTCTTAAACAAAGTTTTCTTATACTAAAATTATTTTCATGCCTACTGTTACGAATGGCATGCAGCAGTAATAGGAATCTTATTCTGTAACGCCTCAATTTTACCGTCCTTTAATTTGAACCTCGAACGTAAAATATTACAGTTGAGGAAAATTGAAAACTTACAGGTAAGCAGAGCACAGAAGATTTATGCTCGAAATGAAACCCTTATCATGTTAGGGGCTCGGCTTCCGGGGTAACAGCCCGTTCGACTACAGTACAGTAAAAATTATTGATTTTAGAGAATGGCAATGTTTTGTGATTTCCGCTAGAGTGTTTTGTTCTAAATATATAATGAACTTGTCGCTTTCTAACGAACGTCAGCACGAAATCGGCGTTGCATCTTTGTTCACCATAAAATATCAAAGATTTATGATCGTTTTGCATACTTAGTTCAATTCGATTGAATTTTGAATTATGTCGATATTCTCACAAACGACATATTCACCTATAATAGGCATGCGAATTTTTACTTAAAACTAATAGGTTTTTACAGCTAAAAAAATGTCGATTTAAAAAGGCCCATAGCTGTACAACTTTATCGACATATATTTAAAAGGTTTTAAAGAAAGCAGCTGCAGTTATTCGTAACATTTAAGGCGATGACAGCTGCCTATATTAAATCATTGAGTGTACACTAATCCTAAGGATTAGCTCACGCTCAGAGGAATTCCACTGACATGACAATTTGTGGCCACGAAGTGTAAGGTTAAGCACGGACATTTGTTAACATGATGGGATATCCCAGTCTTATATAAATCCTTTTGAGAAAAAAAAAACAAATTTATGGGGCTGTAAATTGGTGCAATGATTTTATGATAAATCTCGTATTAGTAGGATTTTATTAAAATGTATTATGTTGTATGTAGTTTGATGATATTTGTAACAAATACCTAGTAGGTTCTAACCCTTGATTCTCACTTATGAGAATCAAAAATGGTGATGCAAATCCTTTGTGCTAATTTGATAGAGTTGAAGTTCTTGGTGCCGTTTCTAAAGAAAATATTCATATTATAAAAAAAATTGCGCTTGAAGCATATTTTTATTATAACTTTATTAATATTATATTACTACAGTACAATGTATGATTTAACTAGCGATTTTCAGTAAATCTCTACGCTCCGTCTTCGTGTTAGTTTGAAACGCATTGCTTTTGATTGTGCACATCAAACTTGACTTGACACTTGACATCTACAAGGAATACGAAACAAGCATTCGATAATTTGACTTTTTGAAGTGAAAACTTCTTTAGGCACGTTTGTGCACTTTTGCTGTGGGGAAAAAGCACTGAACTTGTGATCGTCACGCTAATAACACATATATAGATCCACTAGAGGGCGCTAATCTAAACATTCAGTTCTGTCAGTTCCTTATTAATTAATGTCACCAACCTGCTAATGTGACGTTTTAAGTTCATCGTTTCCTTTAAGTTTTCACTTCTGTCGGCAGTCCCATGACTATTTTTGTTTTATTTTACTAATTTCGCCCTGTCATAATTCCTCAAGAGTTGTCCTTATATTTCAACTCAACTAGTAAGTGACTGAGTGACGAAAAATATATATATTTTTAGTAGCGTTGTTAGTGCTGAACTTTTTAGGTACTATTATACTATGCTAAAGTTCTTCTTTAGCACCTTAGTGGTTTAAAAATACGAATGGTCAATCGAGGAAAACTCGTTTAAATGTTTAGGTTTTCCCCGTTAATAAATCAATAATTAATGTAGACGAGCCAACAGACCGGTAAACTATGCATAATAAAATATAGTCATAAAAATCCTATTTCACGGACCAGGAGATCAGTGGAGTGTAAGAGGTTTTCGCAGGCGTGTCGGATGCGGCGCGTGGCGGTCACATGCGCTGCGGAAATCATTGTGATGGAACGATGACATTGGATTACTATACGCTTATGGGAGCCTAGTATAATTGGAAGCTAAATATATTTGTACGTCGTGTTTTTTATTTATTCTGCTTAACAAACGCTATGGTGGCGGAAGAGCACAATGCCTATCATATCACAATAAAAAAAAACAAAAGAAATAGAAAAAATATTAAAGTTATAAGGTTGTACTCGCTTGTGTATTTAGGGGATGGACGACTCGTTTCGGCGGCCCAACAGGAGCCCTTTACCAAGTGGTGAAGTAACCTGTGACGTCGTTGTCAGGCGCCACACTCCTCATATTAGCACAGTTGGGTCCTCGACCGAATATGGGATAGAACTGGGTAAATGTTATTTATTTATTAGCACGTTTTGTCCTTTTGCGTGTTAGTACTGTTTTGTTTGGTCAGCTGGTTGGTAAACCACGACACGATTCTAGTTAAGAAATAATAGACTTATAGAAGTTTAAACGTTATGGTTAAAATATAGTCCACCATGATTGTGGTGTGTACTTATTGGTACCCTGGACACTTAAATAGGTATTTTTCATGTAAAGAGCAATAATAGTGTACTGTACTTACTGTACAAGGTATATCTTATTAGATGTTTTTGTATCTAAAGAGCAACAAGGAGGTTAAAACACAGCAGTTTACTAATCGAATCGGAGCCTCCCTATTGGAAAGGTATATGGCAAAAACCCCCCGTCTGTGAGTAAGTTCGAATAACTTCTATCAAAAAACAATGCACAAATGCACTTGTCCATTAATTCGATTCGCAAGTAATGTAATAAGTGCTCAAATGAAAACTAATGTCGATGCAGGAATCGGTCAGCCGGAAATTTCCGCGCGCAATCCAATTTGTCCCTCCCCTACTCATATTTTAGAACTAATGCGACAAAAATTGAAATTGGAAGGGTGGCGGCGAGAGACATCTTATGTATCTATACGGTGTCTATCTGTTTGTGGTAAAATATTTTGTATGTAGATAGATATACAGACAAATTGAAATTTTAAATTGTATTTTTTTTTAATACCTAAACGAAAAACAACTTAACGACCAATACTTCGGATCAAGTTAAAAAAAACAAGTTATTTTAGGACATTTATAGAATGGAATAGAACATGCTTTATTATACACTTTACACATAGAACTACAAATTATCTTATATACTCTCATACTAATGTTAGTGTTAGGTACAATTGGCGGTCTTATCGCTAAGAGCGATCTCTACCAGACAACCTTAGGATGGATTTAGTGACTGTAGTAAGTGGTAGCTGTCGGTGTACTACATATAAATATACACATGACTAAATATATACATATACATACATTATATATACTTACATACATACCGAAGTAATAATATAAATAATCATTTACTGAGAAAATACATATTATCAATATTCAGCAAATTAACATTAAGACAACAATTGACAGTTAGTCAGTTCTGCTAATGGAGCTATAAGTTTAGGTAGTGATTTTCACCATTGCTTTAAATGCGTTTATTGATTGAGCTTTTCTTATTTCAATAGGTAGTGCATTCCACAACCTTGTTGCAACGACGGTGAAAGATATATCGAGGAACGATGTGGAATGCAAAGGCATTTTTAACTCAAGGTTTTCTGATGATCTTAAGAATCTCGTATGTGTGTCATGAAGGAACTCAAGGCGTCTCTTAAGATAACAAGGTGTGGAAGGGTTAAACAATATATTATATAATAAAGAAAGGATATGAGCATTTATCTGTTCTGCTTTTTAACAATATAAATATAATTCAATAAACCTGACCTAATAAGTGTGTACAATGCATCCTTGTCAAGTCACTTTTTTCGGATGAATCGGTTAGATTTGGATCGATATTTTTTCAGTAAATCGGAGATATTTTAAGACCTTATTATTTAATTAAAAGAAAATATAATTTATTGACAAAAAGTAAATTATAAGGTATTTATATTCACTAATATTAATCAAGAGAGGTAAATTAACCGCCCAAAAGTCAAGTTCGGTTACTGCGACTTAAAAAAAGGATTTTGTATTTATTAACGATGGTCTCATATCAGTTTGAAAGCATCCACGATTCAAAGAACCGAAGTACCCATACAAATTCAATGCAGTTGATACCGCATTGATGTGAAAAATAACTAATAAATAATAGCTTCAATTAGCTCACCTGTTGAGTTAATCATTCACTGAGTTAATTGTTCACTTCAGGACAGAACTAACGGCTTTTTAATTGAGGTCGTAAACAAACAATGAAGAACAAATTATGTAAAGTAGATTAAGTAACCTTATATTGTTACCTATCAATAATTTATTTGTTTACTTAGTATAGTATAAACACTCAGGAAATGAGTCCTTCAAAACAAGGCCAAAGAACACAAACAAACAGGATCAAAATAGGGGTTGCAAGTGCAACACTAATGAAATCTGTATTAGATTAGCGAGGGGAGTAATGAGCCGAGGACGCGTAACGAGATTACTTCCCCAGCATCCCGGAGTGCACTACTAAAGTGATTACACAGACAACCCTACCAAGACGTACAAGGCGCGATGATTTGTTACTACTGTTTTGACGGTAGAAACACAATGCCACAATGCTTATTTATTAACCCGTATAATGTGTTTGTTTGTTGTTGTGTTGTGTTGTGTTGAAGTTGTTGTTGTTTGACAATATTCTCGAGAGAGTGGCAACTTTAGTGGTGCACTAAAGGCGGTTGCCATCATTTAGGTCTTGTCCTTGTCCGTAAATAACGTTAACTTACGAAAATTATACATATGGCAGTCATGAGTGACGCCCGACACCAAGCGACAGGTCAAGGGCACCTGTCCGGAGTGAAACTATTTAGGTATACTCGAAATACATAAATGAGTACAACTGAAAATTTTTAGTAAATAGGTAGTAGACCCGTTTGCTCGTTTGCCCCCTATCCGAAACAAAAGAGAACTTTTCTTTTTTTTCGGATAGGGGGCAAAGGAGCAGACGGGTCACCTGATGGTAAGTGACTACCGCCGCTCATAGGCACCTGCAACTCAAGAGTCACAAGTGCGTTACCGGCCTTTAAGGTGGGAGTAGGCGAAAGGGGCAAGAGGGTGAGTGCAAGCATGGGGCGGGACAAGAGGCTCGCTCTCGCTCACTTCTCTATATTTGGACCAAAAATAATTTGTAACTACCTCATTAATCTTGTTATACAAGACTGCTATAGTATAGATTTTTGGTTTTAATATAGAGGTAGGAGGCATTTAGATTTTGAGCCTTGAAAAACTAACTTTCGATTAAAATTGTGCGTGATATGGTAATAGGTTGCCACTTATTATATGGAAACTTAACATTAACTTTGCACCCCCTTCCCGGATTAAAGCTTGTTGCTAATTTTTGATCATATTTATTAGTTTCTGATATTCCCCCATTTACATACAATAATAAAACATACTCCACAAAGGAAGCCACGATTTAAGTAAGAGAGCAATATCTTTTACAAAATAGCTTTGGATCCTTTATGAGCGCCGGGGCTCACGGCCGGCGCGCTCCGGGAGGTGCACTGTGCGCTCTGATACATTGTGCTGAGTTCGCAAACTGTGGTACACCTTGCATGATAGACGGTAATGGAGCAATAAGTAGCGACGGGTGGCGATCGCGTCCATGCGAGCTCAATAATCAATGTAAGAATATTTTGGAACACTACCGGACCGGCAGCCTTAAGAGGCCAATCAGTATTTGTGCGAAAAATAGTGAGGTTCACACAATCGTAAGTAATACCACCATTATTCCAGATATATGACCTCCCCTTAAGCTCTTGCAATGCGAATCTTAGAGTACTACAATTATTTTCAATAACATAACAGAATATTATAAACATTGCATAAAAATACGTTTAGAACTCTTTGGAAAGATTACCCTTTCAAATTTGCGAGAGAGAACTGTAGGAATTAAATTCCGTATTTTAAACAAAATTGTCATTTTATTAAATCATTTTTTTTATTTCACATATTTTCTGTTTTTAAAGTGCCTTAAACAAATATTACACCACACGGTCGGTCTCGAACAAAGCGTTCGAAAGTTGCGCGCGCGCAGAACACGTTGATTAATCAATCAATTGCGCGGCATCGTTACTGCGCCGCCGGCTCTTCTTTGGTGAAGCCGATATTACAGGCACTGTATATCTACTTACTTAATGTTATGTATGATATTGGTGATCAATGGGTTTGTAACATGGACATGCAAACGAATACCTTATGTGCATCTGTGGGAGTTAAATGTGGAACCTCATAAGCTATCCTGAGTTATAAAACCCAGGTGAAGTAGAGACAGATAGATGCTTGAATATTATAGAGAATAATATTATTGCATTTATTCACGTTAAACATTTTTTTGCGCGTGTGAAAACCCCCAATGGCTGTCATCTTGTCCACCGGCGCTTTCGATCCGGGCTGATGTTATGACATCTGCAGCTTCAATCTTAGCACCTGAGCCTCCTAAAACATGGAAAAACCTCCCTCCTTCTGCCATGCCCTTTTTCATCTACGTTAAATATCTCATGCCATATAAATATCAGTGCCTAGATATGTTTCCTACATAGGCGCTTGCCAATAAAATCACCTATAATTAACAACATCTATTTAAAGTAAATTTCACGTGATATGCCTCTTAAGACCGGACTATGCATTTTTTTTATAAAGAATAAATTAAATTATACGGATAATCTAATAATGAAGTGGTTACCCTGCTGATGTCTTGTTGGTAGGGACTGGGTGATCTAAGCGTTATGAATCTAACAGAACAAGTGTTTTGGTGACCTTCAGATACCTTAAGATACATACCGTGGCTGATGATAGCATGGTATGATTTTCAAAGTCTCCCTCTCGTCTATCGTCTCTGACTATTTATGTGGTATTAGCTCATTCCTGTTCAACTCTTTTCTCCTTTCCATTGGGCTATGGCGACGCTATCACATCAGCAACACAAACAATATACTATCGTGCTCTGTAACTGCTGCTGAAAGTTAGTTATATATGTAAATAGTAAACCAACTTGTAATATCCATTCACACCTGTATCCCCTAAGGGGTATGCAGAGGTATATTAAACACCTACATTTTTCTAACTATGATTTGGTCCACTCACGTAATAACTATTGCCGTCGAACTAAAAATGGGAAAATTGAGAATATATTGAAAGGGGAAGGAAGTAAGGAAAGGTAATGGAAGGAGAGAGATATTCCTGATGCGGATGGATTGAGGAATGTAAACAATTGCTCGAGCTGGTCAGCTTCGCATACCAGCCAGTAACTCGAACTGTCCAATCGTCGGATGTCCGTCCGTCCGAATATTACAAAAGTACACCAAGTAGTCACATGGACCCACCCCTAAACTAAATCACTATTCGAAGTTATTTAGAAAACTACATAATAATACCACTCAATTTTAGATCACAAAAAAGTTTAATAAATGATGGCCGATCAAAAGCTAAAACAAACAGAGAACGAACATTAGGGGGGTACTCGCGATGAAGGTGCGCTCACGCAGCCGTTATGATTTATAGACCTGCGCCCGCGCACACTATACAGCGCACTACTATAAATTATCATCGGTAATGATCAATACCAGTGATTTATAATCACTTTAAATAAATCGATACGAATAAAATAAATCGATGGACAAAAAATACGATTTAGCATAGACAGCTTAATGACCTGTGTTCTGAATTTTTTGGAGTACATCAATTTAATAGTTTTATCCTTAATAATTTGGACATGTTCGAGTTAAAAACCTCGCTGAACTCTACCCTCTTATTAACTTCAAGTGATGTAAGTGTAAATCAACTGAGACCAATTAGCATCAGAATAGCCGTGTGCTTCTTGCTAATTTAACGCAATCACGTAATACGAGTACCTAGGTATTAAATATTTTTGAATTAACTGCGGTTTCGACCAGGCTGACTCAGCCAGCTGGTACACTAATATACATACCTATTACTTATTTAGCACTTTTTAAAAACAACAACGTAGGTATCTAATTGATGCACTGCGGAAGCTCGCCATGATAAATGTAATCATGTTGCTAATCTAAATAGGTATATAATCCATATGTAGTAAATAATAGTATCTAAATAAAGGTAAAGGTGCGTCCGTGCCTATTTGTGTGTGTGTTTGCCTGTGCCTTCGGTCTGAGTGAGAAATAAAAACCGTCCACACCAACTCTGTAATTAGTACCTAATAAAATTTCATACAATTTTTTGTCTTGTATAGATTTTTTTCTTTTTTGACCGATTTTTCATGCGTGAGTCACTAAATTGACTAGTTGAAAACCAGCGTCAGGTATCATTGCCTGACATATGCTGAACTAGATCCTATTTTGATCATGCCATGAGACACCTCTCACTTTGTATTTTTTTTTCTTTTTGTATTTTATTGTGTAATGAATTATTTTACTCAATTTATCTTTTGATTCTATTTTCTAATGTGTTTTTTTTAAGTGTCATATCAATTGTTGCATGCCCTTCGTGGTTATGTCTCTGTGTGATAAAATAAATGATTTTTCTTTCTTTCTTTCTTTCTATATTACGTGATCGCCATAATTCCTGTAAACATTTATTTATATATCATGGAACGCGAAAGTTTAAAAGTCAGTTCTTGCTAACTTAGTTCTATAAAAATATATCACCGCAGTGCATTTAATTACATTTCTTTTCTTCTAAGTAAATACATAAATATACTAACATGACTCAATAAAGGAAAACTAGAAGCTGAGCATGACGCATGTCACAAGTCCCAGGGTAAGTTAAACTGTTTTAAAACCCGTTACAAACTTTATCAACATTCCATATAGTAGTTGCAAATTGAGAAATTCATGAACAAAGCCAGAATGTATTTTGATTTATTTATATTAGAATCTTGACGATTTTTTTAACCAAACAACCGTTGCCAAACCCTGACATGCACTCCCAAATTCAAACTTGTATGGATAAGACGTTAGGCTTGGCTTGTCTAAGTTTGCTAGTACTTGGACAGATCCAGTAGAGTGTCAGTTTTTTGAGACAAAACAAAGGAAATTCGCGAACCATCTACACGGTGCGGGCTTAGAGTTTCGCGGCAAGTGTCAAACTCGAAAGCTTCATGAACGGATGACATAGTGCCATTAGTAGTCAAAAGTGCAGTGCAGTGTGCAAGGAAAATTATTTATGTAACTCAGAGCACATTGTTTATGCAAAATTTTGTTGTACTTGAGGTCTCCACGACAAAATTACATTTCTCTAGTTAGCGAATTGTCAAAAAAAAGACCCTTTGCAGATTCTTAAAATCTATTTGCATCTCGATATTACGGCAGTTCCTCGCCTTCTTGGTGTTCTAATGATTCTTGGTAATATAATATACATAATTACATGTTTTCAAAATACCAGTAGTAAGACTATTAATAAACCTAATTAATAAACTCCGATGGACAGATAAGTTTAATTAATAGGCCGGTTTTATGCGATTGGCTGCAGATAAATAAACTTTTTTTTACCTATTTTAAAGCTTAATAAAAATATTTTTTTTCAATCGGAAATATTTTAAATAACATTGCCTTGTTTTGTTTGTTAATGCGAGTAACTAGAATTTATTGTAGTTTCAAATAAGCCTATGGAAACAGAAGCCCATAGGGGCCCATCCAACACTAACGGGGCTATAGGCCATAGCCAGCCTAATGACAAATTGTTATACAATTTTACTAAATGCTTACCCTTAAATATATCTTTATTGTACTATAAAATAAATCCAAGCGTGTAAACAAATTACAAAGTCTATAAAAATCATTTGTTCAAAGAGCTCGTAACTTTACTGAGCAACGATAATAAATTTAAACAATAATTTATTCTACAATTTCAACATTAATTAAAAGTACAATAAAAAGCGCAGTGGCTTTATTTCGACGGTTACCCTCGAATCTTCACCATCTCTGCATTCTCGAATAGCCAATGAAATTTTACTACCGCGCTGGCGCACATAACTTCAAGCTAACTAAAAAACATTCTTCGATGAAAAATAAAGTAAAATATTCCTGAGCCGTTTATCTGGCGGCCGCATCGGAGGGTTTCCTGGCGACGACGACCAACGGAATTAAAACATTGCATTTTTACCATAGACCTGTGATATAGATGCTATCTCGATCGTGGACACACGATTTATTTTACGAGAGCGTCGAGAACAAACTTCAAGTCACTGCTGCGTTGCGACCACAAGTTCCCAACTTAAAATTTACTAAATTAGGTAAGTTCGGAAGTTTTGGAGTCAGTGAGCGGAAAACCTTACATGGTTCGTATCTCTTACATGGAAAATAAATATTTAAGGTCTCGGTGTAACGAGCCTTGTGTTATCTTGTAATTGTAACTAACAAGTACTTACTGCGTTATAAACTGTGAGGTGCGGATAAGCACAGAGGGGAGTCACTGATTTTGAAATAGTCAACGTGACGATATTATAATATTATGAAATAGAAATAATAATGGTTGAAAATATTTGTGTTTAAATTGTTTTTTTTTTAATGCTGGAGTTTACGATTTCTATTACGCCGGCCATATGCTTGTATGGCACTTCATGGTGGTACACTTCATGGCATGATGATACATCATTCAAAATTACTTTGTTCTGCAGATTCTTCAATGTTATTATTGTAATAATAATAAAATGGTAGCATGGCAGCTGGATTAAGGGCCTGATGCAGAAGGCGATCTTTCTTGATACGGCACGTATTGTGAGGAGGTTTCTATCTCTGGAACCCTAACCACCGGTAGCTTAGTCCCTGTACTCGATGCCAGTGGGGTAATATTTTTTTTATTTTTAAATGTATTTCTGATATTATCTTAATGTATTTAAAAATGTAATTTATATGTATATTTAAGTGAATAAAGAGAATAATAATAATAACTTGACACATCTCAGATATATAGATCAGATATAAAGGCCAGTAAACAATTGATGTTTACTTATCTAAGTGAAACGTTGTCGCGAAACGCAAATAGTTCATTCATAAAAATCCAAGACACTTGACAACCATTGCTATCAAAATTATGTATGTTTGTACAACGAATAGTTAACAGCTTCAAGATAAATCTGAATTCAAACAATATTTGCAACTATAGCGTCATCTTCATTCTAACAAAGTTTTACAGGTTTAAAACTAGACATTAAACAAGGAGGTTTTTGTATATTTTGTAAGTTCGCAATGCGATATCTCCAGCAAATATGAACGGATTTAAACTGAATTCATGCATTTTCATTTGCGAAATATTTATTGTTTTATGGGAAATTACCAAGGGTCAGGTACTTAAGTACTTAAGTGCTGTTAGATACATCAACGAAATTTTGATTTTTGATCAGACCCTAGACATATTCATATGTTTTGAATATCTGTTTACGAAGGCAGCAGGGCGTTACCTCGAGACACTGACGATTCCTAGTTCTGTTACCTAGCTAATGTACCTATTTGCAACCCAGCTACTTATATTGTTTCACAATGTACCTCATTATTTTATTACCTACCAAAGTTGTTATAGACATTACTAAGTACTTATATACTATTGTGTAAGGATTATCTGTAAACAATATGTATTTTTCTGTAAATAAATAAATAAATAAACTTCTTTGGTTTAAATGGACATTCAAATTCCTTTTTAATTGGGCCACTAACCTTATAGTATCCCATTCCTTGTTATTTTGAACATTTTAACAATTAAAGTTTTCGTGAGGTTCATCTGAATTGGCCATAACCATAACCATTCGGGACGTCACATATTCACGTTCTGTATCGATGTTACCATTTTACGATTTAAAATAACAAGTTAAGCTTAAATTAATTCAGTACTTTTTTGTCATCACGCTGGTGCGAGGACAAAACAAGGTGGTTATAATCACTTAATTCTCGCGTCGTTGCCGTTGGGGCCGTCTCGCCAGTTTGCGTTATACGCATGCCTTCGACTTTTGCAAACAAACAATGAAGGAGAAAATTTGTTTCTTTTGCACATTTCGGGTCCATAGAAGGAATCATTGCGAGTTCGGTGCCGAAATAAGAGGGGAGAATTAAGACTTCAATGGATTTTCAATGGATTTTTAATGGGAGATTTTCTCTCTAAATTTTGGATTCAAAATCATTGATAGACCGACTAACCTAGTAATTTTAAATGGTAACAAATGGAAACGTTGACTCGAGGCTGCGAAAAATAAAAGCTGTGAAAAAACTGCAGCTGTACTTTGCTTTGCCTTTGCTAGGTAAAATTTCGGGAATACGTAGCCTATACGAGTATATTTTTAAAATTGTATACGAAGTTTATTTATTAACTATTCCATCCGGGATTAATATTCTACAAGCTCACGTTTAGAATCAACAGCAAGTCAAATAATAGCATATTTTCATTAAAATCAAAACTAGTAATAGTGAAGGTAGAACTAATTTATATAGGATTTCAACAAATTTCTCCAACTCCATTTATTGAATTTCCACTAATTTAACTTCTCAAATTTAAAAAAAAAAAATCTCAAGATAGAGACACTCACAGAAAGCGATCAAATAAGATTTAAGAACCGAAAGCGGACTAAAAACTGTTCTGTCTGTATATTCTTTAATAACATTAAAGCATAAAAACTGTCTGTAAATACCAATGTTGCTGGATGGAAGGCTCCTCTGATCAATAATACATGAAGACATGTGTCGCAGTGATTGTCCATGCACTTCTGCGACACAGTTTTTGCCACAGATACATTAAATTCCTAAAACACGTTGTTTCTTGCACACATAGCAGCGTCGGGATACAATGTGAGAGACTTCACAATATTATCATTGCAGATTTTTGGCCACTGGACTATATCCTAGTAAAGTACTTTTCGTGGATTATCATGCTGAATCAGTAGTATCACAAAAGTGTAAATTGCTGCGGTTTTCTTGAATTTCCTCAAATCGAATCGGAGTCGCCCACCTACGGAAGAAACCTTCATTCAAACGTAAAGCACCAATACAAATAACACATGGTGTTGTTGTTGTTGTTGTGAATCTGCTGTTGTTTCTCAGCACCGGTATCTCGTTCCTAGGAAGCCGGCCCAGGAGTTATCCTTAATCTATGCGAAGGAGAAACAAACTAGAGCAACACATCATGGCGCTCGAAATATCCCACCACGGAGATAAAAACCCAACATCGCTGTAGCTTTCGCACAGTTGTGGAGAATAAAAAGTTATTAATATAAATAAGCAGAGACTAGTCTGGACAATGGCACATGAATCATTATGTACCACTTGTCACGGTAACCTTGTAATCGAGGTCGTAATTACATACTGTGTTTAAGTAGTAGGCAGTAGGGTTATCTGAGCTCGCAGGAGGGGTTTCAGGGTTAGCAACGCACATATGATATTATTGGTGTTGGAAGTGTTAGGAAGCGGTAACCGATTACCAACAAATAGGCGAAGAGCTTGTTTGGAAACTTTTTTATTTTAACAAAGTTTTAATATCCCTAAAGAGGCAAAGAAGCATATGGCCCGCTAGATGATAAACGAAAGCGGAAAGCGGTGTTATGTTAAAATGAAATAATATATATAATGCAACGTGAAAAGTGCAGTACAATTTCATGTAGCGTACCGTACCTTGTATACACCGCGCACGTAGCCAGCTTATAATATTTATCAATTTATTTACACATTTTATCGAGTGTTACTTTTGAACCGTTACAGTTGTTACTAAATTATAATTGAACAGTTAATCGACGGATAGTTAACCTGACACCGTAAACTAAGGCTGTAGGAACCAATTTTCATACCAGCCCGCCTGTTATTGAGGCAACTAAATAAAAGCGAGTTTGCTCCTCATTTGGAGGTCGCCTTATAAGGTCGTCTGCGGGCGCGTCACCTGCGCGGCCCTCAACCCTTTTTGCTGCGCCCGCGCCGCCGCGCCGCGACACACTGCAGATTTACTGCTCGCATTTAGTAAAGGTGTGTCGTAGCTGGAAAAGGCTTTTTTACTGATTTATTATCACGAATTTGGTCTACCTAAAGAACAACAGAAATGGTTACTAAGTTGACTATTCGGGTAGGAATGCAATGGTTTAAGTGGGCACCTCGCTGAGTTGAGTGAGCGTTGGGGTTCGATCGTTTGGGGATTAAATATTTGTATAAGGTAATTGTTCCGTATGCTTGTAATTTTTCCGTAATTCGATAATAATAATTGAAGGAGAGAACAGGGGTTTAAAGTAACTACATAGGCTGCACTAAAAGTATCGGGAATGGAATATTTCCACTATTCCTATCATATTAAAATCTTTTTAATTGAAAACTCCTTGGTTTTAAAAATCGAATCCCATTTATTTATTTAAAAAAAGATTCTCGGTCTTCTCACAAGGTCTTCTCAAACTTGTTTAGTCGTTGAGAAAATGGAATTGACTCGAGAAAATTCAAGGGCGATGATTTATTATGACTTTCGAAGCGGTTTAACACAAAAACAGTGTGTTGACCGAATGCTTTCTGCATTTGGTGATGAAGCCCCATCCAAAACCACAATTTATCGCTGGTTTGCTGAATTTCAACGTGGACGTGTCAAGCTCAGTGATGATCCCCGTTAAGGTCGTCCAAAAACTGCAGTCACCCAAGAAAACGTTGATGCTGTGCGTAAGCTGATTGAGGAAGATCGACATGTGACATACCGCGAAAAAAAAGTTGTTTTCCCGATGGATACCGCATTTGCTCTGTGAAGAGCAAAAAGCGGCTCGCGTTACTTGGTGCGTCAGAACTCTCGAAAGATTCCACGCAGGATCCTCAAATGCTGTATACAACATTGTATCGGGTGACGAATCCTGGATATACGCGTACGAACCCGAAACAAAAAACCAGTCACGAGTTTGGGTGTTCGAAAATGAGTTAAAGCCAACTAAAATTGTTCGTTCACGGAGTGTTGCAAAAAAATGGTGGCCACGTTTGTCTCCAAAACCGGCCATGTTGCGACTATTCCTCTTGAGGGACAAAGAACGGTTAATGCAGAATGGTATGCTAGCATTTGTTTGCCACAGGTCGTTTCCGAACTCCGTAAAGAGAACTGCAACCGCCGCATCATCGTCCATCACGACAATGCGAGTTCTCACACCGCGCACAGAACAAAATAGTTTTTTAGAGCAAGAAAACATAGAATTATTAGACCATCCGCCGTACAGTCCCGACCTAAGCCCTAATGATTTCTATACTTTCCCTAAAATAAAGAATAAATTGCGTGGTCAGAGATTTTCATCACCTGAAGAAGCTGTGGACGCCTACAAAACGGCCATTTTGGAGACCCCAACTTCCGAATGGAATGGTTGCTTCAATGATTGGTTCCATCGTATGGAAAAATGTGTCAAATTTCGCGGAGAATACTTCGAAAAGCAATAAATACATTTTTAAATAGTAATGTTGTGTCACTTCCTTGATTCCCGAAATTTTCAGTGTAGCCCTCGTAGGTTTGAATCCTGTCCGTCCTGTGACCATTTGAGAACAATTAAAATTATAATTAATTGTAGTAATTGTTTAACAAATAATTATTATTTGTGAACTTTGTGTTCATTAGTTGTGACTGGCCTTTTGGTTTAGTGGTTAGTGACCCTGACTGCTGAGCCAGAGTCGTGGGTCCGATTCCCAGACAGGACAAATAAATTGGGTTTAATTTGTCTATAATATGCATGTATTTGGTAATTTATAAGTATGTTTATCAGCTGTCAGGTTACTATAGTACAGGTTCTGCCTAGTTTGGGATTAGACGGCCGTGTGTCAGGTCAAGTCAGGTGTCTCAAGTAAAGTAAGTAGTTGTATATTTTTTAAGTACCAGCATATGATACACTAATGAGAGCTGACATTTTAAGGAAATAAATTGATTAAATAGACAGGTGAAGATTAAAGTTGACCAGACATTAATATTAGTTAATGTTGATAATATTTGTTCATAGCACGTTTATATTTTCATAAGAATTGTTTATTCACATAGTGTTATAGCAGGTTTCTCTTGGACAACTATTTACTTTGATTCTTTTTCGTAGAATCCTACTTTTGTACAACAAAGAAGGTTTAGTAGGTAACTAAACACTCTCGTTTTTCGTTTTAAAGGACGAAGTTTTAAAAATATTTCTGAAAAGTAGGTTTTGTTGTCCGGGAATTTCAGCACAAATTTGCATTGGCTTGACAAAAAAAAAACTGTATACTTACTTGACGATAGGATTTTTTTGTCAAGAGGCTCGTTCGAATTTCCAACACCCAGTCTGGGCGTCTGGCCTATTTTAAAATAGTTTAGTTATTACTTACTTTAAAACCAATTATAATAACTATTTGTGTTGTGTATAATTATCTAATTAAGCTTCTATTAAAATGATAATTAGGTTTATAAACAGTGAGTGCATATTTAAAGTGGTGTCCGACTGAAACTGGATTTCAAGCCGAAATCGAGCCTTCGGCCTCGGCATCAGTTTCGGCCGAAACCGAAACTTTTTCAAGTGTCATACAATTTCTATAGAATGCTAAATCCTAGTGTATGTTACGTGTTAGATTTTTTTTAGTGTAATATAATCGGCGATAGTGTAATGGATTAGGAGTCGGAATCCCGTCCCGCAGAGGACGCACCAGGCGCCCGTAGAGCACTTAATAACCTACGGCCTCCATGAGCGCTGGCCTTCAGCGCCGGAACCCGGTACCGATAGCGGAAAAATTATGCCAAGACGGTGGCCGCGATGTGATCCGCGCACGCTTTGACATCTGAAGGGGACACAGCTCCCACTTACGTCTGCGAGACTACCTCGCTTTATGGGAAGGTAGTCAAGTCTGTCGGGGGTCCAGGGAGTTCCTTCCTAGGTTATACCTGAGAACTCGGCCATAGACACCCGTGACGGAACACCGTGTGGTTTTAGTCGGTTCGATTCCGACATACCCACTTCGCCAAGTATTAGCTCGGTGCGGTACCCTAGGGGTTTCCACACATTAAAAAAAAACATTAGTAAACATAGAGTAAACAAAAGCTAATAATTACCTTACTACGATTAACTACAGAAATTCCATATAAATGGGATTATTTCTACTAAACACGAATTCAATCTCAAATTTAAGAAATTATACGTTTATTATATTGGCATATCCAGAATATTTAATTCTACGTCATGCAGTGCACGTGCCGTCTTGCTACGCCGAATAAAGTGATGAAACAAAATATTTGCTGAATCTATATGCGACATAAAAAAATTATTAGCATTAATAGTAGCCATCAGTTTCATAATTTGAGAGAGAATAGCGAATAACGGTAATTTATTTGAATCAGCAATAATAAAAGCCTGACTAAATAGTGATGGACTGTATTGATGGCAGTGGTCGACGTCTAACAGACGACTGCAATAGGCCGATTAATTGATTGAATTAAAAAACTGGTTTGCTACAGAGTAAACTTCAAAACTTTTAATTTTTTAGTTACAACCCCTTAGGTTCACTTTTAAAATAGTCAGTTCGTACAACAAACAACAGTTTCGTAATTACCCAGCTTGCTACAGAACACAAAGCTCAGAAATTCTTTAAAAACTTTACATAGTGTATTGATTCCATTTATTCTCTATTAATTGCCCGTCATCTTTCTTTGCTCTAGTGTTACCCCAATAAAAGGCGATAAGTAATTCTTGAGTTTAATTCGGTTTCTTTATCAACTACGCCACTTCAAATTCCGAAATAATATTATAAATCTATTGATAAAAATCTTTAAGGCATACTATAATACTATACCTCTTGCTTTCAGATTTAAGATATTAATTTTTAGAATATTTAGATAGGATTAAACATAAGTTTTCAAAAAAATGCAAATATTGAAAAGAATTTCTGTTGTAAACAGCGATGGTTATTGTAAAAATTGCAGTAATCCCTACTTCAAAGTGTATTCAATAAAAAAACGATTGATTCACAGTTAACCATAAAAAGCAGCAATAAATCGATAGTTTGTTCGAGATCGCGTGATCGTGGTGTATTTAACTTAGGGCACCATGATAATTACAATCAATAATCGCTTACACGATACATAAACTGAATAGCAACTATTAATTTGATGCTTTCGATGTGCTCTGAGCGTTCTGCCAGGACTTTTTACGCACGATGTTCAATTTCACATAAAGTGAGAGACTACCCTAGCGCGTAATTTTTAAAACTTCAAATCGTTTAATACTACAGGTCAGTTAGGCTGTTTGTTTTAAGAAGGTTATCAAAGACTTAGCCGTGATAAATAAACTTTAAGTAGCTCAACTGCGGTGCGTGTGAGAGCGACGGGCGTATACTACAGGATGTATGAAAGAGTGGGAAGGTTTGATCGTGAAGAGTTAAAGGGGTTAACAAAACAAACACTGGGCGGCAATTACAAGCGCCCGCGGTGAGCACGTCGCCAATGCATGTGCCGTCGCAATGCGTCGAATGTGCAACGAGAAAAGTAAAAAATTATACATAATAATAAAAGGATAATCCAGTGAAAAGTATTTAAATTTTGTTATAAATGGTTCTTAGTTGAAATAAAAATGATTTTGTACGGCATTGAGATAAATGAAAAGTGAAAGCATTTATGTCAACCGTAAGTAATTGCAATGTCAAATAAAGCCAACAAATCGAGGTAATGACCAGTTGTATGCGCATCATGTCTTATTGTTGCAGGTTCGTCAGTTATAAAGAATATTTTTAACGTGCAATATAATAACTGAAGAGCCTCTTCAGTTTTGTATTTTCACTCATGAAATTTCGTTCTCGTGAGATTTCAAGGTTTTAGGTCTAGGGTATTTAGATTTAGATGTGTGATGAATTTCATTCATATCAATTTGAAATATCACGATTGACTTAAGCGGAAAATTACTAATAACATTAAATAGTTTATTTTTTAAGTTTAATATGTATTGCTACTTGTGTTTGTCAACTTTAACTTTGAATAGAAATAAATAATAACAACTACAACAAACATACCTAATATTTTTTTCTAAAGATTTTGAATTAAAATAATATTAATAATGGCAAATTCTAAAGATTTTGAATTAAAATAATATTAATAATGGCAAATTCTAAAGATTTTGAATTAAAATAATACTAATATTGGCCTTCATTTTTTAATCGACTTCAAAAAACGAGGAGGATCTATGTTCCATTGTATATATTTTTTTATGTATGTACACCGATTACTCAAAGACGCCAAGACTGATTTGGAAAATTCTTCTTTTGTTTGAAAGGGTGTATTTCCTACGTGGTCCCATGGTCATCAGGTCAGGATATGATGATGGGATCCTGGAGAAATCAAATTTTATGGGCACACTTGAAGCGATTTGGGTATTTTGAGGCGCATTGAAGTCGGTGATACTTTTTTTAAAAGATATATAATGTTATTAATGTTAAGGAACTAATATTTGATATTAATTTCTACTAATACATTTCGAAGCTAAGTGATGCCATAGATATTACGTTTTTATCTTAAAAAGGAAGTATGGAACCTTAATAAAAACAGAAAAAAAATTAAGAAACTATACGTCGTCTATAGAAATATTCAAACTATTCCATTGGAAGCTTACAACATTAAGTAAAAATAAACAAACTAAATCACCTGTGTCCATAACTCATGAATGTATTAAAGCACCGCTCGGTCTTGGGTTCAGAGGTGAACGGTAATATTTGAATGTTCAACGAGGGTAGAGTACACAGACTGACCGATGGATGGATTGATGAGCTTCTTGTATTGGAGATATAGAAATATATTACGTTATTTATTGGTTCAATATTATGGGTGAACTAAAATAATAATTAAATTTGTTTAGTACAAAACATGTTGATAAATTACTAATATTCTGAATGCAACAGGATGTGGTTGAGCGAGTGTGTGTGGGTGTTAGAACGAGTATGTTTGTCTCATCTTCACGTGAATTGACTGAATTTGGATGAAATGTGAAATACAAATAGATGAAGACAGAAAAATCAAAATCATATAGTTGAATACAATCTTTACTAGCTAGCCTAACCTTCTAGAAACAGTAATAGGTATTTCAGTTTGGTGGTATTGGTATTTGGTGACTTATTATCATTATATTAATAGTGAAGAGAATTCTTTGTACCCTTTTTTAAGAAAATTTCGAGGACGTAGTAACGTGAATTTTGGAATATTTACAGTTTATATATAGAAGAAATGCTACAACGTGAAAACGGCTTAATGAAATTCCACACGTCCAGTATATGTGATTGACTGTCATGGGTAAGTAAGTCTATACAATGACGGCTTAAGTTATACTGGCCAATGAAAAAACCATGGTCGAAATTCGACCACCAAATGTATCGAATTGAAATGACTAAAATCTCTGAAAACATTCCTTTACCATGCGGCAGTCAGAAATACGTTGTCGCAATAGTTCCTCTATTCTTGGCATTTAATAACTGTCACAAACAGTCATAAGTTGTATCAATGGCTGTACGATTGTTTGCCACTTTGTTGTATAAACTATTGTATGTATCAAGTGCAAATAATGGCATGTATCAAGTGGACACGGCCCACGGTCCGCCGGACTGCTTACTTTGATAAGGCGGACCTGAATGTTTGTTTAACAAAAAGTTCATATAAAAACGACATAATTTATGATGTTTGAAAGACTTCTAGCAATAGCAACAAAGAGAATTCTTAGACCAGCGTCCAACACATACCTACTTGAAGTGAAAACATCTGATTTAAATCTCTCACATACCATCCAATCAAACCACATCGGGAATTCATTGAACGGAATTCGAAACGTGCTCGACTCCTCGTGACGCCCTATCACATATATTTGCTGATGCTATTGCTGGTACTAGGAGAGTAGACACGTGAAGGTATTGTTCGACAAAAACTTGTTACTTGTTAGCGAAGCCGTGGGAACAAGATTAGTGAAGCAGGCGCCATGTTGCTGTTTGAATTTAGAATGCGAATTCTATTCGATTTATCAGTGCGAAAACATGTAATGAATATTTCACTTAATTTTTTTTCTACAATGCAATGAAGAATGATGAAGTAAGTTAGACATCCTGGTACACACACTGCAACTCTTTAAGTAGGTGTACAGGTTTTTCTGATGTAATTCCCAGTTTCAATTTCCACAAAAATATTTAAGTATATTTTAAACTACTTCGTTTAATTCCTGATTAATGAAAGTAGACGAACACATCTGAGGCCGTAGTTGGTTTTTGCAGTCGAATTAGTTCTATGCCCATTATTAGATATTTTTGGTGACTTAGATATTACTAGCACCCTCATCATTCTTCTTCCGCGCCTTTTCCCAACTAAGTTTGAGTCGGCTTTCAGTCTAACTACGATACGACCAAACTTATATTATTTTACATGAAGCGACTGCCATCAGACCGCCATAACCCATGGTAGTCGCTTCACAAAATAATTTAAAAAAAACACTATCCCTTTACTAGTTATGATCGTTTGAATTTCCAGGTATTTTTACCTCTGTTTCTCATAAAAATAGGTGGAAGAAAAAAAAAATTGTACAATTTAAAATCTTTAACTTTACTTTCTAGTGGGAAAGCCACGCCTCGGCATGTATGGGCCGGCTCAACCGGAGTCACAGAAAACCGGCAGTAAAGCAATGTTTCCGTTGTGTTTCGGCGAGTGATTGAGGTTACCGGAGACCCTAACCCTTCCCTCTCCCCTTCTTCCGCCCTCTCCCCCTCTTCCCTTCCTTCCACTACTCCCAACTTAAAGGCCGGCAACGCACTTGTGACTCTCACGTTTTACGAGCCCATGATGGGCGGCGGTAGTCACTTACCTATGTCTTAAACGGGTAGTATGCATGACATCCACATTTCGCAATCAATAATTTGTTCCGACGCAACAGAGGGTTGCGATGTCTACCGGACGTCTGCCTCCGTGTTGTTCCTAGGAATCACTTCTAAGACGAACGTTTAATACTTGTGATGGTGAAATCGCAAATAAATCCAAATCTGCGTCTTCGTCATTTATCACAAACCTTCGAAAGTATTTAAAAAGTGTTCACCCACATAAATAAGCGTTAAACATAATAATGTATGTGATACCGTACTAATCCGTTTGTAATTACCTAATCATGTTTGTATAGGGTTGAAAATATGCGTGTAGGCAGACGTCACGCTGCGCCGGTCCCCTACGACGCAATGCTTTCGAATCATTCGATCGCTGGGGTATGTGGGATCGATTTGACTTTAAACGATTCTCGATATGATTTCCGCATCGATTTACGTGTAATGTTTAATTAGCGTGATAATAACATATACTGTATAATTATTCTTGTTGTGTACGTAGTCCATTCCTTTGTATCTAAGCTAAAAGCTAAGTATTTTTGAGATTCAGGATATTTATTAATTTCTCTCACAAAGAAAATATCTACTATGATAAAAATACGGAACATCTTAAAATTCGTCTTTGTATCTATTGAAGTGACGTACATGTTTATGCAGAAAATATGAATACTCATTTATTTATATGATAGACGACGTTTCGACGGAATTGCACCGATCGTGGTCACGGGTGGACTAAGCCAAGATCACTTTTAATATGTACTTCTATCTATAATTATGTATTTTTTACGTTTATTACATTGATTATATCTCACTCTTATAAGCCTCTATATACATATATATGGAAACCTACACGAATATAATTAATTTAAAGTGTTTTGGCATGTCCTCGTCCTCGCAAGATCGCCGGTGTGATATGTTTGGTTCGCGGAATCGCCTCGCGAGGCGACGATTAACGCCTTAAAAGGAGGCTCGCAGGCTGTTGCCCCGGTGGATCGTGCCTATTGTTTTTAAATTCAACCTCCTTTACTTCACCACTTTTTATTACACCACTTCTTAGTAATGCTGCGTTCCTAATTGTTTACACACAAGAGTTCAATGTTAAAATTTCAACTAAACTTGGTAATAGACAAACCCTAATCTTGTATTATATACAGAGTTATTAAAGCTCATTTTAACGTTTAATTAGAATTACCCAACGGGAATATCGAGTACTGGGTGTGTAAAGATTGTGACAGTTTATACTTACTTAGATCAATTAAATTGACAACTAGTTACATTCAGATATAGGTTGAGCTATTGTGTAACATGGTTTCGGATATCTTAATAAAAGCTGTTCCCGGATCCATCCTATTTAAGGCACAGTACGACACACCGTGTGGTTTTAGTCGGTTCGATTCCGACACACCGCCGCACTGAAACCCCGGTGGGGTGACGGCCCGAGGGGGTTTCGAAACGCAAAAACAAAAAAAAATGGTGCAACATTGTGTTGTTTAAAAAAAAATACAAATAATACGTATATGTAGGTAATAAGAGTAGTTTCTATATTATATTAATTAAATTGTTTCACACACATAATTATGGGTATATGTGTGTACATATTTTTAAATTCTGGCACTCGCGTTAGCGACATCTAGTAACATATATCTAAACTACATAGTAGTGAGATAGTCTAAAATTACCGTAAGAGTAGTAGTGCCAGATGTCAGCTCGAATTTTAGCCGCCTGACTCTCTTACCAACAAAAGACCGCGGGTAGACTAGACAAAACCTTGGAACGTGTGGTTCTTTTTCATCTTAGTTGTATGAGAAATTATTGATTAATAAGTCCCAAACAATTATGATGATTCATGCGATCAATTATATAGGTATGTTAATTTATATATTTGTGTTATTTAGTAAAAAAAAATTAATAAGTTAACAATTAAATGATTAAGATGATTGATGATGATTACGATTACTATATTAATCGAAATTTTCGAAACTCACGATTTCAATGAATACCAATACTACTACTAGTTTTTGTATGATTGTTTTTATGTTACTTTATCAGTGTAAGTTTGGTTCATAAATGACGAGCTAAGTATTCATATAAAACAATTGCTGAAACACTAGCATTAGGCTATCATTCCGCATAAGCTTGTTATTTTGTTATCTTGGGTTGCTGCTGCCCTTGTACAACAATGTACACGTGTTGCACGAACATTTGCTAGTGATACTATGATCTTGTAGATAAATATAGTTACTAATTTAATTTACTAAAACATAAAACACTACAGGCCTTTTAGTTTCACTTTCACACCAAATCTTTAAACGAAGCTGCGTGGTTTGTCACACAGTACAGGTACTTTAGTACTAACATTTCTCCTCCTTTCGGCTACAACGTCACAATTAAAGCGAGACAGACAGATGAAATGTCCAATATTGAAAACCAATATTATAAATTCGAATGTGAGTTTGTCAGTTTTTTTTAAAGCGCTTTTACTCCTTAACTATTAAAACTGGCCTGTTGGTCTAGTGGTTAGTGAACCTGACTGCTGAGCCAGAGGTCGTGGGTTCGATTCCCACCCAGGACAAATAATCGTATGATGACCATGATCATGTTTGTTCCGTGTTTGGGTGTTATTTTTCTATAATATGTGTGTATTTAGAAATATATAAGTATGTTTATCAGTAGTCTGGTTACCATAGTACAGGCTCTGCCTAGTTTGGGATCAGACAGCCGTGTGTGAGATGTGTCAAGTTATTATTATTAAAAAAAAATCCATAAGAATAATTATTTTAAATAAAAAGTGTGTGTGTGCAATTCACACATGGCAGAAGTGAAACTTTTAAATTAATTAACCAACGAATTTTAATACGCAAATGCACAAAAAAGATACACTTGAATTGACACAAGAAGGCTTCGTAGTATGCAGGTGCAAAGACACGTTGCTAGCATACGAAGATTATAGGAAACACTGTATACTTGTATTCTATCTCATTCTTTCGTAGGCTAAAATCCTATTTACGGATATGTTTGTTTCTTTTTAGTGCTGTATATTTGTATTCTATCTCATTCTCTCGCAGACTAAATCCTATTGTATTGCGTTTGTCTCTTTTTAGTGTGACATAAGGCTTCGGAGTACGCAGGTGCAAAGACAAAGATTATAGAAAACACTGTATACTTGTATTCTATCTCATTCTCTCGCAGGCTAAATCCTATTTATGAATCTTTGTCTCTTTTTTGGTGTGTGTTTTTCGTTTCACCGAATTTCAAACAACGATACTAAAGAGGTTTCACTTAAAACAAAACTTAATCCCACTTATAAAGTATACCTACACAAAAATAGAAGATCGTATTCTACCGGATAATGTAAAGTCCAGTTCCAGTCAGTAAGGCGCCTTGAATAACTAAAGGGATATATGCAATGAATTCAAGGAATTAGCGTGTTCATTGTGTGCGAATGTTCTATACACTAACAAACAACGAAAAACATTTATTTATTTATCTCTTGTTAGTCGTTGTACCTTTTAAGTAAAATACAATACAAACATGTTACAAATATTTAGGTATAATATAATAATGCGGTCTTATCACACAGCGATTTCTTCCAGACAACCTTTGAACGGATATTTTTAATGGTAATGGTGGTTCATGGGAGAGTCTGTGATGTACTATGTTGAATATGTTATATATAAATACACCTAATCCCACTAATATTATAAATGTGAAAGTTTGGATGGATGGATGGATGTTTGTTACTCTTTCACGCAAAAACCACAGAACCGATTGTGATGAAACTTGGTATGTAGATAGCTGGTGACCTGGATTAACGCGTAGGCTACTTTTTATCCTGATATTCCTACGGGATCGGGACTTACGCGGGTGAAAACGCAGGGCGCTGCTAGTAATCTATAATTAACAAAAAAAAAATAAGATCAGTATTTATAATGACAAGTAATAATCCTTAATATGAAGTCAACCTTTGTATCGTCCAACTTATCGTTAAGGCACCAGATCTCGCACATTTTGACGAATTTAAATAAAATAATTTGTAAGGGTTATATTTAACCACAGTTTGTAGTATTTGAGTTACTCTGACAATTTTTATGCTTTTAAATTTTTTTATATTAAAACTAAAAAATTTATTTAAAGCTTTTGAATTAAAAATGTAAGATAATTATTTATATTCTTAATTTGAATAACTAAAACATTTGAAGCATTTTTAAAGCTAATTTTAAATTTCTCTATTTTATTTAGAACAGCATCATTTAAAAACAGTGTAAAATTAATTTTTTTAACTCACAATCTGAACTGAACACACAATCTCGTATAAAAACTAATCAGTAAATCGCAAAAAAAATCATCAGTTGACGAGGATCGCTGTCTGTATTTACTATCCTAACTAACTATCCTCAAAGACCAACTACAAAGGCATATATTGAAATCCGAAAGATGGAGTAAGTAAAAGTTCTAGGCCTTATATTAGCATCCCAAATGTTTCAAAAGTTCTATTTTATTAACTTCTTTCTTGTAGCTTGCCCTTAACAAATCCGCAGAGTTAATTGCTTCCAACCATTGACGATAATCATTAATTGATAAAAAGGATCATGGCGTGTGTTGACAGATGTTTATATAAAAGTCATGATTATAACGATGACTATTAAAATTTTTATTGGATCGATCATCTGGAGGCCCTTGGGTTAGTGGGTGTCATGATTTTGTCCAATTTTTAAATAAACCCTATGGAGAGGACACCCCTACGAAAATCCAATAGATATGATTTATTGTCTTACCAGATATTTTAATAAAACCATTTATAGTGTTTATGTTAAAGAGATTTTGTGTGGTCTTAATGGGTAAAGCTCACGCTCAGCTAAAAAGTAACAGAATGCAGATGTTCAAAGTTTTAGACATAGTGGGAGGTTCAAAGTTTTTTTTTTGTAATACAAATAAATCGTAAAAAAAAAATCAGGATCCGCTTGATAGAAAGTGTAAATAAGAGTAAGCAAAATCGCGCTCAAAAAAGTGGGTCAAAATCGCGCCCAAAGGAGTCGGTTACAAACATACAAGTGAAGCTAATATAAAGCGTGTAAAAACAAATTGAAAATGAGTGTTCTTGGAGTTTATTGCCTGTTCTTCTTTACAGAATCTACAATAAATTGTTTCTAAATTAATTCAATCCTTTTAAGTCTTAAATCTGTCACTCAAAGCTCTGTTTATTCCAAGGGTTGTCACATAATTCTTTTTCAGTAATGACACTATAAAATAGAGGGTTGATATTAAATTACCATGAATTAATACGCCGAAAAACAAAACGGAAAGTAATGAATGCACTAGGTACGCAGAAAACAAAGGGGTTGGTAGCATAAATCAAAATGCGACGGTTTGTGAGGAGGAAGCGGTCAATCAACCCCCTTTCTTATGAACACACAATGTGCTGTGCTATGCTAGCTGCCGGGAAGCGTGGGGCCATGGCAGTAGAGACTTAGTGAACATTTTTATTTTTATTCACTTTGATGTCAAACTTAATAGGAGTAAATAGTTTAATCAGTCACCTTGGGAAATACCAATGTCAATATTTCTTATCAAACAAATTGTTCGCTAAACAGACAACTCGGTACGAAATTAATAAAACCGGTTATTAACCACAATTTAGGCGATGCATTAGTATGACATTTTTGTTACCCACTAGAGACGAGTCAGGTACGCCATTAAGAATATCATATAAAAATGGTTTCATCCAGTAAATGTTACCAGAATAGATGAAAAAGCATTATAAGCATTTATATTATATTACTGCTAAAGGTTATCGATAACTAAAAATAAACCAGTAGGCGATTTTATATAAATAGGATAATTTAAATTACACTTGGATGCAAAACAATTTCCATTAATTCTCATTCTGAGGACATAATGAAGGGCATAAAGGGTTAATGAATGCAATCGAAATATAACTTCGATTACATTCACGTAAATAGTCTGTCCCCTAAGAAAATTTAATTTATAAATAACACAAAATAAATAATTATGCAAGTCGTTTTACTTTATTAAAATTAACTACACGGATGTAAGTACCAGGCAGTTAGGTAAAGTGCGGAGTTATTAAAAACACATCAAGCATCAGTTTGGGCTGTTTAGAGGGCACTCTGATTAATCGACTTAACGAAATTTGTCTAGCTCCTAACGAGTTATGTACGCCTATTCAATGTAATAAGAACATAATTATAGATATTTTGGACAAGTATAATCTTTACTTTTTAGTCAAGTGTGATCAGTGTGATATCTTTAAAAAATAAAAATATTTTGTACTGATAGAGAATATTATGATTTACACCAAAGAAGTAGAAACGCATTTCTACATAAGAAATGCATTTCTTAAACGAATTTATAATTTCACAAGGATTTTACAGTGTGTACTTTTCCTTAAGAAGCTGTATATATTGATTGACCAGTTTCCTTTAAGAACAAGGCAGTCTTTATAGGTTTAGCTCCCGATACTCGTAAGTCAAACATATAGCATGCTAGCGTGTCGTAAGTCAATATCGTGGAAACAAACACTGACAGTCGGAGGTAGACCGACTGTACGAAGGTACACTCAGCTCATTAGGAATGTTATCAAGGACTGGAGGGAGACTGGGCCGCGGGCGCCGACTTGCATAAAATTATGCTGATACATTAATACAGGTGTGGTTTACATGGCGAAATTTTAATAATGCAATTCAGTTGAAGTATTTTTTTTTGTCGCATAATTCGCTACGAGCGACGCCATTGGTATCAAGATTTTTTTGCATTGACTTCAGTAATATAACTTCCTAACTTTCAGTGTAATACGTTCTCGCTAATTCGACACCGAAGTGACGATCGATCTATACCTAATACAAGTGGAATTGTGCAAAATTGGCTTTTTTCAAGTCAATAAGGGATTGTGAGACGACTGGAGATATAAAATACAGGTGAGCCCTCTGGCGTTTTCCTATTTTAATTAACTGCATTTATCCAGCATCACAACCAATTACGTACCTAACAATCCCACTAATATTATAAATGTGAAAGTTTGGATGGATGGATGGATGGATGGATGGATGGATGGATGGATGGATGGATGGATGGATGGATGGATGGATGGATGGATGGATGGATGGATGGATGGATGGATGGATGGATGAATGGATGGATGGATGGATGGATGGATGGATGTTTGTTACTCTTTCACGCGAAACCACTGAACCGATTGCGATGAAACTTGGTATAGAAAGCTGGAGACCTGGATTAACGCATAGGCTATCATAATCCTACCATATATATAGGTTCAACATGGGCAAATTCGGGGCCGGCTATTAGTTCCTAATAATTCCAAACATTTAGCTTACAGGGGTTTATTTAATTATTTCGTTTGTTGACAGTTGTTTGACATCTTATACTAATATTTTAATTATTACATGTATAGATACTTATTCTAAATGTACAACCACTTACGCGGAAACATCACTTGTTCTGATATAAAAAAAATTAATATAAAAATACCTTTTATTTCATAAGTTACTCAAAATAACGAAAACAGCATATCTAAGGGTTAAAAAGAATATGCAACATTTATTAAGTACCTGCACTACGCCTATTAGAATAAGCTCTGGAAGAAGAAAGAATATAAATTAATAGCTGCTGTAAATCAAGCGCCATGTAAACCATGCATTAGTTAATCGCATACCTGCACCGGATGGATGTATGCTTTTAGTGGCGCGATACCGGCGAGTTTTGGCGACATCACCCGATAACGATACCCGCGACACGAAGCGGATATATTCAGAACATTACGCGATAAAAGCGACCGCTGCGGACTAATATCTTGTTTTTATTGCCGACTGTATTGCCTACTTCTTTATTTGCAAAATTATTAAAAAAGAAGTTTTTACGAGACAAAGAGATGCATTCAATTCGAACAAAAATAATAAAATTGTTTAAAACCGATTTAAATGCAACTAAATGATGCCCTATGAACGTAGTAGTATAGTTTTTCGCCCCTTACAATGGTATTCATTTTTGTCATTTTTATATGGACTCTAATTTCTAACACAATAAAAAAAAATAACTTCACACATCTCACCACACACGGCCGTCTGATCCCAAACTAGGCAGAGCCTGTACTATGGTAACGAGACTGCTGATAAACATACTTATATATTACAGTCTTTAAAATTTGATAAAGTGGTAAGGAATTGTGTGCCTGTTCGTAACGGCTTACCAGAGCCTACAAACCCTTCTAAGATAAGTGTGTGACCTTGTAACAGGTAAGATAAAATACTTAGATAAATGTTAGGTCTATCTTATATCCCACTAATATCTATTATAAATGTGAAAGTTTGGATGGATGAATGTTTGTTAATCTTTCACGCCAAAACTACTGAACCGATTGCGATGAAACTTGGTATGTAGATGTAGATAGCTGGAGATCTGGATTAACATATAGGCTATTTTGTATCCCAATATTCCCACGGGATCGGGACTTACGCGGGTGAAACCGCGGGGCGTTGCTAGTTGTTATATAAAAATTTCATTGTAAATAATATGATTTTAAACCTAACTCAAAAGTATGGTTAACATTTTTTGGCAGCAAAATATTATTTTATTTTCCCCCGTCACGTCTATCTGTCTGTTCGCGATAAACTCAAAAATTACTGAACGGATTTTACAAAGAGTAGTACAATGGTCTAAGGAGCACTCATTGATTTTAAACCCACTGAAATCAAGATTTATGATATTGGGTAGTAAGCTACAAATACAGTCTATATCAGAATATGATACAGCTGTAATTACAAATGGACAAAGAATTGTAAAGGTTGAAGAAGCCACTAATCTGGGTCTTGTAATGGATCCTGAGCTGCGATTTGAAGAGCATGTTAACAAAATTGTTGAAAATACTTTACGATATTCGGGATTATATTAGTGCAACATTAAGAAAACAACTAGTGGACTATATAGTCTATGGTCCATGTTTATTGGCTAGAACTAAAAAAATAATGCAAAGAATTCAAAATGCCTGTGCTCGATATTGCTTTAGAATACCCAGACGTCAACATGTAACACCATGATAACTATGTGAAATTATCTACTTACCATGCTTGTCTGCGGTATATCCCCGTATAATTTATTAGTATATATATATATATTGTTTAAGTAATAATACAACGATATTGCCTGCCGGCGTCAGGTGACGCTTGCGGTTGACACTGAAAATCAGCACTGGGATGTTTTATAACATCTCAGTGTATGCTGAGTGTCAACCCGAAATTGCAAAGCAGTAGCGTACTTGGACTGATCATTTCCTTAAAATTATTCTTGTAGAAAAAAAAAATCTATGGAATGACCACATGTTGCCACGTCAAGAATGACACGTCACCTACATACATCACATCTAGTCTACATGACATAAATGACATATTGTAATATAGTAATATCATAGATCCATATACTAAAAATGTGATGTTTTTGAAGTAGGTGAATAATATTATCAGTGTTTTTAAATATAGACATATGTGACATAGAAAAAAAAAAATTGCAATAAATTATATTTTCTTTCTTCTTCTTCTTTCTTTCTTTCAAGACTCGTAAACGTGCGTGAAATAGGAAATGAATTGTTTTGAAATAATAACTAAAAACTATTCCATAACACTTGAAGAAATCAGTCCTACACAATAAAAGTATTAAAACAGTATTACACCATATTATTCTAAACCCCTAACAACCAATAAAAAAAACCTCAACACATTATATCGATATCAGTGGGTTGAGTCGTAAAGAAAGCATTAAGCGGACGGCCGCGGGCACCGAGCGCCATAACTATAATAATCTATAATATTCACTTATTCGCTCTCTGATTTATCGAGTTTTGGTTTTGTTTACACAAGGCGGCTCATTGGCGCATCGTATAATTAATATCAGTGTTCGAAATGCGCATGCGTTTATTTACCCGCGAGATATGCGCCAGTAGATATTAAGTACCCTGGTGGTAATAAGCGTAGTACTTATATAAGCACAAGTGAGCATTTACGGGCATTTTATGGTAAGTAAAACTGCTATTAGGTTGTATTTCTGTAGATTGCTACAACGCTTAGATTTGACGGCCCAGGAAGACTACCTTGCATATCGATTATAGTGGTTTTACTTGATTTTAAAATTATTCTTACTAAACCTATGTTTCCAAACAGTAAAATTCTTAATTCTAGTAGTAATTCAAGTAATATACAGAAGACCACGTTTTAATTTGTTTCTACTAGTTAGTACGTAGTTAGAGGAGTCGGATTGCCCGACGAAAGCCAGTTCGAGTTGCAGGTAAGCGCTAACCTTCTCTAGCTATCGCTTACACTCCCCAATCCATCGGCATAAGCAATATTCCTTCTTGCCTTCTCTTCTTGCCTACCTTTCCTTTTTAATATACTTGCAACTTTCCCGTCTTTGATTCCCAAAGTGTGTCCCAGTAGGCGTTAACAGGCTCCCCCTATTACGCGTGGGACCAATTTATAGTTAATAAAATGTGGGTGTTTAATCAACTCTGCCTACCCCTTCTGGGATACAGGCGTGAGTGTATGAATGTAGTGAGTAAACTCGTTAGAGCCACAGAATGCACTAGTGATACCACTGATGGTAAGGTCAGATGTTAAGTGTGTTAATTTTGACACCGGGACCGCATGACATCAGTCCGGCCGACTGCTTGGTTTCTACTTCAGCTATATACAACTAATTCATTTCCGCAATATATTCATTTCACACAGTAAGACAACGTAAGGACCCTTCGCTAAAGAAACTTAAAAAAAAAATAGACAGTCATGGGACTGCCGACAGAGGTGAAAACCTAAACGAAACGACGAACTTAAAACGTCACATTAGCAGGTTGGTGACATTAATTAATAAGGAGCTGACAGAAATCTATGTTTAGATTAGCGCCCTCTAGTGGATCTATATATGTATTATTATCGGGACGGTCACGAGTTAAGTGTTTTTTCTCCATAGCTAAAGGGCACAAACGTGTCTAAATAAGTTTTCACTTCAAAAATCCTACTTATTGGAAACCTTCTCCTTATTGACGCTGGCTAAAAGGAGAAACAAATTAAGCAACATGAAGCTACTATGAAGGACAACACAAAAACTAAATATTGTAGAAATGAAACAAATATAAAAACAATAGATGAATGTAACAAACCGGTCTGACGATGAGCACATAGCTATAATGTTATAAATGCTTTGATTAGTTTAAATGAGAGGAGATACGGCAAAATCTTCATACAAATAATGCCTTCTTTTAGATTTTTAAACAATCGACAAATTGTGTACTTTTCATGATGCAAGCATACATAGGTTACCGTATACTAATTTAGTACCTTGTTCGACTTTACAGGAAAAACTAACATTTTCATAATCATAATTTATTATAATTTATTGAGGGTCGGTATGCAGGTTAAAATAGGTAAATATTTTTTTTAGCAAATGCTGTTAGCAAAGTGTTTAACTTTACTTACCACCAAAACGCACCATATTTGTTTATGTTTAAAAATTTATAATCCCGTTATGCCATTACGGTCCATTGATAAAGGATCTTTAAGACATTGTTTAATATATCAATTTAGTTTTGCGAATATCGCGTTGGGGAGTCAACAACCTGAGCACACGTCATTCAGCTCATTTTCCCATCACTCAGAATGTTTATTTTTCAATTTAACCCGTCAGTGGCGATGCCAGGCGGGCCCCGGTGAGTTAGGGGCGCCACACACCGCGCCGACAGATTAACCACGAAGGAGAAACGCCCGCGACCACGCGCGTTCAGCCCTGGTCGGCCAGTGTTCTTGTACTATTAATTGCTGGTTGTAGTTACAGGTATATTATTAGATTATTGCGATGCATCATTCATTAACTTTGTGTTAGGTTCGATTAAACGCCAATAAAATTGTTGTAGTATAGATTCTTGTTACTTTTTTGGCATGACCTGAAGTCGATGTACCTGACATCGACTTCAGGTCATGCCACTCGAAACATACATTAACTACCATGTTGATTGAATTCTTGGAGATATAACCTTTTCAATAAAAATAATCATTAAAGTTCTTTAAAATTAAAGATTTCACGTGTCTTGCTCCTTCGTCGAAGTCGGTTATTTAATTTAGGTATTCAATGTCAGACATCTTGATTACATTTCCATTAATAGTATAATGTATTAATTAAGATCGTAGGTAGCAGTTGAAGTAACCGATGTATCAATAACAAATCATAAAACTAAACGTACATTTTAACACCGACTACAACATTATTATTACACGCAAGTCACAGCCCTACAAACAAGGGATCAGGGCTCATACGAGGCGTCGAGACCCTACAATTAGAGCTTCGCAATAAGACCACGATCAAGCGCTGCTAATACGCGCTCGCCAACTAGTTACACTCCGCACAAATTTAACTACATATAAAACACACGAAAGTGAATCTTATGAGAACCAAAAAAAGTCTTGATCGTTGCAAAACTAACTTTGAATGTTCAACATCACTACTAATCTTTACCAAAACAATTATACTGTCAAAGTACATTAACTTGAACTTTAAAGCCTTCGTATTAAAGGTGATGATGAAAAGGCCCAAAGTATCGCTGAGCAAGTTATGGAAAAATTGTACTTTATTGTTTATTGGCACAAACGTTCATCAATGAGTTATTGCTGAGAGTTTCGTGTAAAACAGAAAATTGATATTTTTAACAAATTGCAAAGAACGCGTTATCAACGACCGCGCGACCGCGAACTCTAAATTCATGCGGTAATATTTAAAAACTCAATGGTAACTGATAAGTAAGGTTCAACATAGTGTCATAAACAAGTCTCGGAAGTTTGTAGCCCAGCTATTCGCGGACTTCGAAAACCATGACTATGACCAGTTGACCTATTTAGATGATTACGCGGGGTTAATATCACTCCTACTGTGACTGTTGTTAATTGTAAAAACCTCACTTTAATGTTACTGCTACACAATTGTTATAATAAAATTATACTTCATATATAAAATAAAATCATAAATTCAGTGAGTGATATTTATAAATCGTACCTTTTTAGAGAGCGTGTATATTTCCATAAAGAGTAGCGAGGGTTGGACGTTTTTGGGCTATATTATAAATACTTGTTTAATATTTCAACATTATGAGCAAGGCAAGCAATTTATTCATATCTCTTATTAAGAATTCTGATAGATTTAGACATAGAGTAATCCATTTTCTGAACTGGCTTTGGTTACTATTAAGAATATTATCTAAGGTATAATTAGTTGGAAAATAACCTGGTATCTACTTTTACAATATCTATTGCAAATTGGTACTCATCCCTTATTCAAATATATCAGTTAAAATCAATCCGACCACCACTTTTCATTGTGCTTAATCAGAACAAGCCTACCACAATTTTCGTATGTGGCGTGCCAGTGCTGATCATACGCCAAGTAGATCATGCATGAATAGTGTGGACCACACACGCGCCATGGCACGTCCACTCGCGACCACACAGACGGGAGGCGGTAGCGAGTTAGACCACTCTGTGGTTACAGTAAGAGCCGCGGGCGATCCGGGATGCTCCATGGAAACGATGAATTAAGTCTGTTCAGTTAACATTGTGTTGCGGAAACGTCTACGAAGTGAAATTGTTAGATTATTTAATGAAATTACGATATTATTAGCATTCGTAACACTACTGGGGACCCTTGGACATTGCCAATCTTATCCCTTTTCCCCAACCTACATATTCTGGCGAACCTAAGCACCAGCAGAAAAATAGCACAACGCTAGTAAGCTGGATGCCGGATGCTAACCACAGGATTCAAGAAATAGAGGTATTTCCGGTGTAGAGCGGATCCAACATGAGCAAACATTTAACTTATTTAAAGCTCACATCACTCTAACGATGACCTTGGCTTTAAACGAGATATTTTGGTTTTATCGTTGTAAATTTGGCATTAGAGGAATGGATCCTACTTCCTGGATTTCAAACTGGCTCGTCGGTTTCGCATTCAAATATTTTTGACATTTTACCAATGACACCTAATTCGTGAATCTCAAATTATCCGACAGTAAGTCTCATGAACAAAAACACATTTTGTCTTAATAATTTCATCACATTGTTATATTTTAGTGTTTCATAGTAGTTGTCCAAACAAATCCCTCACCGGTACAAGACTGCAAACTCGAAGCCATCATTTTCACAAGATGAGTGCGATTACACTGATTATACAGTATAGTTAGTGGTCGGTACCTAGCCGCCTCGCCGTAGCAGACAACGGGTTATTAACCCCTTGTAAACGCAGCCTTATTAAAAATTAATTTACTTCACGTAGATCGCTCACATTTTTATAGGCTAATAGTTACAGTATGTGCATAACTGTTTTGCGAGACAGTTAATTACTTTGAGCCTTTATGGTAGCCTGGTAGTGTTTGTTGTAGTACCTACCTACTTTTTGATTTGACTTTTCGACGATGCTCTCTTTTATGACCCCTATCGGAAAAGGAGGGATGTTATAAGTTTAACGTCTGTATCTGTGTGTATATCTGTGGCATCATAGCTCCTCAATTGATGGACCGATTTTGCTTTAGTTTTTTTGTTTGACTAATCGGGAGCTATCATTCAAGAAAATCTGTTTAGCTGTTCGAAGATCTCTTCTAATCGTTGAAGGGATTTGTGAGACAGAATATTAAAAAAATATATTTTATGCTAGTTCTTATACTCGTAGTATATTTATATCTACTGGATAATAATATAAAGCTGAAGAGTTTGTTTGTTTGGTTGAACGCGCTACTAGCTCGAATTGAAAATTTTTTTTTGTGTTGAATAGTTCATTTATCGAGGAAGGCTTTAGGCTATATAACATCAAGCTACGACCAATAGGAGCGGAGTAGCAATAAAAAATGTTGCAAAAACGGGGAAAATGTACAAACACAGACGAAGTTGAGCGGGTCAGCTAGTCATGAATAAATGTGTAAAGATCCAAGTCTAAGTCGCGGTCACTGGTCACCAATAGACGCGGTAGTACAAAAGATGAACAGAAGCCCAATGAAAGCGTAAAAAGTCAAAGTTTAAGCATACTAGTTCCCAGTTAACAGGATGGTCCATTTTTTAGGGTTCCGTTCCTCAAAAGGAAAAAGGAACCCTTATAGGGTTCACTCTGTTGTCTGTCTGTCAAGACCTTTTTCTCAGGACCCCGTGGACGCATCAAGTTGAAATAATACCACATACATAAAGTCTGCGGTCCCTTAAAGCTGTAAAAAAATCAAGCGTCTAATGCCGCGTTCCAATAAACAAGAAACGATTTGTTTTGCTTACGGACGGTAAAATTTCGTTGAATTTTCAATGAAAATTGTACCGTCCATAAGCAAAACGAATCGTTTCTTGTTTATTGGAACGCGGCATAAGTAAACACAATCATAAGATATGGCCATTTGAATATTAGATATATCTCATAAAAAAAAGTCCGCAACCGCAAAGTTAAGTTTGTCTTTCGAAAAAGACGAGCAAAAGTCTTCGAGATTGATTCCCAAGATGGACGTATTATCTACATACAAGTTTGCTTGCTTACGGAACCCTCAGTGCGCGAGTCAGAATCGCACTTGTCCGGTTTTTTAAACGTACAGTTGCTCCATGAGACTATTTTTAAAGGCCACGACGCGACGGCCTGTTTACACCTGCTCTCAATCTGGATAAACTTTGACGCCAGGAAACAAAAAACATTGTAAGTCGTACAGATATTAAAGGTAACCACGAAAAGTAATATTAATCCGTGATCAAGTTTGCCCTGCAATGATGTAAGCCATATTCACATAAAATATTCAACAAATGTCAATGACTGCACATTATAAAGTCATTTTAATGGTGTGTTGCGACAATACGATATACTACAACATTTTATAAAAACAAATAATTAAGAGCGCAGCCCAGTGACTAATAAAACTATAAATATACCAAAAAAGTAACAAATGGCGACTCACAAGACCATTTAAACGCAAAATTGCGTTTGCCAAGGAATGTTAAAGCAATCGTGTCAGTTGTAATTACACATTTGTGGTTATAAAGCAATTACCATTTCAATACACATATATTATTTTTAAAATGTTTGTTTGTTCGTAATAATAAACAATCGTTTTAGTGGCCTCCGACAACTCTTCCGTACTATTTAAGTACTACTGAATTTTGAATAATAACTTTACGTTATTACGTTATTTTTTATACGGTACTAGTATAATAAATGATTAGTTTCTATAATAAAATCTGTGCCCAAAACTGTTTGTTCTATTGTGTCCTTCTTCTGAAGTCAATTAAAAAGGCGTATTGGCTGAAAACTGCACAAAAACCGAATAACAATTTGCTTGACCCGAGAATCTTACTTAAGACACACTTGTAGGACTAATGCTCGTGTCCGCATACCTCTTCGACGCCTAGTAGAGACGTATAACAAATATTTCAATGACATTGACATCTTTGCTTTATCTAATAATAATTATCCGCTTTGCCAACATAATAGGCTATCCTGGTTTTGTTTGGATCTGATCCTGAATATGTTGTTTCCTACTTGTACAATTATATCTCCATTTTTATGTACTTTTATAATTTATATTTAGGTATCTGCGCTCTCGCGCATTTGTAACAGTGTTCTGACCTGTTTCCTTTTTATACAAATTAATTTGTGTTTGGTAATTTGTGAACAATGGTATGGGTCATGTGTTTACCACTTTGTATATTTAATGTCATATGGTTTAGACTTTAACATGTAACTGTTTTTTGTTCCAATAAAGAAAAGAAAAGAAAAAAGAAAAGATCACACGATCACACGCCGCTGTAGGCTCCAGCAGTTGCTACTTAATACAAAGTAAAAAAAAATAGATTTCAAACCGTGCACGCATTATCATCTTCATCTACAATAAATATTAGTGCAAACTTATAAATGCCGTTAAAACAGCTACCAGTTCCCTACGTTTCTAGTAATTAATAGAAACCTTTAATAACATAAAACTTAAACACACATATCCATAGAACAAACACAATTACAAGTGTGTAAGAAGTTATAGCTGTGTTAAATGACTGCAAAATTATTTGTTTACAACAGTTGCACGAATTACAACCTCGTTTCAAAATATTTCATTGCCTTTTTGGTTGCACGAATTTATGTGCACTTTCTCGGAATTAACAAAGACACGTAAATATATATTCAATGTAAATTATCTTTAAGTACTCATTGGTTAAGATGTTTATGTTCTTGGGGGTAATTTTGTCAAAATGCGGTCATTAATAAGTAAGCGTTCATAAGAACCAGACAATTTGGTGAGAACAGTAGATAAAAATAATTCCGTTTTTCGAAAATATATACTTACATTTTCTTCTTAAAACCCCACAATGCTGCAAATTTCTATTAAGAACTTACCTGCAAAGGAAAAAAAAATACGTTAAACATTTTTACTTTTATTACAAGCAATGAAGGTATTTTATTACCAATTTGTTACGCAAACTTATATGATTTTTTAAGTTGCTACTGTTCCAAACAAATTTTACAAACAGTGGGCCACGTGAAAAAGAAAACTCGTGTTCCAAACTCATATACGAAGTAAAACGTTCTTGGTTTCGATAACAGCAAAGTATGTGAGAATTCCGTGACTAAAGCCTATTCTCTGTCGTGCCAACGCATGCCAACCTCAAGAAAAAAAACTTCAAGCACACGTGTTACTCATCAATTAAAAACAAATTAACAATTTAAACGTCAAAAGCAATTTTGATTGTCCAAACTAGGGCTAGCAACGCCCATTTGTGTTTCAAATAATTTCAAACTTTATCTCGTACAAATATGACACCAAATCACTTGTTTAAAGATCTGGCATCTTATAAAGATGAGTGGCAATGTGTACAAATTGCGGCGGACAGTGCAACCTATACCTTATTGTTTTTTAATGGTCCGTCCCGCCCCCGCCGTGCCGAGCCATCCATCATGTACCCTGAGCATCCACTCTCGACATTTTTTATTCAAACTTGTTCAAATAAAAAAAAACTCTAAGAGTCGAATTCCCTGCGGCGTCTTACTGACATTCCTTAGAAAGTTAAAACAACATTTAAATTAATAAACGATCGGGTTTCTGTGTTGGTAGGCAGTATCAAAGATTTTGTTGATATAGGTTTTATATCGCTGAACAAATAGTGTTGTTTTATGAACTCCTGGTCATTGTATCACAGATTATAATGGTAACGTCGGCATTAGAGACATTATCAAAACAGGAATACTATCAGCACAAGCGCACAATATTATGACATAATCCCTTCAGGGTTATTCTTTAAGGAAACGTGTTGAATCACAGTCGTACCGCCATAGTAAATAAAAAACGAAAATTGGTTGACGTGTAAGAAAGAAAATAAATCTTTTGAGTTAACAATGCGAAGTCATATTTATATTTTTTATTTTTTTATTTATTGGAACATAACAGTTATACATTACATTTAGTCCACGAGCCAGGTACAAATTACAGTACAATTGGATATCACAAAGTTAGTCACTTACATATTTACAAATGTTCCAAACGGGTTCCAAAACCCAATCGAAGTCCATAAATAAAAGTTTCAAGTAGATGTCAATGGACGTCCTGAAGTTAGTTTTTTGATAACTCCACAGGAACCTAACATTTTCCAGGTTATATTTATTGCAGGGGTTCCCGGAGTACTCCTTCCTAGGGTATACCCGGGTACCCCTGCAATAGACCCACTTGTGACGGAACACCGTGTGGTTTTAGTTGGTTCGATTCCGACATACCACTTTACCGCTAGCTCCAGTGAGGTGATGACCCGTGGGGGTTTCCAGACGACAAAAAAAATGAAAAGGGTTATAAATATTCAATGTGTTAAACGCTCTGTCTGCCAAATCATTCAAATTCGTTCAGCCGTTTTGCGTGATCGACTTACAAACGTCGAAACTTTCACATTTATAATATATTAGCAACCCGCCCCGGCTTCGCTTCGCATTCGCGTCTATTAGTGAAAACCGCATGAAAATCCGTTCAGTAGTTTTTAAGTTTATCGCGAACAGACAGACGCGGCGGGAGACTTTGTTTTATAATATGTAGTGATTATAAAGCTGAAGAGATTGTTTGTTCGTTTTGGTTAAACGCGCTAATCTCAACAACTAATGGTTTGAATTGTAAAATTATTTTAATGTTGAATAGCCCATTTATCGAGGAAGGCTATAGGCTTTATAATATCACGCTACGACTAATAGGAGCGGAGCAATGACCATAAAACTGAAAGTGAAAGTGCGGCGACGACTAGTATTATATACAGTAGGATACCGGGTCCCAACTGTTACTTGATAATAAAATTGCATTGCAGCAATTTTTCGCCATCGTTCAACGCGACAAAATTTTCATCCCCATCACCTGGATAATTGGCATTCCACCACTGTATAGTTCACCAGAATTTTTTTTGCCTCGCACAACCAATCTCTGGAACAAATTGTCGCCTGCGGTATTTCCGGACCGATACGACCTTCAAGAAAAGGCAATGCACTTGTGACTCTTGAGATGCAGGTGCCCATGGGCGACGGTAGTCACTTACCATCAGGTGACCCGTCTGCTCGTTTGCCCCCTATAATATAAAAAAAAAATGCAGCAATTTGATGAAAGCTGTATTTCTGAACGTAACTAATTCGCACTATCACTACAAAGAATATACAATACATACTCAAAGACATCCTCGAAGTTAATAAAGTAACGTGCCGAACATAAAATTCGAGCCGGCAAACCTCCCGCTCCCGTCTCGCGCTGACCGCAGTATTAATAAAACAGTATTATATACAAGCCTGTTGCAGTTAATTGATGTCCCTTCAAAATACAAAATACTGTCAATTCTTATTCATTATTTTAATTCTGTCGCCACAAGCGATAGGGATCATTTGGAAAGAGCAAGGGGAAGTGAAAGATGTTAATTTATTCCTATCTGTGGGACGATCGAACGCATCGATGTCGAATATCCTACAGCTGTTGTCAACGGCGATGTAAGCCTATGTGCTCACTATATCCCAACTAACGTTATTACATTAAACACTCGACCGATCTTTATTAAATTTTGCATACGCATACACGTTTTCAGGGATACAGAACCCCTGAAAATATACATTACATGTAGCGTCACCCCTCACAGATATGTGCGGTTCTCATCCAAAGACTCTCTACCATTTAGATCGTCTTCGGTTCATCTTGTGGAGGAGGTACTCTACGCTTCAAAGTCTATTCGTGCAAAGCCAAACGAAATAAAATAAAATCGTAAGATACAGTCTCATAGATTACATGTGTATCAATAGATACAAATGGATACAATAGATACATATGTAGATATGGATAGATACAAATAAATAAAATTGAAGTGTCTGTTGTTAATGTCTAAATAATAGCTTTTTTAAAATCTTATACAGTTATTTGCACGATACCTATGCCTAAAAATCAGTTTTAAAATTTTCGTCTGTCTGTCTTTCTGCCTGTTTGTTTGTTTCTGATAATCTCCGGAACGGGTGAACCAATTTCCACGGGACTTTTGTCACTGGCAGATAGCTGTTATAAGGAGTAACTTAGGCTACTTTTATTTCGGAAACAGAATTAGGATACCGCGCAAAATATATAAATATGTACACGCAAGCGAAGCCGCGCGAGAACTGCTAGTAGACAATAATAATGTAAACAACATTATCCACGTACACACATTTTAAGCATGAATATTATTGTACATCACTGTTAAACAAATCAATATTGTCCAGTATACACTACGCTTCAGTTTAGGTACATCAATAACTTTGTAAGTTCGAAAACTTTTATGTAAATGAGTGTCGCCTAATGAGACACGTATAGTGAATGCATCGTACGCGAGGAGTGAGGGATATCTAAATGACTGCATATATTAACAGTAGATAAATAACGGCAGTCTCAATTTATCGCCTTCGTTTTGAATATGCAACTTATTAAAGAGATATTCTTAGAAAGGAAATAATTGCTTATTATCTTATCTTTCAAATTAAGTGGCCTTTTCTAACAGAAGGCTGTTTTATCTATGTAGTATACGCACCTTATTTTGTAAAATAATGAATACAGTATAAACACTACTGGTAGCGCCAGCGTATGCCAACGGTGCAAATATAGGTAAAGGTTAGGGAGCTCGGGCCGAGTCTGAATGCTCGTAATATAATAATAACTTGACACATCTCACACACGGCTGTCTGATCCCAAACTAGGCAGAGCCTGTACTATGGTAATCAGACAGCAGATATATATACTTATATATTTCTAAATACATACATATTATAGATAAATTAGACCCAGACACAGAACAAATAATCATGCTCATCACACAATTATTTGTCCTGGGTAGGAATTAAACCCACGCCGTCTGGCTCAGCAGTCAGGGTCACCAACCACTGGACCAACAAGCTATATCCATAAAGAATAGGTAAAACATTAGTTAGACGCTACATGTAACCAGAAAACCAACCTATATGTGGCTCAAAGGGCATAAAGCAAGTAAGTATTTCCATTCAAAGTAGCTATACCGCGCTAAACTTCTGCGAATGACGTTGACATATTCAAAGACGAAGGCGTTGTAGAATTCGTTAACTAGTAATGTAACGAGTTCTCATTACGGTACTAATGATAGGTTTTTTAAGCAATAGAGCTAGGTTCTCTAGCAGCTGAAAACCGTGATGTGTATATGTCTTAAACAAAAAATTAAAAAAGGCGACTTAAAACGACTTCAAAAAACACTAACAAATGGCACGGTTAAGTAAAAAAAAAAAGGCAGTCGTGGGACTGCCGACAGAAGTGAAAACCTAAACGAAACGACGAACTTAAAACGTCACATTAGCAGGTTGGTGACATTAATTAATAAGGAGCTGACAGAACTCAATGTTTAGGTTAGCGCTCTCTAGTGGATCTATGGAGTGGAGTTCAGTGCTTTTTCCCTATAGCAAAAGTGCACAAACGTGCCTAAAGAAGTTTCAAAAATTAATTTCGAATAAAATACACACACACACACACACATTATCAGATCCGGACTTGGTGGCAATAGGACCACATTTAAAATCATAACATACGTAAAAACAATACATACAGCCGAACATAGAACCGGCTCCTTTTTGGAAGTCGGTTAAAAATCAAGTAGTACCGAAAAATAACTTTTTAATCTTTCAAATATTCATATCATATTATAAGACATTACGTTCTAATTATCCACAACTGTTAATATATTCTTAACCGAGCCAAACGACTACCGTTACTTGGGTCCTGTACTGTTAACACACTTATCACAAATAAAGATTAGATACCAACCCTTAACAGGCCAACAAAGAATTAAACGCATTCTCCGCATAGACAGCCCTAAACACTTTACACCTACTAATCAAATATGTAGAAATAAAACTAACAAGGCCTTTTGTTTATGGCTTGTAATAAAATCAACAGCACATGTTGTATCAGCTGTCGGACAGGTCTCGGAACTTAACTTTTTATTCAATGACACAGACAGAAACAAAGTCGCTAAACATATATTCAAATAAAACATCCAAATTTAGGAATTACAATCATTTTGTACTTAAAGGTTTTTGTACCACAACTGAAAACTTTGATGGTATTCAGAATGAATATTATTATTCTTTCGCGGTGGATGAATAATCACCAAAGTTCGTGAACCCGGACTTTATCTTGATGACTTGTTAACTTTTCTGTCATTATAAGTTTTTGTTTTTCTAAGTTAGCTTTTTCTTTTTTTTTGTCGTGTGCAATTTCCACGGGACATCATCTCACCGGGGCCAACGGCAAGGTATTATGTCAGACTGGAACCGACTAAAACCATCGTGTATTCCGTCACTGCTGGGGTCTAGGGTGTACCCTATAAAGAAAATCCCTATTAAACCAACACAAACCCAATAGTAAAGTATTCGGTTTTACACCTTGGTTATATTTTCTTTGGAGGTGCAGTAACACTGTTTTTAAGTTAACCATAATTACATATTTTTTGGCCGTAGGGTGGGCTTGGAGATCTGTCACACAGGTTTCGAGCCTAGTGTAGACTCCAGCTCTCACTAAGGAACTTTTAGTATTTATTTTAATACATTTGTAATTCCGTGCTCTGTACCTAATAAATGAAATAATAATATAATTAGTAGTGTGTTCTCTTTATGTGAGATTGGAATCAGCAAATAATTAATAGAAACTCCGATGTCCTGCCGCTTATGATAAGTATACTAACTTAGGTTCTAAATAAGCCTTTATGCTGTAGAGACTTTGAGCTGAATCGTGTCATTTTTTTTTTTTCAGATTATTTTAGACATTTTAGACGCTATTTGTCCTATTGACTGTAAAAACAAGATGTTTGGGAACATAGTAAGTTATTTAGGCTAATATTAGATTCCCTTTAGTCTAATTGAAAAGCTTTAGAATGTATTAGTATGTAACACGGGCGGCCAAATATTGGTAAATACAATTATCGTACCTATGTGCCACCGGACATCGGGCATAACTGATTAGATTGGCCACCATCAATATATTAATATTAATTAATCAGAAGGTATTTTCAGAGATTGCCTTTAACCGGAATGCTTTAAGGAATCAATGACGAGTCAAGTGATTCTCTGGATACGGTAATTAAAAAAAAAAATTGTTTTAAAAATGAAGGATTAGGAACGCATGAATTCTTAGAAAGTCTGGCTTTAGCAAGAAATTCCCACAATGCACTAGGTCCCGCTACAATAAAAAAACTGCCGTTTAAAGAAGGCACGTTAACTAACGAGGTTCCACCATTTTATTGTTGTTGGGCCATAAAACCGGCGCCTGTCGATCTTTTATTGATCCGTGGGGCCTTTAAACTCGGGTAACGACCAATTTAACCGATATCAATTAGTGTTTGATATATTTGAACGGTTATAAATTAGTTTTCAATTTGCTGGTACGTTTGTTATTAGTACTTATTTGGATAACATAAAGGAATCGTATCTTCGTTAAATATTCGCTTAAGGAATAATGGCTAAAGGTACCTACTACGGAGGCAGAAAATGATACCTGTTTGAATACTGAATTACTTTATTTTTAGTTATTGATGCCCCCTGTGTAAGAACTGTAATGGCAGGTATAATTTACTAGCTGTTGCCCGCGAGGGCGGTAGCGTGGAAATTTTAGTAAAATCTATCCCACCGTACATTTTGCCGGGATAAAATGTAGCATAAGTACTATTCCAGATTATATTGTATCTCTGTGCCAAATTTCATCCAGATCTGTTGAGCCATTTTTGCGTGAAAGAGTAACAAACATCCATCAATCCTCACAGTAAGATGTTCCTGAGATAAATATCACTCTTGTCAAAAAAAAATCGTGTAATTGTTGCAAACGATAGTTGACAACTCATGCAAAAGATATCTACTTAGGAAGTGAAAAAAAGGAAAGTGTTTAATGATGTAACAATAAAACTACAAGTTTCAGATATTATACTATTTCTAATACAGTAAAAGTAAGGTATTATTGGAATGGCAGGCAGAACTGTACGATATGACCTGCGGCCTCAGTGAGCGCTGGCCTTAAGGCGTCGGGAGGGGTCACCCGGCGCCGAAACAGTAGAAAATAGGCCCGAGACGGTGGCGCGACGGGTTCCGCGAGCGAATTTCTAGACTGAAGGGGGACACGGCTCCTACTCACGACTGCGAGACTACCTGCTTTGTGGACCGGTGGTCAAGTCTGTCGGGGGTCCGGGGAGTTCCTTCCTAGGTTATACCTGAGCCCCCGGCCATAGACACCCGTGACGGAACATCGTGTGGTTTTAGTCGGTTCGATTCCGACATAACCACCTCGCTGAGTGGTGAGGTGGTACCCGAGGGGGTTTCCACACGTAAAAAAAAAGGCAGAACTATACGATACATTTTTTTTTGTTGGACGTCAGACAATGCCAATGGACGAAATGATTTCGCCCACTTTTATGAAGTCATTGGCAGAAGTTTATATTCAGGAGCCAAGTTATAGCTTCAAGAGAGGGAGAAACTTTTACTCAGGAGCTCCAATGTGACTTTCCTTTGGAGCTATGATTGAGAAAATGACAACACGCCTTAGCTAGTGAGGGTTCACATGAGGGTTTACATAATTTACAAATATGAATTGAGAAACCTTGATGTGTATGATACGTCGGAATGCTTTCACTTTTCAAATGGTTTCGTACAAGTAGATATCAACATCATCGAGTGGCTTTTTAAAGCTTTTACATGAAGTTTAACAATTCACACTACTGTATGATTTTAATCAGTTATTGTACACGTTATGTATATGTGGTATTCATCGTGTGCGCACACGCATCTCGCAGTATGATTGACGTGCACCGCCGCCCGCGCACCGTTTTACATTTAAATTACCAATTACAGAGCTCTCGAAGAACCGTGGAGTAGCTGAGGTGGCATTTTTATTACTCATATCATATAACATACACAACAACTGTGTGTTTATTATTCTATATATTAATATTATTTCATTTCAGTACAAATGTATGGTAGAAAATGCTGAGATTCACAAAAAACCTGAAAATGCCAATAAATAATTTAACCTCCGCTGTTAATTTTTAAGAGATTGAATACTGAAAAACATAGTACTTGAGAGGGCAGTTTTAGGAAGCACTAGCTAAAATGGCAGACATTTTCCTGACCAAATCACAAAAGTTCTATGGAAAGCGCTTTCAGTTGCAGTAAAAAAAAAAAAAAAGTTTACCCAAATTTAATCAGTAAGTTAAGTAAATTTACGATAAAATTGTGTTGACACTATGATCTTTATATTTATAGGTTTGTATTTTTTAAATTACTTTAAAATTTCTATTTTGCTTACAGACATATATTTATGACAGGAAAAATAGATTATGCTTATCTTTGGACGTACAATGTCAATCAGCAAAGTTTTTTTTTTCTAAGATATCTATGATAATATCCATTTTGTTGTGCGTGTGGAATCCCCCTTGTGCCGTCACCCCACCGGGATAGCGCAACCTTAAAAGTGTGTTTTATATAAACAGATATTTTAGTTAATGAATATGAATGAATAGGACGTATATTTCTAATAGACGATGAATAAATTGATTTGTATATTTTATGAATAAACACTAAATATCGCCTAATCAAACTCACAAGCATTCGTTCAAGAATGTCGATGTACAATTTTATCGACTTATTATGAAAATGTTATTTGTATGATGTGTTGGATTATATCTACAAAATGGTGAATTAAGGTTTTCAGGGTTCATGCATGTATGTGAGTTTATTCCACCATAACTTCTAAATACCTGAACAGATGTGATTGTATGGGGTATCGTGAGAATAATAATAACTTGACACATCTCACTATGGTACACTACTATGGTAACCAGACTGCTGATATACATACTTATATATTTATAAATACTATTATTCTTTATCTATAATACAATATTATAGATATATTATAGATAAAATAGTATTATTCTTTATCTACAATATAATTTATAAATATATAAGTATGTATATCAGCAGTCTGATTATCATAGTACATATATATTTTTGAAAAATATCAATTTGGATGTTTGGTCCGTAATTCGATTTTTGCCAGGGCAGAACTGTTTTCTAATTGTTTAAATTTGTTTTCAAATATTAACTTCAAATTTAATGTATTTAGTAATTTAAAGAACTTTTTATTGAATCGTTTTTACATTTGAATATTAGTAGTATAGGGCAGTGATTATCATATTATTTTTGTCAGATATTAGAATTAGAAGAAATGTGTGCCAAATAAAGCTGAATGTGAGTGCACGTGTAGCGCAGTGCCTTATATGGCCACCTCGACGACGGCCACTGTGTTACATTTAGACAATTACATACATATTTGTATAACGCACAGACACTTGTTGCCGTTACGTGTCCCTTAAAAAGAAAAAGCTTTCTATTTTATATTGTTGCTATCAAAATGTAGTTCAAATCTTCGCTTTCCTCAATTATGTTTTTTTTTTCTTCATTACAACTTATCGACAATACAACTTTTCCAAATATCAACTCCCAAGTGACACCGTACCCATGCTTAAAACAAATAAATAAGTAGTGTATCTATTCCTTTCAAAGTCGCACTCATTATTAAAAGTAGCTACCGTTACAAAATTTAATAATGAGTGATGAACTGGAAAGAATGCAGGATAACATGACATGTAATGGATGGGAGGAACTCCGCCGCGCCTCACTGCCGCCCTTGTAACATTACTACATTAAACAGACGCCACTCATTCAAATCAATGATTAATATTGTAGCAAAACTAATACAGTAGTCGCTACTGGTACGATTAGTAATTAAACTACATCTAATAAGCCTCTTCGATAACCAAATAACTTCACAAACGGAAAGCCCGGCTTAAATGAGTGACTTTGATAAATGACCACCGGATTCTGCATTAGCATACGATACCGATAAGTTGTGTGTACAAGTTCTGTCCGTACGGACATTCAACTGCTTAAGCAAGAATTAAAGAGCGCCTCAAAACCACAAAAAAATTACATTTCATCCGTCAATGTGATACAATTGTGACGTCTTGGTGAATAAAATGCATTGACGATCGAAAGGTGGCTCCTTGGAGCTGTAAGAATGACGGACGGGTTAGTTGTCTCTGAATTCGTTCGGTTATAGTGGACACGGTCTGTCATAGATTTTTACCCAGCTTGGCCATAACAGCCAAAGGATATGAACGGTGGTTTCAGTGCCAGAAAAAAGGGGCGTCTCGGTACCCGACCCGACCGGGTCATTGAAGCCAATACAGTCCTTAGCGTTCGCTGATCGAAAGAGTGACTTCGTTCTTCTAACAGTGTGTCAATATGACTCATATCGAAAACGAGGCTTTAGTTGCTTCAACTCCGAATAACCGCTTAGTCGTTATTACGTGTTGTGCAGGATTCATACATACACTCACGCCTACCTATATCCCGAAAGAAGTTCACTAAGATTACTATAAATTAGGTCACTAAGACCTGACAAGCAAGTAGAGCGAGAGAAACCAAGTCTAGGAACACAGCTGCTTCAAGCAAAATAATGTTTTTCAATAATAATACCACAAGACAGTTAACTGTAATAGCTCAGTAAGGAGAGAACACACTTTCTTTAAGTATTTCTAGCTACAAATCTTTCAATCAAAGTACTAGGCAATCATATATGTGTAAGTATAATCGGTAGTTAGTAGCTGAGAGGTGGCCCACCCGCCGCGCGGCCGCAGGCTGGCACGCGTTCCTGCCAAATTGCTCCACCGTTGCAAAATACCCCCTCTAGGGCCGACTTCCCTAACGGAATGCGATAGTGAGTGACTCTATGCAACTATTATTGAAAAGTGTTCCTATTGGTTGTCGGAAGTCTTCACTTTTGCAATGTAAGTAAAAGCGTTAGGAAAATGTTTTAAGATTTGTTTTGTAATTTATTTATGTTCTTGTACAAGAATGCGAATATACATATTTTGTAAGTATTCTTTTGGTCTTGTCTGATTTCTTATTATTATTATTTAACATTTGAATGTGACGTATGTGACGTAACTTCACAACCGAAAATACATTTACACTTGCAAATAGTCTTCAGGTATTATTATAGAATACAAATTTAACTGTATTCCCGTAAATTTTTCCGTCTATGTTTATATTATATTTTGTCTATAGCTATATCAGTGTCAATAAGACTTAGTGTAAGGTTTAGGTATTCTAATATGCTTTGACTAAAGTGTTGCATATTTATACGCGTTTATGAGTGTGGGGTATGCTCGTAAATCATTCATATCTCAATTGCTATTCAAAGTAATTAACCCCCTATAAAAATAAATAAGTAGGTACCTATTACACATAATTGTTTCACAAAAGAAAATTGCAAGTAATTAACTTGAGTTATGGAGATTGCTAAGGTGAAACATTTGCGCTGTTGCAGCGTTGAGACACCACAGGTTAGCAAAAAAATAATCATCTTTAAAAAGCTCTTTAAAAGTCTTAAACAAGTAGGACAAAGCGCATGTACCCCAGGTACTGCAAGAATCCAAACAAACCGCATACTTATTACTTATACGCCACGTTTCTGATTATATTTACCAAAATTATATATTTTAGTAAAAATAATCTGTACAAAGTAAAAACAATAAAAATATATACGAACTCAAAATCATGGTTTTGTAGTGACACATACTTTGTAAGAGTGCATGTGCAAGCGTTAGCCTGTCTGTGTAGCATTCGGTTCGGACGCACATGTGAAATAAAAATCTATATTACAAACATTTTTACTCTTTGATTACATAAGACCTTGATAGTGAAAGCGCCTGTCTAAACATAAGAAGAGACTATCTTACAGTTTTCTTCAGTAGGAATGACGTTTATTATGTATATTTCCAATTTTAAAATTATGTAGTTTAATGTTCGTCTCTATTAAGCGATCCTTTGCCCGGTATGGGTGTTACAGTTTTAATATTGTCAGTAAACGAAAGTGGATTCTTATCTCTCTTGTACCTAGGAATCTAAAATTTAAAATTTGTATTTTTTCTCTTCTCTATTCACATGGTACCTACCATCAGTGCTACTATTACTGTCCTTTAATCAAGTAGGGCATCGTTTTCTATTATTTGTTTAAACTTACACATTATTTATTTAAAACATACATATTTATTTCACCAAGTTTTTTGGAGCAAAAAAATGCAAGATATTTTTAAAGATCAATTTAACATAAACTGGTACATGAGAGTTTTTCACGCATTTGTTATCATTACCCGCGTTGAAATTAAAATAAAACTTTGATCGATTTTCAAAGTAACTATTTTACTCATAGTTAAAAAGTAACACACGGAAGAATATGCCACTACGAAGCGCTATTACATAATACATATATTCCCGACAGTAATTCTGGCATTTCACTTGACCAGCTCTACGCTAGGTATCACTTTCCTATCACGTATGCAGATGACTTTATTTTGATATTGCACGCTTGTATTTTATTATCCATTGTGTTTTTATTCACACTGCTACGTGCTTCAATGTCGGCGCCTGAACTTAATAAATATTTCACTAACTATAATAACATTGTCATTCGGAAAAGGTGTATGAACTGTGAAAGCTATGCTTAGAATTATTATCACACAAACGGGACTCGACATCACGATTCGACCGCCCACCGATGTCCTACAACCGTAATTGTTGAGTAAATATTAATGCACTTCATCGACTTACGATTAAAAAAACAAGCTTCGTTAATTTAAAGCTTGTTTTTTCCAATTCCCGTAATTTTTAAAAAACAATTTAATTTAATCTCTTACTAATTTCACCACTTTTTTCTCACATCATTCAAGTATCAATTGTACTGTACCTATAGCAGGGTGTTGGTAAACTTACAAAGCGACAGTGAAAGGACTCTGGGGTTACGATCAATAATTAATTACATTACACAAGATAGGTTTAATGTGGTTAAAAACTGCCTTTAATTATGTATCAACCTGTAGACATATTTTATTGCTCTCGTTAGATATTATTTAACTTAGTACGTTTTTCTTTGAATATTACTGTTTACCGGCTTAAATCGGTACTAAATTATGCGTATAGATATACGTAATTACGTATACTATACGCATAATTTATAATTACGTATTTACGGACTTCAGGTTTTAAACTAAGCAGTGTATAACTGAAATCTGTGTAATGCTTGAACTGTTGTTAGTTACTATGCCTATTAGATAAAATATAAGGATATAAATAGAATAGTTCTCAGAAGAGGTCAGTATCATAATTACGAGACTAAATATGACTGATGCGAACGTGTGGTAAAATGGTTAAAGACTCAAATAAAAAAAAAACAGGAACCACATCCATAGGTAGCGAAAGGGCCATAACACAGGCGTTTTACTGAGGTAGCGTGCGATGCCGGAATAATGTGCGAGATATGGAACTTTTTGTTTTGCTAAACGAGCGAAGTTGGTTTGCGTGCTAAGTCCTGCGGTCGGGATATTTTTATCCTTGCTCACTGTTTTATGTGTCAGTACTAATCGATAGAGTAACCTTGGAAACTCTAAGGTCATTGTGACAAATAATAACATAGTTTAAAATAGAAGCATATCACATAATGCCAATTGTGTAAAGATAGAAGTCCCACTTCCTACGCTTAACCAGGAACACATGACCGCAAAGTTTTTCTTGTTCTTTTTCAATGAGGGATCAATTAGGAAGCATTATTCAGGATCCGCCCTTAAACAGTAGTGGTAATTAGTACAAGCACCACATGCGTGGAATGTTTGACGAACTCTTCACGTGGTATGCGACCCTGGTAATTATTTTTATTTTATTACCTGTGCTGACTAATTAAAACCATTTTCATAATTTATTTATCGGTGTGGTTTATTATTTATGGTCAAATGGAGTGTAAAAATACACTTTAACATTTTAAATCTTACAAAAAAAAGTCACCTGCCGTTGCTTTAAAATGTCAGCAAGCTTTATTTCTGAATATTTGTAATTAGGAATTCATTTATGCGTAAAATGTTTGTTTTCTGTTATTACTAAATTGTATATGATTACAAGTTGATAGTTAAGTATAAAAAGGTTTTATAAAAAGGTTCTAGTTTAAATTTCAGAAGTTATTTTGCTTAACAAGTGGTTGATGAAAAATGTGGCTATTAAAAAGTAATTTTTTTTAATTATGCTCAGTTGCAAACCCTTAACAATTTTACTACTTGGGATGCTGCTAAGTGATATGATTATTTATATTACCTTTTAAATTTTTAATTACTGTAAATATTATGCTCAACCTACTGAATGTAAACGATTTTCCCATACAATCAAACATGAAATCATACCCAGAAAACTACATATTGATAACGACTATGATTCCTGATAGTATCGATTGATAAATCGGAGACACACAGCAGGGGACGTCTTATCCACCCGTCATCTGGCGCCTAAATTCCTGCATGCAACCTACACGGTTACACCGGCTGTAAATATACCGGGAATCGCCATTGACAGACAACCAGACAATAATACCTACGAAATATTAGTGTGGATGCGGCATTTTAGAAATTAAAATCGATAAATTTGAAAAGGGAAAAATAATTTTATTTTAATATGGAGACTAATCAAATTAAGTATTTTGTTCGTCTTTCTTAACTTTTAAAAAATATACACACACAAATACATACGTTCACGCCTGTATTCCCGAAGGGGTAAGGGTAAAATGGGTAAATTTGGAGAATACTGTAAGGGAAAGATAGGTAAGAAGAGAAGGCAATGGAAGGATAATATTAAGGCGTCATCGTAGTGAAAAATTTCTTATCTTTTTGGGACCAGTATCGTATCGATTTACTGGTCCCAAAAAAGATAAGAAATTTTTAAAACAAAACTAACAACAACATCTTTCTATCTTTGGAGTGAGCAGAAAGCTTATCAAGTTTTGTAATCAAAACGCTACGTAGAACGTTGAAACGTCAGGTAGACACTGAGAAACGGGGCCTTACAGACGATGTTATCTTATCAAAATAAAATGAGCTGTAAACTGTATTAATGAAGGTTTCGTTTAGGTTACATCGCAAATGTATACATTTGAGGAGTATCATGGCACGTGTCAGGTACAGTGAGAGCTGTCAAGTGTAGTAATATATTTATTTATGGGCTGCCGTTTGGAGCAGTGTCCGTTATCGATGACGTGAGAATGGAACGTAATTTCCACAGAGCTATGAACTCCTGGTACGTCATAGACGTCGTATATCTAACCGCAATTAATCTTGTAATAAACATATTACATTGTTGTATTATAATTTATCCAAAGTATAGCTAGAAAGTTATCATATTAACATTACACATGGTTAATTTTATATTAATATACACTTGTTTACTCGAAGTCCGAAAAAACTCAGTTTGAAGAATGTTTAAAAAAAATCGATTAGGACTTGAACAGGCTTTATATAACTGCACATTTAGACATTACTTAGTAAAGAAATATCCAAAACACAATTTAAAACATAACACTATACTTTATAATAATTTTAATGAAAATAACTTGAGACACACGGCCGTCTGATCCCAAACTAGGCAGAGCCTGTACTTATATCTATATATTAATACGTGAAGCGAAAACTTTGGATCCCTTTTCACGAAAATTGGGCGGACGGAGGAGTATGAAATTTCGCACACTTATAATTTATATTATGAGTGTCCAGTATATATTTTAACCTGTCATGGTACAAAAGTCTATACAATGACAGGTCAAGTAATATTGGCCATTTAAATAAACCATGGTCGAAATTCGACCACCACGCGATCTCTAGTATTACTAAATACATACATATTATAGATAAGATCATTATATACAGAGCTCTTATATGTATAAGTACCTAACGTCAGTGTTATTTAAATTTTAGGTAGGATCCATAGAGATCATTGACATTATAAATAAAAGTAAAATATACACACATCACATCTCAACTTAAAAAAAAACTTTGAAATGTGTACCTACTCATAAATATTCATTACTTTGAATACCTTTTAAATGAAGTGAGAACAATACTGGTTTTGTACAATTACTTTGTATTGTAATAAATTACTACGTATTACGTAATATTGTTTTTATTTATACAATTAAAAGCAACTATAGATAGAACTAGCCAAGTGTGCCGTACCTGCTGGGCATGTATCCAATCCCTTAACTGAAATTGAAATCCCATTTATTATTAAATATTACTCAAGCGCATCAGGCGCCAAGTCGAACAAAAAAAAAACACAGCTTTAACATCCTTTTTTCAGCCGTACATTGTCTACCTCCTGTAACTTAGTCGTGGGTAAAGCTAGAATTCTGCATTTATTAAAGAAATCAAGATGTCTAATATCACTACATCACTACATATTATAAAACAAAGTCCCCCGCCGCGTCTTTCTATCTGTCTGTCTGTCTGTTCGCGATAAACCGACAACGGTTTAGGTTTATAATTTGTATCCGTGCGAGGCCGGGGCGGGTTGCTAGTAATATAATTAACAAATTAAGTAACAATTCGATCTCACAACAAGAAGAACAACACACAACAAGAACTGCGTAGAGTGTTGTTGATGGGTTAAATGTTATTTTGATATTGAGAGAATCTGACAGTTTAATATTTGAAAGCGTCACTTGTTATAAGAATTGTTGTTAAAGAAGTAATTTATTTAACTTTTAGGTGTTTAAATTCGGTAGCGCACATTCAATTTGTTTTCTTAATCTGTTGTCATGTGAACCTTGTAAATCTTTAATCAATATTTATTACTAATAATAGCTTCTGTTTATTTTATTTAATACCGTAGAAATAGTCTAGTAAAATACATTCACTTATAGTTTTTCGTTCAAGAACTAAATGAGGGACGCTCATTTAAAACACCCACGTTCATTATTAGTAAGTAATCAATTGCTTAGAGAAATTATATTTTATTCTATCATTTCCTAGTGCCACCCAGAACCACATTTCCATACAAAAAATGCAACGAAAAAAGTTACCATTAATTTTTCAAAAGTTTAATTATGAAATATGCATCAATAAATCGTTGTCGCTGGTACGGAGACAGGCATACCCGGGATTCCTACGCTATACGATATTTTTTGTCCCTGTCCCACACGGCTATAAACACGACACGCTTAATTAAAACGGTATATTAGCATAAACAAATAAAATGCCCCATTACGAATTCAATTTACAATCTTTGAAATCGGTTAAATTAGTCGCAGTAAATAATAACTTGGATACAGTTTCGATAATAGCGGTGTGGTGCGAAGCATGAGCGCCGAGCGAGATTCTTTGTAAACCTTTTACAACTGCATTTCAGGTGGGAGAAGTTACACAAACCATCTACCTACCCGTTAAAATATTTGTCTATATCTCTATAATAATAGTTTCCCATTTTCTGCTTTCGTCATGACTACGTTCACAACAAATGAAATATTACATAGGCCATCACGAATCTCAAACACGAATTCCTAAAGCTTACCATTAAATGGTGCCTATTTATAAGCAAATAGTATTTTCGTGTAAATATTGCCTCAGTAATTTGAAATAAAAAACAATAAATAATCATAATTAAAATAAAATTACACCTTACAAACCAAACTAGGTACGGCATAAAAAAAACTAGAAAACCATAAATAGTGTTCAAGATCCGTGACAGATACCACTCGAGCACACTTATCTCTTGGTCACTACTTGGTGGCTTCATAAATCATCATATAATTAATATGTAAATTAATGCAGTCAAAGCAAAAAATATCATAGAAAAATTATAACCATAATATATATAAAATTTGCATATTTCGCTACTACATGTCACTTAAGCTTTTCGTAGCTAGTACATTTATTATTTATTATTGTTATTGTTTGAACTGCACAGGTCACAAAATAAAATATTTGCATATACCATGTCTATTACATAAGAGACATTATTAATTGCTCAACTACATCTCAACATCACATCATAACTTTACAGCCATGGGATGTCCATAAATAACTAGAACATAACCTGAGAGGGTTTTATACCCTATTATATTTTGTATCTTTACACCTACCTTATAGCAATTCTACTACACCCCAACGTTGCCTGGGAGAGAATCCTCTAGGCATTAAGTCCGCCTTTGTACGAACGTGCATAAAGTTTTTAAATGAATAAAAATTACATCGACTTATAGCTTTTTTTGTGTGGAAACCCCCAACCGTCATCCCCCCCACCTCCCCCCCAGATACGGGGAAGTGGTATGTCGGAATCGAACTGACTAAAACCACACGGTGTTCCGTCACATGTGAGTCTATTGCAGGGAGACCCGGGTATACCCTACGAAGGAAGCCTCTTGATCTATACCTACTAATATAAAAATGATATATTATATAGAAATGAATCCCTAATTCCCTTGGTCACGGCATCACGGTGAACGACTGGACCGATTTCGCTAATTCTTTGTTTTTTTGTGTTTGTTATTGTCAGGAGAAGGTTCTTATGAACGAAAAAATTAAGAAAGTTGAGCGATAAACAGGAAAATTTAAGAAAACTTAACGAGGGACTTAGGTGAAACCGCGGGGCGCAGCTAGTGCTAAATTGTATTTTAAATGCTCTAATCTCCGGAACTATCAATCTGATTCGAATTTTTTTTTTTGTATTAGATACATTATTAATTGAGGAATAGGTTATAGGCTATGTAAGATCACGCTACGCATCTTAGGAGCGGAGCAGTGACCATTAACGCGAAAAAAACTGCGAGAAACGGCTAATCCTACTAAATATTATAATAGTGAAAGTTTGTGAGGATGTATGGATGTTTGTTGCTCTTTCACGCCAAAACTACTGAACCGATTGCGATGAAAGATGGTATTCTTGGTAAGTAGACATAGCTGGAGACCTGGATTAACATATAGGCAAATTTTTATCCCGATATTCCCACGGGATCGGGACTTGCGCGGGTGAAACCGCGGGGCACAGCTTGTATAAAATAATCTGACAATCCGTGTGTGTGTGTATGCTTACGCAAATGCCGTTTAAGATGAGGGTTCGAAGTCCACATGCTGTAATTCATTTTGAACTACTTTTGGTTGTAAGTTTTTATTAACCTTTAAAAAGACCAAAAACTAAAAGTGGGTGATTCGTTTAAACAAGCGTCGTACCAACCGTTGCCACTACAATAATAAGTATCCTGCATTCTTCAGTGAAGTTTTATCTGTTTAAGACATCCTAAGTCACGTTTAAAATCAGCGAGCACGTACATGATCAACATCGATGATTAAGCTAATAATTAAACCATAGTCAATGTTTGAATCAAATATTCTGCGCACACGCACGACTTCCCCTCTCCACCCCGCCGCCTGGCTATCAGTGGAGCGGCGTGCGACTCCGCGGGGCGCTATTGTCCCGCTGTCTGACGCGAAGCGCGCCCCACACGCCGTCAATACCGTAGAGATGTTATTTATTATCGGCAATATCGAATTTTAGTCACATTTAAACACACGAAATAATTATTAAATTTCAAATTTTTCCTTTAGAAAATGTTTCTGAAAAATGAAGTATGTTATTCGAATTTTAATTATTATGTATTCATAAACACTGTTTTTCTTAGTTTTTTATAACTGGATGGAATAATATTAACTCAAAATATTGTGTGAGATGTTCATAGAGCATCATATTGATTAAACTGTCTTCGCCTTTGAGGTCGTCTGCAGTTGAGTTCAAAAAATCTTTTTGTAATTGCTTGCTAAAGTCATGCCCTTTCAGTGATTTAAGTGTGTATTCCATTTTCATATACACTCTGTATATTTCGAACGGTAATTTCTATGTATTTTCAAATGGTTTTTAATTTAAAAAATTGCAAGCGATCAGAGATCAGAGTGCATAACATCGACAGAAAATGTTGATGCGGTACAACACTATCGTGGCGCCTGTTACGAATGAGCACCGCGGGGCTGTATTGTCCGCGCGTCTAAGTGCCTCATATTCGGTTACCCGACTATATTACACACCTATACGGAATATCGATATCGCACACAAACCTGTAAGCAAGCGTCCTTACTCCTTAATGAACGCAGAGAAGTTTCAAATATATAAAAGAGCTTTTTAAATTCAAATTGGGTTGAACGTGAAGTAGGTAGTTAAGTCATTTAGAATCAAGGTCAAAATGACATAATTTTCATTTTACTGCTCCTTGAGTACACAAGAGCCTTAATAAATAACTAAACAAAGGTTTGATGTCTAACCTTATTTGAGGTATCTTTTGTGAAGCGATTGTCTTTGATTGTATTAAAAAAAGAACGAAGAACACAATGTATATTTTATAGCCAAGTACTCGTATAGGTATATGACTGACGATTTATTTATTAAGCGGCGGTAGCGTAACGGCTAAAGCGTCGGACTTGCGATCGAGTGGTTGCGGGTTTGAACCCCACCGCATTTAGCTTAGCTGGAGGGGTTAGCAGGAATACCAGTAATGTGTGACACACATTGCTAGTATGCTTAAAAAAATGGTAAGTAGGTGTTAATGAATATTAGAATGATCTGCGTAGGTATCTGTTATTTGCCCTGTTATTTTGTTTAATTAATTAATGTTATTATGTATGTAACTATTGTAATAATGATGGTCTGCAACTGGTTTTACACATAGGGCCCAATTGAAAACCAGCGTCAGGCTTTCGTCTCGACACAATGCTGAATTGGGCCCATTTTTGGCAATTAAACTGCAACATTGTTTATTGCATCTTAACACCATTCTTTCTTTTCTTTTCTTCTTGTATTAGGAAATAAAAAATAATTTACAATAAAGGTGGCGAACAAGCACTCACTCCACCTAAAGTAAACATACACTGGTGAGTATGTTTTTACGATATTATAGTTCCAATAACCTTTTACACAATTATTCGCTTCACCTTCGCTCGGGTAGCAGAGCATATATGCTGCATATATATATATATATATATATATATATATATATATATATATATATATATATATGTGCAGCACACGCCATTAAAGCTCTCAGTCGGCATTATTTTTTCCGACATCTTCAACAATCGTTGTCATATTACAGCAAATTTATATAAAACCCTAATAAATTATAAGTAAACCTAAACCTTAATCATGAATCGCTCTACCCATTGGTGAAAACCCGTTCGGGACACTCTCCGTACAAAGTACTGATAGAGCAAGTATTGACTACACCTTAGAGTTGAATAAGTTCTACTTATCTATTGCGAATTGTTATCTAGCAAAGTCATTATGAGGTCAAAATACGGTTCACTTAGACAGTAAATGTATACCATTACCTAAATGCCCTATATGGCTATAACGCCTATATAATGAGGGGCTCGTGGCTAAGTGGTAACAGAGTAGATTAGCACATTTAAAGTTAAGTAATACTAACCAGGTCAATGGATGGGTGACGATTCGAGGATTCTTAAGACTTTGAGGCCCCTCCGTACCTCGGAGACCACCTTAACGGGTTAACAGTACACATTCGTTATGGGTAGTTGGAGCCCTAAAAAGTCCTACAACCTGTCTAACTATAGAACTTCGATATCGCCTAGTACTTGGGCTGTGGAGGTCTGACGGCAGTCGCTTCACGTAAAATATCAAAGTTCCGCCGTATCGTATTTAGACTGACTACTTAGTTACTTAGTACCCGAACTTAGTTGGGAAAAGGCGCGGAGGATGATAGACCTAAATGCCCTATATGGGTAGTAAGTACTCTACACACGTAAAGTACACTCACGCCGTTATTCCTGAAGAGGTAGGCAGAGGTGTATTAAACACCCACATTTTACCAACTATAATTTTAGTCCCATCGCGTATCGGGAGGCAAGCCTATTGCCGTCCATTGGGAGTATATTGGAAAGTAAGAAACGGAAAAAGGGTATTGCTTAGACGGATGGGATCGTGCGTAGTACTAATATATATACCGCCTTTATGAACCGTATGTCTAACTAAAATGATTATGATTTCAATTCTTACTAAATCGAACTAATTTAACTGCAAGCAGGCCAGCACCGCAATGTAGGTATTAAGCTACAAGTAACGACGGGGTCGACTAATCGTCGCCAAAATTCAGTGGCCTGCCACGCGCCAGCCGGGCACACGTTTGTTCGACTTTTACTCACCGCTTCGTCGCGTCATCCGTTCCTATCTAGACTATCGAGTTATTAGTACCTCTCCTAGGTTTATTCGTTCACAAAAATAGAGTAATACACACACAATAATTATTTGTAATTAAATATTCAGATTAATTAATCGTTTAAAAAAAGACAACCCTAACGTCGCGGCGTCGTTAGAACAGATAAGAGTTACGCGATAGAACGAGAGGCAACTTCTAGGTAAAATATAACTGTAGGTTATTAGCGCTGTGTGACCTAAATTGCGACTTTATTGTGTAGGAACAAGAGTAGCTATTTATTTAAATGATTGTCGGAGTGAGACTTCTGTACTGGTACTATTGTGTTTTCTGTGCTTAAACTAACTAGAGAATTAAGTTCTTCATGCATCCAGTAGGCAAAGTCAGGGACAACACCAGTTGTGTACTTATTTCGCAACACGTATCATGTACATTATTTAATTTACGTAAACTGTTTACAATAAAATTGCAATGATAATAACGTGTAAACACGAGCCAAAATCTGCTTAATTTTAACATTTGTATTACATTGACAAGTAACAAAATTTTGGAAACTACCAAACCACGTTGTATACACTCGTAAACAATGTAATCCACGACTTTAGGTTTTTGTGCATTACTGCTTTTGTGCCTTACATACTTATTCAAATTCAAAGTACATCGACTCAATCGTAACTGATCAATTTATGTTTTGTTAGTTTATTTAAAATATCTTACTTATTAAAAAAAAATATTTTGCAAGGGCTCAAACTTCTAAACACGTTTGCCACTGAGTGCACGGACACGCCACAAACCTGCATGGTGGTGTTCGAGTCTGGTTATTGTACATATGTCTGTAGCGTCTTAGGCGACACGGGAATTATTTCCCGTGCCTAAAAAAACAAAACGCACAACTCTCAACAAGAAACTTTTGCAACAACAAAAAGTATCTACTATTATATCATTTAATAGCTCGCTTTTTTCTCACAAAGTCTGCTGTTGAAAAACAAAAATAAATACGTTCTATAAATTGAACATAGCATGCACCGATTGGTACTAAAATATTACCAAAAAATATACATTTTGTTAAATATCGATATCGTATAGATATATAGATCTCACTTTGCACAAAAATATCTACCATTTTGTATTGTATGCTAAAATCGGTGAATTGTCAGAACATTAACATTTATACCATTATATCTGTACCACTTTTCTAGCAAATAAAAATGATTTGATTTTAATTTGATTTATGATTGTTTTTTTTTTTGTGTGAAATCCCTATAGTACAATAAGAAGAGGAAGATGTTAAAGCTGGCTGACCAAGGTGAACCTGGAATTTCTGTTAGTTTTAGTATAACCACCAATCTAACTGTCTACCGGGCAATACCCGTTTTACCTGCCTCAGCAATAGGCATAGGCATAGCTGCCTATATCGTAGAACAAGTGACTTTAGCTAGTTTGACGAAAACCACATGTTGTTGCTTAGGTCATGGGTGGCGATGGTACCGATATCTCCTGGTACCCAACTAAATATAAGTAAATTGCACTTAATCCAATCAATACAATATGAAATAATATAAATATAATCAGTTAGTTCCGACCAAACTTCTCATGGGAATTTATGGTATGTATGTATCGCGCCAAAAAAAAGTTAAACCTCTTTGTTGTTGACCAAACCAGAACCATTAATCTTCATGAGGACCTATGTAATATATATTAACTTGTAAATATCTTTTAATCGATACGCACTATCTAAATTCCAAATAAGCATAGCTACACAAATAAACATACTTAAGAAATACCCAAAACTAATCCAAAGAATCAAACCTACGATCCTCGACCTTGAATATTTGACCTTTACGCCATATTTGTACAACGCCATGCCACATGTTTACATAAGCGGAGACAAGCCTTCGTCCATCCATCATTTAAGTAACTATTAGAAACACATCGTCCTAAGAATCAGTATTCTAGAGAAGCGAACGGTCTCTCACCTCAGGGTCAATCTTCTTGTAGTCGGTCTCGTCCTCGTCCACCTCGAAGTAGAGCTCGGTGGAGGTGAGCGACACGGAGGTGCCGGGCGCCACGAGGCCGGGCGCCCGACGAGCTTGGCCTTCGTGCTGATGTTCACTGGACCTGCAGTATAGCTTGATAATATATGATATAATATGAAAAAAGTGCTATTTGAAACCTGCGGTTTCTGTGAGTTAGCCTTATTTTCAATTAAATAAGAAAATATTCCAAATTATTTTTTAATGCGGATCAAACACATGAAATGATGACGAGTAAATACTGTGACTATGATTTATTATTTTTTTGAAATTATTTTAAGAAAAATATTTTGTAAAATTTGCTGAATTTATACTGCCCAAGTTTTTATTGTTCTAATTTAATGAAGTCTTTAAATAAAATTTAAATTAGAAGAAGTATGTATTTATCGTATGAATTTCTCACAATATTTTTTAAGCTATTTATATTAGTTTTATAATGAGCGCATTAATAGACTTGATAAATGCATTTTAAGTTGGTAATAAATTTTAGTTAGAGAAAAAGGTAATAATCCGAATTTTATAATTTTAATGTGTAAGTACTTCTTGTAAATTGACATTTTCAAAGTAATCGCGCCTGATGGAATGTTACAAGTTAAACGGATAATGATATTGCTCAGATAGTTCATCAGGCGTTGATGATCGTGTAGATGGGTGCAAGTGGTATGTGTGTGTGGTCGATTCGATTGATTATTGAAATGTTGATTAAAATAAATGTTTCATCAGTTAATCGATTGGTTCATTTTTTTATTTTGACAAGAAATTTTAATATTTCTCCGTCCGTCTGTCT